>CAHIKZ030005522.1:487500-727500 GCA_903632075.3 Acanthosepion pharaonis | reverse complement strand
AAAAGAAATATTACCAGCAATACATTTTTGAAAAAGAAATATTACCAGCAATACATTTTTGAAAAAGAAATATTACCAGCAATACATTTTTGAAAAAGAAATATTACCAGCAATGAAAAACTTGTCAGCATTAAATAACCCATTGAGGTTGTGTTGTAACCTAAGGAAGATTACCGAATAGAATAATCACTTGAAGATTGGTAATGAACGATAATACTTAGGACACGCACAACATATATAAGATTTGCAAGTGGCGCACAGAAATAGTCAACTGCTAGAAGCGAGTCAAGTGAATTCCACAATGAATCTCCAACTGTAGGATATCTACCAATTGTCCCATGCAGTCAGGTGTGGCACAAGGCCGAATTTAATGTGAGGTATCCGAGCCTGTAGGCTTGGCCAAAAATTCCCCCATAAACCCCATGTAAAATGGGGTCGGGAAGCTGTTTCCTGAGACAAGATTCTGCATTTCGACATTGCCTACAAGCAGAGTGGATCCCCAGACGAGGCTGAGAGTTTGACCAGCACAGCTAGAGATGAATCTCCAACTACAGACCAACAAACAGTATTTACTACTGTATTTATGTAAATGGGGACATACCCATTATCCATAGGTATGCTACAACAGGCTGATATACCATAAAACAAACTAAGCCTAAATAATTTCTATTTTATTTTATAAATCTTATCCTTTGAAAGATAAGTACAATTACATTTTATTCAATTTAATATTCATAAATACATTTGCAATGAATTCTTCCCATGTATTAGCCAGCTGAAATCTTTGGAGTAAAATTCTGCTGGATTTTGACACAATATTTTTTCTTTGAAAAATCTATTTCTGGTAAGAATTTTCCTTCACTGGTAATATATTTTTTAAAAATAAGTATTCCTGGTATTAAAACCTATTTTTACACTTTCATAGTGTTTTGACCCCATTTTAGGGGTTAACTATTTGCCCATAGCTAGAACCCTGACAGGTGCTACCACCTGGGAACATCAGCTATTATGATATATTTAAGAAACAGGTAATTAAGATGAAACATTCCCAAAAAACAGAAATTATGTATAACTCTACCATATATCAATATAAATAAAGGAAAATGTCAGTGTCACATTTTTTCAACTTTACTATCAGGCTGACCGCTTGCAAAGTAAAAACATTCCAGGCCAAATCCAGAGCCAAAATTCTGAAGTTTTCATTACTGCAACTGTTTTCTGTAAATTTTTTTATGATGAATTTCTTTGTATGATAACAATTTTTACAACTTACCAATAAATTTGAGAATAATCAAAATTAAATGTGAAATCCAGAAAAAGTCACCCATTAAATAAAAATAATTATTTGTTCCGAAAATAAGCACCTATGTACATTAAACTGTCTTTATATTAAGTGCTAGCAGAGGAATTATTGTTGAACTTTTAAAAGGTAAGCTTAAAAATTAATGCAATACTGAAATGCAGCAATCAATTTTGAGTTCTTCTGTAGTTTATTGTTGCTTACTACATATGGCAGCAGTATGCCTCGCAAAAAAAGGTCTCTGCGAACAGAGGACCAGATTGCAAGGAAAAGAAAGTCCCATGCAAATAAAAAAAACAGATCAAACTGCATCTTCCAATGCTAGGAATATGCAAAGACTTAGGGACTGAAGAAGATGAAGGCCTAATCAAGAGCCCCCTGCAGGAGTTAAAATGCCACCTGATAGGGTGGGTTTTAAGCTAGTGTATATATATATATATATATATATATGTGTGTGTGTGTGTAGGATTAATGTGACTAAAATTTATCACTTAGCTGATTGATGTTACCTTCAGCATCTCAACTCCAGAGTTTTGTAGATGGATCTGTCCATCCACAGGGGTATCAAATTTATTGCTTATATTTTTTCATTTTTACAGCACATTTAACACTGGTGTAAGTTTTCTTCTGTATTCTCTGTGTTTTTGTGTGTGCATATTTGTGTGTGCGCTGATCTGTGCCCATCTGCACAGATGTATATTGTTATAATTTTGCTCTTTTCTTCATTTTTTTCTCTCTCTATACTTGCTCATTTAGCCTTTTCCCTCTTCTTTTCATCTGTAGCTGACTTAGTTTGGGTTTATTCTGGCTCTAGACATGTGACATATTTATGGGCATTTTATTTTAAAATTTTATTTTGCTAGGGAAGTTGTATTTCTTTTATATGAATAATATTATATATATATATATATATATATATATATATATATATATATATATATATATATATATGTATACTCACACACATATGCATACACAATTATATATGTTCACTGGTCTGTTATTTTGTTTTGTTATTTTTATTTTTTTTTTTTAATTTTGTTAAGTATTAATTGGAGGAGGTTAGATTCATTTATTATTGTTAGAAATTATGTGCACATGTCTGTATTTATGCTTATCTATATGTATACAGTTGCTCATTTATGAGTATGTGTACACTTAAGTCTGTGCTGTGTTATTATATATATATATATATATATATTGCACACATACTACATGCATGTATGTATGTATGTATAATTGTTAAATAGTGTCTTTGTAGTTAAATAAGTCATTATCATTTACTTAATGTTTCATTTTATAGTTAGTAGTTTATTTGTTTTTGGCTTGGTGTTATACATTGCGGTATTAATTATGAGGGGGTTAGTTTTTGTCATTTTTTGGTGTTTGTGTGTGTACATATTCACATGTACATGTACACACATGCAAAATGGTGTGTACTTTAATATTTGCCTGTTAATTTGTTTATTAATAAATTAAGTTTATATTTGTTTCTTATTTATTTATTTATTTAAAACTTGTTTTTATTTTGTTTATTTTTAGTTAGTGTTTAGAAGGCAAAGTAAATATTTATTTATATGACTACATTCACTAATAATTTCAGTTTTCTTGCTTAAGAGTTTATTTTGTTTTTTTAAACTAATTATTGCTAATTTTTCCTCTAAGCATAATTTACAATTGTTTTTTTCTGTTAATACCATATTGGCTGCTCTTTTAAAAATTTCCCCATTTGATTTTGTTGGGGATATTGTTTTCTTTTTGGTTCCATATGTATTTTGTTTGTGTATTTTTTCTTTCAAATGACATTTTGTGATCATATCTTTCTTTACAAGTTTTTCTTTGGCCCCTATGTAAGTTTTTTCATCTGTGTTAATGCTTTTATTTACCATCACTTTGTATATTATGTTATTGCTTTGGCATTTATTGTTAAGTGGGCAATTCTCTTTGTTTCTGCAGTTACATTTAATGATGTTATTTTTCTGTATGTTATTGTTATTTGTTTTGAGTATTTTTTTTGTGCTTAGCTATCATTTTCTCTATGTCATCCTTACAGCTGTAACTAATTTTGATTGTATTTTTGATAATCTGCTGTTTTTAGGGAAGCGTTTGTCAATTATTTTGAAGAATATTATCCCTATTTTTGTTTATATTGTATTTTTATAGGGGGTGAACTAAATCATATTTCTTTTGTTTTTGTATTCTAGTTTGTTTGAATATGCACTGTTTCTTAGGGCAGTTTCATAGATTTTATTTTCATTGAATATTTTTAGACTACTAGAATTTGTTGAAATTCTTTTATTTATAGCAATGAGTATTTGCTTAAATATGTTAGCTGGTTAGACATTTTGTTAATGTATATTAGGTTCTGTTGTTTTGATTGAATGTTATAAGAAATTTACTGTTTTTTGATTTGTTATCTATTGTAAATCCTAGTGTTTTGACGGTTTTTATTATTCCTTTGTTTTATTTTTCCTGTAGTTCTGCTGTTGCAATTTCTTAGGATTAATAAACTGTTCTTCCTGTATATACCAATATCTTTTTTGTTAATAATATTTGTTAATTTATTATGTATATGCATCAGAGTTTGTATTTTTTATACCATCATAGCTACCTATTGTTACATCAAAATTGTTGTAATTATTATTGTTTGGGCCCATTGTTCATATTATTATATTGTGGTATAATATTAAATTTCAGTAGTGTTTAATTATATCTATGTTCTCATTAGGGTTATTGATATATTGTTTTGATGTGGTGCTTAGTGTAATTAAAAACTCTGAATATATAGTTAGATGACTGTTAATTAAAAGATATCTAACATTGGTCAAACAACTACATTTATTGCATATCAATTAACATGATATTTATCATACATGTCTATAAAAGCTGATATAAATGTTGTACACAACACCATCCTATGCATATTGAAATTAGATATACTTATAGTAGTATTTAGTTGAATGCCCACTAAAACAGAATGTAGCACAAGGCTGAATTTAAAATGCAAACAGATACTCGTAGACAACAAAATAAAAGCTACAATCTTGATAAAGTCCAAAAGTGTCTCCACATCCCTTCGGATGATGAATTATTTCCTATCCTATAGCTTTTTCCCCACAGACAAAATGTTGCAAGCTGCTCTCTTACTATTTCCATGGGAAGTGTTCAAATGAACTAAATTCTTTTGTTCCACCAGTTCATGGCTAAAACTCACCATGCTAAGCACATTGAACCATCCTCATTCCCTTCATATTCCATTGGTGAAATTTAAGTTCCACTTGAGTGGCATTTTCTCATGAGCCATTGCTTTGTGGAAATTAACTCCCAAGATTTTTCCCTGATTAAAACACACTTAATCTGTTCAAGTATAGGGTTAAATAGTATCTTCACCACATATCTCCATAAACTTTACATCTTACTGTAATCCTCTACTTCGAGTGGCTCTTGGGTCTTGTACAAGGTGAACATTATTGAAAAAAAATGACTAAAAGTAAAAAAAAAAAAAACCTTGGAGCAATAACAACAAAACAAACCCTACAATAAATAAAATATATTTCATTTTAAGAACTGGTATATTAAATATATTCGATAATTAATAAGCGCACAAGTTTAAGCTACATAATACTACAAGTGGCTTTACATTATAAGCAGCTTGCAAACAACATCATCAACATGTCAAAACAAGATTTAAATTTATAACATTCTTATCAACAAACACAGTGATGGAAGAAAAATACAGGGAAAGTTTACGTGATTTCTGAGAAACATAACAATTCAGTTCTTAAAAATGATAATGGTTGACTGAGGATTGTTAGAAGTGCTTAAATGTATATGTACAGACAATGTTTACACATACTAGAACCAGGCATATGTTAACTTCTCTAAGAAAACAAAAAAAATACTTGAAATTTTCTGCCATCTTCAATAAATCCTGCTTAAATGGAAAACTACTGCCAAAAATGACATTATTGATATCATAATGCACATATATAATTGTATATAATCACACCTATATTAATATATACACATGTAAGTGGGTCCAGCAGATCAGTTCTTAGAACTAAACAGCCAGACCATCTGCTTATATGATTTGATTATAGTAGTGGAGGCTTGTGCAGGACCAGCCAAACTTTTGAAAGAACTGAAGTCAGAAAACTGATGCCACAAGGTTACCTAAGTGACCCTCCTCATCATTTGAATTGTCCTCCTCTAAAAGTTGGTGCTAACCAGGGCTAAAAACAGTCTTATTATTTAACCCATATCTAGGGAGTGATGGAGTCAAACCTTTCCCAAGGGCATTTGCATATAATGGAATCTAACAAACTTGACTGGAATTAAAACTTGTTTCTCTGATTTCTCATTCTACCTGCATATATATATATATATATATATATATATATCTACTGTTTACATGTGGACTATTGTCCTTATCTTTGTTGTTACCACAACTTTTAAGCTATTGTGCCCTCCAACTTGTGAACGTTGGTCCATGTTTTGATAAACAAGACCAGAGTAGGAGCCCCTACTGGAGTTTTAGGCATATACAATCAAAGAGTTGGCCCCAGGCATAGCCAACCTCGATATGGGTTCACATAATTCATATGTCTCAGTTAGTGAAATATATACAGGATGCGATGGATAAATTGTCGCCATTTTATATTTTTAATTTTGTGCATTGTTCGTTTTTGATTTTGTCAACTGCACAATATAGTAGGGTCAGTTGGGCATCGTCTGTGTGAAAAAGAGCACCATGATGCAAAACACTGCTAGAAATTTGCAAACGTCCTGCTTGGCATTCATGCCAGAGTTCCAATAATAAAGATTTTAGAGTGTTTGGGTGTCAACCTGAGAACAGTGAAGAGGACTTGGAAAGAGTTGCATGATATATCTAGTTAACATCATGGTGCTGGGAGTGATCGCAAGTGATGGCAATGTTATGCCTCTATTCATCTTCCCACAGGGCTTCAGACTCAACATGGAAGCCTATATCAAGTGGCTTAAGGAGGTAGTGCTGCCCTGGTTCAAGAGAGTGTCTACTGTAAGACCCTATGTCTGGCTGTAGGACTCTGCACCATGTCACACTAGCAGTAGACCCCAGTCATGGCTGTCAGACAATTTCTGCCAGCACATCATCCCTTACATCTAGCCACCCAACTCCCCATATAGTAATCCCCTTGATTATTATGTATGGGATGCAGTTGAGCAAAAGACCAACAAAACTCCTTGTAACATCCAAGATCATCTGAAGGTAAGGACTATGGCAGCATTCACCAACTTAAACAAGATTACTACTCCCTAAAGGAGTTGTAGATTTGCAATTCATATGGAGGTCGTGGTTGAAGCCAATGGTGATTTTATTGAATAAATTTACTCTTTAGTATTTCAAGATATTTTTGTATCCTTTTGGTAAATATATCTGTTAAAATATGATGTCAGTATTATTTTCATTTTTGCATAATTGCGATGACAATTTATCTATCGCACCCTGTATACAAGAGTATTTTAGATTCGTAAGTAAATATTTATTTACAAATATATGATGTGAAACTGAACAAAAGCTCAATTATTTACCATGAGCTTATCAAAAAAATGCCTAAGGCACATAATTTGCACTTCAGACATCGAGGAATGCTCCTCTCTTAAGTGCTATAGTGAAAGGCTGATCAGATGTTCCACCTAAGATATTGTAATGAAGGTGATACTAAATATATATTCAAATACATTTTCAGAATTGTGTTCATAACAATATCGGTATCCATAGCCTAAGGAAGGAAAAAAAGTTTGTTTTATTTTTTTTTACAGTTTTTGTCATTGAACATAATCTGTCATGTCAAAGCATTTAATTCAGTGACGAAAATTAATTGAATTAGCCAAAAATTATACAATGAAAATTTCAGATCAAAGTTAAGCTCTGTGTCAGGATATGAATTTACTGAACCCTCCATATATATATATATTTACTTATATCTAAATATTAGTATTTGTTATATTTGTTACAGAAGCAGTTTTTAATCATGTTTATATCCTTCAGATATTGCACATCTTCAATTATTTACTTTTTACATAACCAATATTCTGCAAGAAAACATTGCAAGAAAGTATTAGAGATTCTCATGACCACTCAACTAATTTATAGAGCAAACGCTTATATCCCAACTAATCTTTTACAGAATGTTTGGCTTGCATTTCTTATATTTAAAACTTGCAATACTTTTTGAAATTGGTAGCAAAAATTCACTTTCATTTTGAAACAAAAAAAAAAATGAAGGATGAATTTTTGTTCTACAGAACGCATAGATAAAAGGTTGTTAGATGGATATAGTTCCCTGGTAGTCATGAGTTCAATCTTTGTGTTGGGTAGTGTAAAAAAAGTCATGTTATCTTGTTTAGTGAAAGAGACAAGTGATATAACAATGACTAAATAACTCAGAAGAATTAACAGATGTCAGCTTTCCTCTAGCATCAGCAATGCAACAAGAAGATTATGTATTTAATAAAAAGTTTGGTCCAAAATTTCTAGAAATTTATCACCTAAAACAAACTCCTGAAAAAGCCCAGAGATTACAACAACTGAAACATTGTGACAACAACAATCAAAATAAAAAGCATTTGTCTCAGTACTTCAGTCTGTAATCAATGGCTCTTGTCAATTGTTATGGACAAAGAAATGTCTATGAACAAAATATTGAAGTTACATGTTGATAATGATTTAAAAAACAAGTTCTACTAGCTGAAAACCCATTTTACATTAGGTAGAATTTTAAGTTTGTTTCTGTGAGGAGAGAATATTATCATGATTAAATGTCAGTTAAGACAAACAAAACATCTTTTTCACCTTTAAAGGCAACAGGATGTTCCAATGTAATAAATACATAACATAAATCACAAATATTTCCCCCCTCATCTTCACCATAAATCTAAGAATATTGACACACAATAAATATCTATATGTGAATATATAATTCAAGTGTTATACTTATTGAAATATATATGCAGGAGTTGTATGCAGGTTAGAGTTAGTCTTCACAGGTAATTCCTGTATTTTGTATGACCATTGGTTTCACTAAGAGGTTGTGGATTTGAATACTATATTTACTGAATCATACCTTCTTTGAAAGTTAACACCATTATCCTACTCCATGAATAAGTGCCTTGACAAGTTGGAGCAGCTTGCATGCTCTTATGCAGAGTTATGCCAGCAGGATTTTATCTCCTGGAAGGTCCAAGCTAGCAAGACAGGTCAATGGATAGGCGCCAGACAGTCACCTAGAGGAGCAAACCTCAATAATAAAAAGACTGGAGCAGATAGCAGCTCTCCAGTTGCTTAGCATCAACAGACCAATACATTGGCTTGATATGATAATCAAGGGTGGATGATAAGTGACACAGTCAACTGCAACAGCATGGATCAACCAATTCTAGTTAGCTGAATATTGGAGTTGCAACCACTAGTACTGAATTGTATTTAGAACACAAGAATAAAATCAATCGAAAAGGAGCATGACAAGTAAATACAATTTTTCCTATCACGTCAATTGTCATGCAGGTCAATGAGGAGCACATCTCTTTGACAGAGGAATGTCAGAAACTAGTTAATAGTGTTAGGGTTTGTTTAAAATAGAAGCATCAGCAACAAGAACACAGGTGCTATATCCTAAACAAGTGATTGTTATCCATAATGGAATTGGTAACTACTATTAACATTTTCAGTCTTCAATAAAAAAAATATATATTCATGAGCAACAAAAACATGTCTGATTTGTAGGATCACCAACACATGATTGTGGAATGGGTCAAGCAAAATTCATTACAAAGTAATAATTTCCCTTAAGTCTATATGGCATGCTTCAGTGCAGTGGAAGTAAATTTCAAGATGTTGTGTTGGATGAATATTAATCATATAGATTTGAACATTATACAGTGAAAATTTGAGATCAAACTTCAGCTAATATCTATTAAACCTATTGGAAATTAGTAATTACATAGATTGAACATTATACATGGAAAATAAAACAAAAAAAAACTACATGATAAAAAGTCGGGAGAACAGTAGCAGCTCTCCAGTTGCAGAGATAGGCAAGCATCGGTCAATACAATGGCTTGATATGCAGTGATCAAGGGAGGATGGTAAGTGACACAATCAACCAATTCCAGTTGCTAATAAGAATTGCCATAACTAGTACTGAGCCGTACTTACAATTAACGGGGAAAAGGACTTGAAAAACATAACTTCTTTGCATCATATCTTTTCAGGACATGGATGATCATGGCTGTCTAGTATTTCCTACATCTTGTAGCTCTCAGCCTTCCTTCCTCATTATATTTGTTGTCTCTTTGTGACTTTTATTTCTATTTTCCTTAAGACTTCTTCATTGCTTATGTGTTCTGTCCATGGTATTCTCAACATCCTTCTGCTGAACCACAATACTGTTGTCTCTGGTTTTCTCTTCATCTGTGAGGAAAGTGTCTAGCATTCACTGCTATATAGAAGGATTGATATTACATAGCAGTTCAGCACCCTTTTCTTTGTTTCTAATGAAATTTTCCTGTTTATTCATGCTTTTGGAAAGCATTTTTTTGTTATTGCGATGTGTCCAGAATTCAGTCTCATATTTTTCATCCTCTGTTAAAACACATCCCTTCATATTCCATTAGTAAGAAGTAAGTTCCACTTGAACAGCTTCTTCCCCAAAATTGCTGCTTTTTGGAACAGACACCTGGCAGGATGTTTTCTCCAATAACTACAGTTTTCAATTCTAGGGGTAAATTTTATCTTTCTTACATAACCTGCACTTCTTGCCTTTTCTTATTGCTCATACAAAATCACACAGTGATCCTCTACCTTGAATGGCTCTCGGGCCATGTATTGGGTGAACATTAGCACAAGAAAAAAAAATTAGTAAATAAATCCAATTCTTCAATGGTAGAGACTAATTAATGGTGTTTGAGTTTGCTCAAGATACTTCTACTACTGTCATCATAGTGAACTCTTGGATTAACAGTAAATATCTAGGGAGTATTTCAGAAATGTTACAAGAACCCTCATTATTTTAGAATGTAGATGTTTAATTGCAGCCTTTAAACCAGGCATAAGATCAAATTACATTTTAACTTATAAAGATCATGTGTCATTGCGGTGATAACATTTAAGGCCTACTACTAAATGTAAACATAACACAATATTGTTTAAGTTTTATACTTCATAATGACTGGAATAATAACATTGAATGAAGATCATAACTTCAGTTTCTGTTGTGGAAATTTTCATCAAAAGTTTACACATTTAAACAAAATGATTTAGTTTTAGTTTATCAGTTCTCAGCATGGTTTAGTATTTTGCTATCCCTCCCAGTCCCTCAAAATCTGTTTATATTTTTGAGATGAGGTATTGTAACTATTTATACTATTTACATTGTTTGGACTGTTGTCTTTATCTTTATTGTTACATTGATAATATTTCGGCTGTTGTATGCTCCGGCCTTCTTCTTCAGCACTATCTTCTTGTGAATGTAACAATAATGATGAGGACAATAGTCCAAACAATTCAAATAGTGTAAATACTCTCAATGCCTTTTCTGTTGTTAATTTATATGAGCTTGTAAGGTACGTGAGTAACTAATTTCCTCTGTCCCTCTTGTATTCTATATGTGCTGTGAGTTTAAAATTATCCACACCCTCTTTCCACATTATGTATCCGAGAAATTTCACATCTCTTTCCGATTGTCATTTTTATTTCTATTTTTTCTTAAAATGTCCTTGTTGCTCCCATGTTCAGTCCATGTGATTCCCAGCATCCTTCTGTAGAACCACTTTTCTGTTGCATCAGTTGTGTTCATCTGTGATAAAATTGTCTAGTACTCACTGGCATAGAGGAGGACTGCTATTACATTAGGGTTTAACACACTTTTCTTTGTTTCTCAGGAAATTTTCTTGCTCCTATTGAAACTCATGCCAAAATTTTCAAAAAAATTAATATGGTAAAAATCATGATCCTGGGCGCTATTACTAACTCAAGAAAGTTTAGTAGGCATAGGTCTGGGAAAAAAAAACATTTGATGAAGTATTGTTAGATTATAGAATATTTATTATTGAATTAGTATTTACTTTAGAACTGTTGATATTTTTACTAACATTTGTGATTCCCACACATCTTAACTGTGAACTAACATTATCTAAACTGAAAATTATTTGTTGTCTTCTGTCTACTATGTCACCACAGGACATTGATGATCATGCCTCTCCACACCTGTTGACTGACTCAGGAGCTCAGACAGAAGGGTTAAAATTGTTCAGGAACACAGGGCTCAAAGGTTTAACAAATTATTTCAAAAGATGGAAAGCAATTCAAATTCATATTATTCAAACTTAGGTAACTTCCATATGTCATATAGAAAGGCATGAATTCAACCTTTATACCCAGTCATATTACTATAGATTTATTGAAAGAACTGATACTGCTGTAAAAAGAGAATTGCTATCATGCTCATAAAGGGATGACAAAGTGTCAAAGGATTATCACAATGGGATTGACATTTTTCTGTCTCCAAATATCAGGAATTTAAAATCAGCATCATTATTTATTTTTAGGACTGACCATATTTTATTGCTCAGCTTCACAAAACTTTAGGAAGGTCTTCCAGGTCAAATGCAAGATCTTCACTGAATAGGGATCCCCATATTGGAGGTGTATATTTTTCCACATTAACTGCAAGAGATGAGATGATTTATTAGAAGCTGCTGTAGATCTGTCTCTTTTCTTTCCATTTTTTGCTGTTTGATTCTATGACAGCAGTTAATTGAGAGATATTATATCTCTATTCTTTATTCATGGTGATAGAACTAACAGGAGATATGGGTCCTCTTAAGGGAGTCCTCGCATCTCTTTAGTGAATCTTGACTTCCTTGTCAGTCAGAATTTACTTTTAGTTGCTCCATAAATCAATAATAAAGTGAATGAGAAGTTAACCATGGCACAACCAAGGTTAAATGGTATAAAACTGTGTTGAGAATCAGTGTGTAGTTAAATGTGCATTTTAGTGTTTAAGACCATGGAGGCTTATAAAGTGAAAAAGCAGCATATTTTGATAATATAGGTACATTAAAGAATTTCATAAGCAATTACATATTTCATTGGCAGAACCAAGGTTGAATAGTATGAAGGTGCATATAGAATTAATTTATCATCTCTTCAGTGCATAGTTTATAGTGCATTTTACAGTTCAATCAGGAAAATTTTCTAAAAAAAAAACATTTGGATTCCTCATGAGCTTTCATTTGAGAATCAAGCACAATGTTCTACATTAGTCTTAACAAGTAATGTCAACTTTTCATCACATGGGTACACGTGATGAAAAATTGGTTTTGCATATCTATAGAAAAAGAAAAAGAGTATGGTTATCACAAAATGAGAAACCAGTAACAACAAAGAAAGTAGGGCTTCAACTGCAAAAGCCAATGCTTTGTGTCTGGTGGAATATGAAATGTGTCCTCCATTGCAAGCTAGTGGAAAATCGAAAGAATATCACTGCAAATACTTATTGTCAACAGCTTGGTCGGGTAATCAAAGCACCTTATCAAAAGTATTCTGCTTTGATAAGCAGGAAAGGTGTTAATCTTCAGAATGCCAACATAAGTACACAGGCTGTGCTATAATAAACTTCCTTGATTATCTCCCCTTTAATGGAACTCTTAAAAGAAAACTTACAAATGAAAGATAATTGCTTGGCATGCTACAGTAGCAGTAATAATAGTAGTAATGTTGAATAAAGCCACTGTTCTGTGGTAATTCTTGTTGTTATCAATTCATTACACCCTGGAAAAGAAACCCAAGAAAAAAAATTAGATTGTTAGCATGGAAAATCCTTCTATATCCTTGAAGCTCACTAGATTTAGCTCCTACAGATTTTCAAGAATCTTGAATATTTCCTAAGTGACAGAACATTCAGTAACAAAGAAGTTCAAAATGGTCTATAAAATATAATTTTTTTTTTTTATCACAGATTTCTTAAAACATGAAACTGAAAAATTTGCCTTTCCATTGTCCTGATTACATTGAAAATGAAGGCAATTACATTTGTGATAAATAATATTTAAATAAATTTACCTAACATCTGTCATTATATATTTTCTGATAAAACATAATTACTGAACATCCTAATATTTAAATAAATATAAGTTCTATTTGTTTTTATATATTTTTCTGGTAAAATTTAATTACTTTCCAAACTGAGTAATACAAACTTTCAGCTGTAAATAGCAGAGAGCTTTCAATTTTGGCATTTGATAGCATGATAAATCAATGAAGTAGTGTATGAAACTTTGAAAAACACAGCAATTTTTGTCTTTTTCATTGTTTAAAAATTATAGACCAGATAAATTTTATTCCAAACTTTTGATTTATTTTATATTTTAAGGTATTGAAAATGAGTTGTAAGTTATGAAATGGATATTGCCATAAACTTTCTCACAAATACTTGATGACAATTTTGATATGACATGAAGTAACTCAAAGTAGTGATTAAATTTTCATAATGTTTGTCTAATATGTTATCATGTTAAAAGAGTTTTACGAGACAAAAAACACAGAAACAAAATTAAGTAACCTGCTTAAACAGTTTGTCTACACATTCCTTTGTTAAAATTAGAAGAATAAAGAAACAATGTTTTACATTATTTATATTGTTCAGTCTGTTGTCTCCATCTTTGTTGCCATATTGACAATGTTTCGACCATTGGATGCTCCAACATTCCTCAAGTCCTCAAGAACATATGGCCCAGTGGTAAAAATATTGCTTGAAGTAATCCAGTGACTTGACCGAAAGAGTTGTGAGTTTGATACCTGGCAGCAGAGGTTAAAAAAAACTTGGAGAGTTGAGTTAAAAGGAAATAACTGAAACTGAAATAGCTGGAAGAGGCATGGTATGTGGAATTGGACAAAATAAAGGGTTTGGTTCAAAATTCCAATCACCTGAAAAAGCCCGGAATATACAACAGCTGAAACATCATGAATATGGCAACAAAGATGAGGACAACAGTCAAAACAATGTAAATTATTACAATACTTCATCTCAGAAATATAGACAGAAACAATGCTGTTGATTTAAATATCCCACATCGTAATAACAGTGGTTTTGTTAATGAAGACAGTATTAACCAGGATGTAAATTTACCTTGGAAGACTCAGAAATTTAGGCTCTTTCTATAATTTATTTTTCTTTTATAAATTACCTTCTCTTTTAATTAAAACATAACTAAAATCTACCATGTGGCATCACTAATTGAGACAGAGAGAGAGAGAGAGAGTGTAGCATGTTTGAACAAGTATTCAGTAATTTATAAATTCCTGTTCAAATGGGCTCTGTGTGAGTTCAATGGGTGATGGCATTTAGTAATAGTTTTCATTGGTCAATTGCCTGTCAGTTGTCAATTTATATATAAAGCAGAGATCAGCGGCTAATTTATATGGAATTTCTACCAAAGAGAATGACTTAATTCTGTAAGGACTTGTGAAATCTTGCAAGTATGCAATATATTTACAGAATAACGCTTAAAAGAATTAGTGCACTTCCTATAATTTTTTTCTTTTATAAATTACCTCCTCCTTTAATTAAAACTTATCTATCATGTGGCATCACTAATTAAGAGAGAGTAACTTACATATGAATATGCATGTAACACATATCAAAATAAAGATATTTTCTTCTTTCATTTTGATTGAACAAATAAATTGGTTCATTAGGTAGAGATTTTGCTTGAAAACCTGAGTAGCTGGCTAAAAATCTTTGTAAGAATTAAAACATTTACATAATAAAAATGGACCTGTTAAAACAAGAGGAAAAAAATAAAATTAGGATATGAAAAATAACTTTATAATAAAGTGGTGACACTGAAAAGCAAAACAAATAACAAAATAGCAGCATAACTGGCTTATTGATCCTCACTCTTCAGAGTTCAATCAAGGGTGAAAATTGGACACAGTAACTAAAGTAAACATCAAAAACAGAATGTTATATAATATATAATAACTAAAGGTTTATTACATTTAAGTCTAACAACCACTCCTGCTTTCAGAGGGATGGCTGGCAGGACTTAATATTGGCAGGTACATACTGATTAATACTTGCTTCCAATTTTTGACCCATTCTGCCTATGTAATCATCATCACACTGACTTTTGAATTACTAAATTATTGAACTGATATAATGGGGTGTTAGGACATCCTTTTCGATCAGGCTCAAAATTATCTCTGATCCCAGCCAATGTATTGGGGCAGCTAAGCTTTTCACATCCACAGAAGTCTGTCATGAACCAAGATTTCTGTGGATATTTTTTATCACCATCATTAAATTTTGCATCAAAGTATTAATAAATAGGAAATTCTTGTTCGAAACAAAAAAAAAAAAAAAAAAAAAAAAAAAAAGAGTAATTATTTATGTAATACCAATACTTCTATATATCAGTGAATGCAGTACAATCTCCTCACAGGTGAAGAAGAGACTTGAAAGCAGCAGAAATATGGTTCTACAGAAGCATGTTGAGAATACCATCGACTAAACATGTGAGCAACAACCCAGTTTTAGAGAAAATAGAAATACCATGTAAACTTATACTTAACTTTAGAACGAGAAAGTTGAATTTACTAGTGTACCTAATGAGGAAAGAAGGCTTAGAAAATGTGACACTCACAGGACATATTGAGGGAAGAGGAAGACAGTGTATAACCTACTTATGTCTATGAGCTCTTCGACATGGTACCTAGGCTCTTTGAATTTAATCAAAGTACTAGACTGATGACAAGGTCTCATCAATTTACAGTTGAGTTGGCAAGATGTAACCATAAAACCTATGCTAACAGTTTCTTTTCTCACACTTCTCCCTTGTGGAACTCCCACCTAGCTTCATGCTTTCCTGTCAACTATAATCTGCAAAAATTTAAATTCAATGTCAATCACTATCTACTGTCCTCTTGATTATGGTGATGTTTTTGTTTTTATATTAGTAATATTGTGTAGAAATTGACTGTTGGACAGGTGGGAACAGTGGACTTACCTTGTGTTGTTGAAATCCTTATTAAAACAAAAAGCTCATTATTATCTTTACTAGCTACAGTGATCACATGACAGGTTTACTATGTGATACCTGGAAGTTGTATAAAAGGAGAGGAAATCTATCTTTTTATAAAATTGCCTTCAATGTTATCAGACTGTTATAAGTTGCAGAAAACAGCAATCTATTTTGTGAGTTAAGGTAAGTGTTATTGCTGCTTTTTTCCTTGACCTGACCAGTCTCAGTTCATCTCGGGGTTTGGGAGCATCTTCTTGACAATTAGAAGGAAAAATTTTATTTTTATTTTTAGATGAAGTATTGTCCGTATTATTATTAATTTTAACTAGTATTGACATTAATGTTAATTTTCTGTTTGATGAAGCATTATTGACCATTATCACTTTGAACAGCATTTACTTTCATGTTACATTTTTATTTTTATTAGATAAAGTGTTGTCAGTAATTGTTATTAATTTTGAATAATGTTTAGTTTTATCTGAATTGGAGGGGAAAAATTTATCCTTATTTCTCATTTCAAATTCAGTTAAATTGTATGTGTATACAGCCATTAAAAGGCAGAAGCACATACATACCACTCATGAACAACACAGATATAGGCACTACATACACACATGAAAAGTCATATGTGGACAGTGTGTGATGGACAGAGAATTTGCTATTCTTTTGTAGTATAGATTTTGACAAGTATTTCATTTTTATCTTAATTTTCTAAATCTAATGAAAAAAAAAAAAGGATACTGATAGAAAATGTTTCATTTTTGGACAATTTTTGTTACCATCTGATGAATACTACATTTTTTTTTTTATATAGCTTATGGCTATATAAGACTTTTTAACAGAGGATCTATATCAGCACAAAAAGCAGCACAACATATCGTGATGATGAATGATGTGTTAGCATGCCTCTACTGCACAGTCACCAGAGACTGGCTTCCTAACTGTCTTCATTTTTCTTTTCTTTTTTAATAGCACACCCTTTCCTCTACTCCTGTTCTGCTCTCATAAAGTTATCTCCCTTTGCAGACAGATGTCTGCTTGCATTGTTATGCGGATAAAAATAAAAGACAACCTGCTAAGAAATTTACTTATTTTTATTTCTTTTCATTTTAAATTTTTTCCTTCATAGAGGAAACAGTGCACACAAACACACATCATATATGTATGTAATAATAATAATAATAAAGCTGGGTGATGTATTCTCTGTCATAAGAACATGCAAGTGTACTGTATATTGGTTCTATGTTCATTGCATTGTTGTCATAGTCTGAAAATGTGTTATTTTTATTTTTCATTTAATTTCTTATGACAAAGTATATGAAGAGAATATTGTGGGCAATATTTAGTGAGATACAGAGAGAAAGACGAATATTCAATAATGGATTTCTTTGGACATTTTTCTATTTGATAAGAAAAAGAAAATATTTCAATATACAGTAATTGATGCAAAACAAATAAGAGAATAATTCAAACACACTGTTTTAAATATTAATTTATTATTTTGAAATGCCAGAACAAGGAAAGATAATTTTGGAAGTTAGAAGAAACATTGACAAGATTTATTATTCATTTTGACAAGTATTTACTTTTGTATTAAAAGTAGCTTAAAAGTAAAAAAAATAAATAGTCATAATTGTTGGCATTGTATCATCTAATAAAAAATGAAGATGAAAGTAATCAAAAATTAACAATAATGGTTGACAATACGTCATCTAATAAAAAATATAAATTAATCTTGCTACTATCAAATTACTTATCTATATATTCTTACCTTTTTTATTTCTACTTACCAATCTTTCTTCTTTCTCTCTTTATATTATCAATGCAAACCATCAAAAGCCCTACAAAATTAAGTTTAATCTGCCTATAGTTTAGCATACCATTAATGTGCAGCAAATTTCCTCTGTAGCAGCTGAATTGTCAGTTTCATGTGATGACATACTTTATTATGAAAGCTTCTTGAATATTTCAGAAGGCCTGTTCACAAGAAGGCAGTCACGAAAGCAATTAGCGGCCTCTTTCCATATTCAGTGTGAATTATTCATACAACGTATGTGGTCATTATATTATTTTTGCTTGGATGGATTTCAAGTTTTCTGAATGTCTCTATAAGCAAGGTGTGAACTGGACTTGTTGAATCAACAATCAGACACTTTCAAATAACATTGTAGTTTTAATAGTGTGAGCCAATATCTTTTTTTGAGTTTTCACCTTTCTGTACAACATATGTCTGTATAGACAAATTCAGTTTCCTCTTTAATCTTCAGTAGACTGTTTAATACATCATTTTATGGTATAAACTAATGTTACTACACATGTTGCAAGGGATTTTGAAGTCAGTCACCCTAAAAGCTGAGAGGAAACAAGAGAGCTCAAGCACAAACCTCTGCAGGCCACATATTCCACTGAAGTGACTGTGGAAGGTTCTACTTGTCTCAGATGAGTCTCATCAGCCATCACCAAATATGAGCAAAACTGACCCAACCTTCAGATTCATCCTTGATATCAAGCAGCTGTCAAGAAGAAGACTTCTCATCATTTATTTTCAATTTAAATGCTAGGTAAGTGACTCTTAAATGAAGGCACAATAACTTTGTCACTTAAATTACAGATAATTTTAGTATGTGTCATGCTTTAACTAACTTAAGAGATCATGGATCACCAGAGCTTCATTTAATACCTGGAAATTGTAAATTACCACTGTTATTCTTGAGAAAAATAATAAAGTGTGTTAATGTCTTCTCTATAGTTTATAATCCAGATTTATCCTTCTCTTAGATTACCCTACTAAGGCTAAAGAACTTAGTCTTCATTACCATTTTACTCATAACTGGAAGACATGGATTTATAATGTTTCTAAAGGCATAACTTTCAAGTCAATGTAATAGCCTTTGTTAGAATTTGAACTCAGCCTGTCAATTTCATTTTCTATTGCATATATCACAGAAAAAAAAATCCTCAGAGAATCATGATCATCTATGTCCTGAAGTAAGGTGTATATTTTTAAGAAAAGAGAACAACTTCACTTTGATATAGCAGAACTAAGCTGCTGATGATGAGGGAATGAAAAGCATCCTCCAAAATCCAAGTCCTCTTTGATTTAATTCTACATAAATTAATGGAAATTAAAATTTCAAATTTTCTAGATTCTTCTCAAAGAAGAAAGCCAATTCCTGCAAATGCAAATGACTCAAAGAAAAAATATAAGATTTTATATATATATATATATATTATATACACACACGCGCATACAGAGAGAGAAAGAGAGGGAGAAAAGAAAAAATAAAGAAAAAACAAGTGCTAAGATTCCCCTAAGATAAACCCTCAATGCAAGCCAGATTCCAAATGGGTGAAAAAAAAAACATCTATTTCCTTAAAGAATTTGCATTTTATTATGGCAATCCTTCGAATTCTATGACCATTTCAAAAACTGAAATTCTCATGAAATTAACTCATTCTGAAAAAAATGCCAAAATGTAAATAACATCCAAAATTCTCTGTTGCTTCATTTATGAACCTCCATAAGATATTGAAAACCAAAAAGCTACACACAGCAGTCATATGACTTGGATATTTAATACTCTTAGAAAAGGCACAAATGCTTTGATATGGGAAGACAGCAGAAGGCAGATTGTGTACAACTTTCTTTATGATATTACAAGACAGCTATCACTAAGACAATAATCAGTAATCCATTTCAATCATTAATTCAACACTTTTTTCCATGAAAGCAATTGCAAATATCCCAGGTTTCCATACGGATATGCCATTACTGATGATACTAGCTGTTGCATCAGCTACTTTTGAGCCCTTTCAAACAGTGGCAAGGCATTTTTACTTGTTTTTTTGCGGATTTTTATCTTAACATGGTAATGTTAACTATGGTCATGGCTCCAATGAATATAGCAAGTGCTTCTCATTGTGTGAAGTGCAAACACCATACATTGTTCATAATAGATAAGGTAGAACTGAAGAAAATTGCGGCATCTCTGTATGAAGCTTGCATGATTTATAACACATTGGTTTATCTACAGTTTATGACAAAGAAACAGAAAGAAAATATCTGAAACATCAGCAATCTTGTAAAATCTCTTATCATTCAGGTCATCAGTGATGATCAACATGTAGTATTGATTTACTATAGCTGACTTCAAACAGATAAGTCAAGAGCCTTGGATTTCCTATAATTTATATCTTGAATTGCCAATTACAAGCCCTCTGAAAAAGGAAAAATGGTATGTGATAAAATCATGTCTTAGCTTATCATATGATGACAACATGGATCTGGAACTCATGTTTTGTCTCTTTTGATGAATGTGATCTCAACATAACAAAAGTTGATTATTTCATATAAAGTTTTAACAGACACAACATACTTCATTATGTAGGTGAGTGTGTGTTCCACTACATTCTGCTGATGTTAATTTACTGTTTGTATACAAAGCTGTAATGAAGCTCAACATGAAAATACACTAGATCAATAGTTGGCAAACAGGGTTAAATTACCTCAGATGGAATAAAATTGGTATTTCTGGGGGTAATGGAATTTGCCTTATATATATATATATATATATATATATATATAAATAAATAAATAATGGACTCTCTCCCATTGGTTTTTGACGTATGAGGATCTGACAGATTATTGATTCAGTCATGAATGTTTGTGCGATAATCTTAAGTGGCATTTAAGACCTGCTAGTGATTTACAAAGGAGGCCACATATGGAGCAAGTGTGGGGATTGTGAGATGAGACCACTCTTAGATTGGCTGACCTTTTAGATCTTGTTCTCGCTTCTTGAAAATGATTCAGACAAGCAGACTGAAAACTGCTGAGTCCACTAAAACACGTTGATCTCCATTCTACCCGCTCCAAGGCTAAGTACTCAAGGGTGTTATGTGGTATATTAACTGCTGACAAGTTGCTTTTCAGCTTGTCTTTGTATCTTAGCCATGGGCGTCCTACATTTCTGTAGCCCTGATCTAACTGGCTGTACATTAGGATCTTGGGTATCCTGACATCAGACATTCTCAAGACATGACCAGTCCACCGTAACTGAGACTGTATGATAAAAGTCTCGATTCCTCCAATATTACACCTGTTAAACCGGTTTACGTTAGATGTCCTATCTTGAAGCTTAACTCCACAGATTGCACGCAGACAGCTTATATATATATATATATATATATATATATATATATAATATATAGAATGGCTGACGACTTGTGAATACCACATACAGCAAACTTGGATGTGTGGGTGTGGTGTAATGGATAATGGTTTGGAACTGTTAATCGAAGTTCCAATTCTAGTTGTGTTCATTATATTCACTTATGTGCAAATACCCTTGGGAAAGGTATGAATCCACCCCTTCTCCCTCAAGCTATGGGTTAATTAATAAATCTTGTATCATTAAATCATTATCTCAAAATATTCTGACAATTAAAAAAATACATTTTCTGCCTTTAAATAACCTTCAAAATTTTGATAAGCCATAGAAAATGAATCAGTCAAAGCAACACGCAGAATACATATCAATTTAATCAAAATTAAACAGAGTTAATGTGACTGGATTACAGTAAATGTTCAAGTACATGTGAGTAGCATAATAGTTACTATCATGGCAAGTGGAGATATTATGCTGAGTTCAGATTTCTGTTGACACTTTTTAATAACATCACATATTACAAGTAAAAAGAAACTATCAAGAAACTATTGCTTACATCCTGAGGAGACATGGTAATGAAATAAGAGGGGGTTAAATATGAAAGTATTTCAGCAGCTTTAATGGCTGACATGTCCTTAGTATATATATATATATATATATATATATATATATATATAAAAGTGCTGAAAGTTTCTTGGCTAAACCCATTTCTCACAATCTTACCAAATGATCAAACATCAAAATCTCTTTTCTGCACCTCCTTGTATGCAACATATGTTTTAACAACTAAAACCTACCATCATTCCTATTACCTTCGTTTTCCATTAGTAAGGACAAAATTCCATTTGGAGTGCTTCTACTCAAGAACTGCTATTTTGGAGAACTGACACGGGAGAGGATATTTCTCCAATCATTGCAAGCTTAACTTCTGTAATTCTTTGGTGAATCGCTTACTTTTAGCAACCTCATTCGGTAGCCTTCTACTTAGAATGGCTTTTGGGCATTGTATTGGGTGAACAGCACTAAAAAAAAAATATCAGTTACCAAACATGGTATTTATAGCTGCATAAAAATATATAAATTATACATGTTGTTGACTTATAACGTTTGACATCGACAATCTGCCACCAATCACCAGCGGCTAATAAGATGTTTTGTATATATTTTGGTATGTTTTGCCACTAACATGTTTTCAGTTTATTGCACTTGTATTTTGTTTTTTTTTTGTATGTTTAGAAAATATTAAACCATTTGTAATGTAGTAAGCAGTGTTTGACTTAAACCTGATGAATATAAAAATAAGAAACAAAATGGTGTGTATAGAGATTATAAAAATGATATAATATAAAGATTATCATAAATACAATAATGACCAAAGAAAGATTAAAAGATTGTAAAATTAATTACAGTCAACCTATGACCTGTCGGTCATTATCAGTCATGGTTGCAAGTTGACAATGACCTATATATAGTTTTGTGTTTTAGTGGGCAATAAGTCATAAGGACTGAAGTAATTTTCATTTTATAAATAACAGATTTAGTCTATGTTTTGTTTGTTTGGTCTTGCCAGGAAAGTTTCATGTTCATCTTTTAACCCTGTTGCTAATACGGGACAAGAGATGTGGAAATCCACAACTTTTACAAAGTTGCAAGTTTCCATAAAGTTGTAAATTTCATCATGTGACAGGTGTTAATGTTGTGTACTGAAGTCCAATGCTACCTGGTTTTGGGTGCATTCAAACGCTGCCAGAATTTAAGCATGGGAAACATGCAGACACATTTGGGTGATTCCGACCTTAAAGTGCTAAAACTGGCTAACAGTGAGCTTGAAAATAAGTATAATAAACAAACTGAATAAATGAACCGTTATGTTATTAAACCTGGTTCTGTTTTTATTTCAGTGCTTACAGAAAATAATATTTTTAATAGAATGTGAAAAGAAGAAAAAATTTTGACTGCATCATACACTACAGACCTGAAGAATAATTCAAAATGTCTAACTTCCAGTTTGATTTCCTGATAGTGTTTATTTCAATGTTAGGAAATGACAAATATATTGCAGTCTATATAATGTGTATTAAATTGATTGACTGACTTGGTTATTTTTTATGATTTTTCAAGCTTTTGGAGGTTATTTAAAGCCAGAATGTATTTTTAGATTATCAAATGTTAACTGGATGCTTCAAGATGTAGTTGATCATAACTTGATACATATTTCTTAACTTATTATAATTGAATTTCCATGCCTTGTTGGGAATGATATTGGAGTCTTTCCCATTGTCTTCTCCACAGTCTAGAATTCATTGTTTTCCTTCTCTTATACTGGTTACTACCTAAGACTAGAGAACCTAGTCTACTATTATTTAACCTATAGATGGGGGGAGATGTAATGGATTCATGAATTTTCCAAGAGCATTTGTGAATGCAACATGAAGTAGGAATTTAAATTTGGTCCATTGATAGCCATTACACTTCCTAACCAAACTACCCTGTTATTTTACCCACAGATTGGGGAAAAAGAAATGGATTCATAACTTCATACTACTCTCTCCCTTAATTAAACATCACAAAGAGAAACATGCAAGTTTGGAAAAGGATACACAAGTTGATTTCTCAACTGTTATTTATAGTGATGAATGTATATTTATATTGGATATTTGGTTTTGAGAAGTGAGTCTTTCATTAAAAACCATCACTAAGTATGACTTAGAAGAAAATAGTGGGCAGGCAGAATAATGTTTGAGGCTAGTACTGTAGGCAGAAAAAGTATAGGTGCCATCAAAGTTGATATCAAGACAAATCATTTTTTGTTTATTTTAAATGTTTGTTTTAAGGCTTTAATAAAATTCTGTACCCACACAGACTCAAGATAAATGCAGAGGTTTATTCTAAGTTCTTTAACAAGCTATTGTTTTGAATCCTACAGGAAGCTTTAAGTTAAAGAATATCGTCATGCAAAGCAGTCTATGAAACAGCTTGCAATGTTTTAAAGACATCAAATTAATGGAACGGATCCCAGACAGTTCTTAATCCAATAGATAACTTGTCCCTCAAAGAAAGATTAGAATGGAAAACAATATTCAAGCAAAGAATTCAATGTTAACAATATCCATGGTTGAAAAACTGCGGAATGTCAAAAAATATTAACATGTAAAATAATAGAATAAGAATTTATTCAGATATATGGGATATTATATAAATAAAATATGTATTAAAATAATATATTGTTATTGTTATATGGGAATAAAGTGTCGCTGCCGGCACTTGAGTTTGAACATAGATTGCCAGTGATCAAATACAGGCAATCCCATTATTGAATTAAGTAGACAACTTGACCATAGAAGAAATGCATGTATGGAAGGAAGCGTGTGTCTAACTGCTTATTCTATTCTATCCTCCATTACTATACAGACCGATAATCTCTACTCTATTCACTATTTCTCTATTCAGATCACTATACAGGTTACTTGTCAAGCGAGTATTATCAAGCAAGTACTAATAACATGAGTGTTATTCAAAGAGTCTGACACCAATATTGGTCAAAAGTGTACTATAGTTGCATCTGCGATTACAAAGTCTCCACTACAAAAAGCATTTCAAAAGTGACAATGAGTATTCGTTGACATCACAAAAGTTATATAATATAGATTATTATAATATATAATAATAATAATAATAATATCATGTATGTTTCCCCAGAAAACAATATGATGCACTTTGTTTGCATAATAAAATCTGAAACAAACAAAACCTGTTATTGATATTTATAAAATGGACAGATATTAATAAGTGTGTATAGCGTAGTGATCATTGGTGCAAAATCAGAATTGGCGTGCTCAGTTCAAATTCTAACCTTGTATTCACTTTTGCACTAACAGCCTTGGGGAAGGAAAAAAATCCATCTCCCCTCTCTGCCTATCACCCCACCTATGGGTATAAATAGTACGGCAGTTTAAGGGACAACAAAGAGAGCAGAGATGGATTGCTGTCTTTTGCCAGGGAATTTGTGAGAAAGTGAATGCAACAGATTAGGCCAGAGTGTGAACTTGGCTTTCTAATTTCCTTTTCCATGCCAATAACCATTATGTGAATTAGATATCTTTAATCATCCCTAATCTGGATTAAACCTCCAGCTTAATCTGCTTCTTTAAAGGACCTTTTCAATGGCACTCCTTTCTACTGTGGGCCAGATGCCTGTTTAGCATACAGAAGGGTTTTTGGTAGATTAATATGTAACCAACACTAGAATTGCAAGCCAAATATTGTTTTAAAATATGTCAAGGGTGTATTGAGATTGGGAGAAACACCTAAATGATAGCTCACCCAGCTGATAGAGGGATAATAGGCAGAGAAAGGAAATGAGAGGTAAAAAAAATGACACAAAGCAACTTCAGGAACAAAATACCCATGGAACTGACTTCACGTTCACCACAAATTCTTTATACATTTACTTGCACAAGTTGCAGAGAGGCCCATATCTGGACATGCCAAGTTGCCACGCTGCTCATGTAACTGGTTTTGATAGACATATTTGCAAGCAATCTGGAGCCTCTTAAACAACTGTACTGATGTGCATTTGCCACAAATATTTTATACATTTACTCTCAATAACTTTTGTTAAATTTCTTCAGGTTTTTTTTTCTGAGTAACAAAAATGTCAATATAATGTTCATGAAACAACAAGAATTTGCTTCATTTATTTTAGGTCAAACTCAATGTTACAAGAGAGTAAATTGAAAACGAAACAACTGGCTTCAGTTTAGAGCAGAAGAAGACATCCCCTTAGATTCCATTCACCGTGCAATCTGCCTTATTGAAAATTCCATAAATCTTTATTAGCTATCAATTTACTTTTCTTGGCATGTAATTGATTATGCTGTATATCACCTCATAAAGATGGCATTACTTTAATCAGGTGTCTTCAAGATGCAGCCTGCAAGTCTTTGCAAAAGTTCATAACACTTTCTATTTCTATCTTGTCTCTTAAAGTTTATTGTTCAAAATTTTCAATAAGATGGAGAAAATAATTTTATAAGGTCTGATACAACACACATTTTATACAGGTTGCAGTAGAAAGTAGTACATAATGGTAAGACATTAGTTACACGAAGACACTATTGCCACTAAAGTCATACCATTATGTGGGAGGTATTTCTGATGCACTCTGGCTAGTGATGAAAAAATGGTTACATATGATAATATTTAATGCAAAGCATAAACACTTCATATGATCAAGTAATGAAAACATTTGATAAAAAAAAAGTCTTTTTAAATACAGAGTGAGGCAGAAATATCCCCCTTATAATGGCAAGACATTAACCAGATGAAGATACCATTTGGTAATGTCTTACCATGATGTGGGAAGTATTTTTGCCACATACTGTATATCATAGCTGATGGTGAAAAATGGTTTACATAAAATAATATTCAATGCAAACAATAAAGTCCCACACCCAACCTCAAATGGTGAGCTCCATAGAAGAAAGTCAACATTGTGCATATGGGGAATAGTTGAGATATTATTCATTTAGAGTTTTTAAAATGCAATGAAACACTTAATGCATATTTATATGCACAGCAGCTGAAACATCTATATGAAAGTTTGGATGAGCTGCAGCCTGTGTTTATCAATAGGAAAATTGCTTTCTTCCATGATAGTGTAAGGCCACATTCAGAAAGAATAACACAGGAAAACGTTTTGAAACTCACTTCATCTGTCCAACCTTACCTGTCTACCTGCCTGTCATATTTACCATCTGCAACCAACTATTACCCTTTTGATCACTGCAAAACACTTTGATGAGGAAAATTTCTGTATTGAAACCAAATCCAAGAGGTGCCTTCATCTAGCTTAATGTCTTTCTATTATATGGGAGGTATTTCTGCCACACCCTGTAAATAATTTACCATGTTTTATAACTATTTTTTTTACCTTAGTAAGAAAGACATCTGGTATCAAAACACAAAGTTTTTTTTTTTTTGTTAATATTTTTTGTTATATTTTTTGTTTATATCTGGTCTGATGCTTCTGCTATTTATTTAGGAATTCTTGATAAAAGAATCTACAGTGTTATCGGTCCTGTCCCGGTATCTCAGCTTCAGTCACTTTTTCACTGTTATATATATTCCCTGTGTTTTTTCTATGAACAATTTAATGGTAATTGTTCTGATGAACTTTCCTCTATGATACCTAGACTTTATGAATTTAAGTGCAGTACTAAATTGGCAGCTAGGTCCCATCATTTTAAAGTTATAGGCTAAGAGTTTCTTCTTGCAGACGTCTCACTTATGAAACTCTCTTGGAGCTTCTTCCTTTCCAGTTAACTTTGATTTTCTAAATTCCTCTTCTTTTATTGCTTTCACTCCTTAATTTTTTCATGTTCTTTCCCAATCAGCAACCCTTGCATATTTGTTGTTGTTACAAGAATGTTTTAGCCATTTTACACTCAAACTTTCTTCAGGCAAATTAGACACATCTAAAATTCCGATTCTAGAATGGGTTCATTGTGATCTTTATCGTAAAAAGAATTATATTTCACATTAAATAACACCAAGCATTGTCGTTAAATCAATCCATTTAAGCTGAAGTGTAGGTTATGAGGAACCTGATTGTGACTGATTGAATTCCAATTCTATATTCCATTAAACTCATGAGCATTTGCTTACTCCGACTTAAGAAAAACATCAAGTACATTTAGAAAGGTTGACCAGACTGTTCTATTATTTCATTGAATATTGCATACAAAAATGACAATTTTTTTTTTTTTACATTAAGATCTAGAGGTTTTTTTTTGTGTTTTGAATAAATCTATCATTTTGCATTGGCTTAATTAAACAGAATTGAACTTGATGTACTTTTGGGTACACAATTATTGGTTAATTACTCAGTCGCAAATGACTAAACTGAATATGCTGATTCTGAATCCATTCTCAGAATTGTTCAAGTACATCATGATTTTGCATTATGAGCATTGAACATGATTGGGGAAATGTCTTATATTAATTACCATAGGCAATAGATTTTGATCCTGGAGTAAAAGTATATGTTTTAGACTAAACTGCATATCCTGTTTCAGAATCCATATTCAGAAATGATCAAGTACCAAGTTTTTGCCTTATGAGCTTTGAACATGATTGGGGAAATCATGTTTTATAGTAATTGCACTGTGCAACAAATTTCTCCTGGAATAAAATTTTTGTATTACACGCATTGCACATCTTTGGAGAGACCTTTTTATATTAATTACACTGGTCAATAAAAGTTTATGCTCCTCGGGCAAAAGCACATATTTTAGAGTAAAATGAGTGTACTAATTCTGAATCCATATTTGGAAATGTTCAAGCACATCAGGAATTTGCATTATGAGTATTGAACATAACTGAAGAAACATCAATTATGCGGGGCAACAAAGATTTTACTATTGTGTGTGAGTCTTAATTGTAAATGATAATTCTGAATTTATTCTCTAAATTGAGTAAGAACATCAAGGTTTTATATTATGTACATGATTGGTGAGGGGGCATGTCTTATATCAATTACACTAGACAAAAAAAGATTGTTATTACCCTACTGAGTGCGGCCTATTCTATTTTCAATTTCCTTATCTCCTACACTAAATTTCTTATAATTTATCCATACACTAAGCTATTTGAATGTTTAGTGTTTATTAATTGCACATTCTGAATTTTTATGACAGATTCAAAGTATGTACCATCACGTTTTTCATCAGAGTTCCAGATCGTAGTTTCTGGTTTGGAAACCATTATCTTAAATCTTATTCTTGGAACACTTAGTAAAATGTATTGATTTTTTTTTACTAGCCAAATATAATCACCATTCCCTCAGACAGAAATCCGATACTAATGACTCCCTGGTTACTGCTTTATAAAACACTTTTTCTTTAATACTATTATTCATCCAATACAGCCCCAAGAGTCACTCAAGATAGAGAGTTACTGAATGAGGGTGCTATAAGAGTGTAAAAGAAATAAGTAAAGATTACATGTTATGAGGATATGTAGTACACCTAAGTGGTGACCTTAGAAACATCATTTCAGGAGTTTGTTCACAAAGCAACAGTTCTTGGGAAAAAGCCGAGTTAAACTTCTTCCTTACCAATGGAATATGAAAGAATGAGGATGAGTCAACCATGTGTATATAGCATGTTCCTAGCTCTGAAGGTCTGAACTGGTGAAACTAAAGAATGTAGTGCATCTGAAAATCTGCCATGAAAATAGTGTTAAAGTATCAAAGCTCTAGTATTGTTTTATCTGTGGGAAAGGTTTTGTAAGGTGGAAAATAATTCATCCCCCAACAGGAAGTGTAAATGCTTTTGAACAAGGCTGTAAAGTAAGGACTGGGTAACCCCAGCCTAGATATAGGCTGTAGCACTCCATTTTCAGTCTAATCTGACTCTTGTATATATAAAGAATAGCAGGAAGAGTCAGGGAAAAGGAATTGACCATTTTACCAGAATCTTTAGCAATGGATTCTATATAAAGTAAATTTAATCAGTTCAATAAGGTTAAATTGGTAGCTGGTCTCAAAGATGACCTAACAAGAAATGGCTTGTTAATTTTAACACCCCAAAACTAAACTGCTCCCTTTTAATCATCTTTAAGCAACTTTTATACCTTCCATCAGCATGACTGATGCTAACTTCCAGGAAAGTGACTCATTACACTTTCTGGGGGCCACCACTTTCCACTGACACGAAGTTGATTGATCATATTGAATTACTTCCGAAGTCTGCCACTAGGAAAGTCAGTTCACTATATTGTATTTGTAATTCTCTCACCAAAATCTATCTTACATATTCATAAATATACCATTTTTCCATGCATTGAATATAGCTGCTATATCTGGTGTGTATTTAGAAATTCTTGATAAAGTTTAAAGATGAATCTGCAATGTTATCAGTCCCGACATTTCTGCTTCAGTCATTCTCCCCACCATCATGATGTAGCTTCCCTCTACCTTTTCTATAAATATTTTCATGCTAATTGTTTAGATGATCTTTCCTCTTTGGTACCTCAACTTTATGAATTTAAGCACAGTACTAGATTAGCAGCTAAGTCTCATCATTTGACAGTTGTTGTAAATGTAAGTTCTATGCTAACAGTTTCTTCTCTCACACTTCTCACTAGTGGAACTCTCTTCCAGTTTCTTGATTTCCAGTCAGCTGTGATCTTCAAAAATTTAGATGCAATATTATCATCTTTTATTTTAAGTGCTGTTCATTCATGGTTTTCTTTCCTTAATGTTTTCCTTTTTCTTATATTCTTCCACACTCAGTAACCCCTTGCATCTTAGTAGCTTTATTGCTTTGCTTGAGTTAAAATGAAAAAAAAAATAATATTATATGAAAAGATTACTTAGCTTTTAAATATCAATTTTATCCCGACATTGATGCTTCTTGGTAAAAACTTCCAGTCTTCAGGGATTGTAGTTTTAAACGATATTTTCATTTCTTTTAATTTGTTCCCCATCTTTTCAATCTACTTATTTTTTTTTTTTTTTACTGTTTTGTACACATGCATATTCATGAATTTAATATTCTTCTACACGTGCATGTTCATGAAATTTTGCTTTTGTTATGTCTTTCCTTTTTATCAGCTGTAGATTTTTTTTCCATTTGTAAATTTTTTCTTCGAAATTAAATTACATTTTTTTAATGGTTTATATAGAAGTTATGTTATATTATTAATTAAATTGTAATTTTTGTTAATTTTTATTATTAATTGAATTATAATATTTTAATTAACATTTTAATTGATTTATTATCAATGTCAGGATAAAATTGATATTTAAAAGTAATTTTTTCACATAATATTATTAATGCTCTATTTTCAATATTATTTTAATATTGAGCACTATATATAAAAATATCTGTTGTTTCTTAAATCATATATATATATATATATATATATATATATATATATATGTCTGTTGAGGGGTCCTCCCCTTTTTTATAAAAATGGACTCACCCAGTATATACATATACTACTGCTATGGGAAGACCCTAGCGAACAGAGTCAAGTCGAGTCCAGAGTGACAGAGTAAAAGGTTTTCGGTAACCGGAAGAGTGAGGGTGAGGTAACAGCGTTGTAGGAGTCACAGTGAGCGAGCATGTAGACTCAGTAAGAAGTCATACAGTGATACTTCAATACCAAAGACTGTGTATATATATATATATATATATATATATATATATTACTAACCTGTATTCCTGGAACTACTAACCTGCTTTACCAGTTTGTATTATTACGTTAATACATTATTTTCATATATTCATTCCTGGCATTTGTTATTTATTGGTACCAGATTTCAACCTGGAATCCACAACAATATGTATGTATGTTGTATATATGGCGTATTTATCTAAAAATAAATATGCTTAAATTCACCTTCATTCCTGCTGGTCACCAATGGCTTTAGGGGTAGATTCTTCGACTGATGCCAATTGAGCTGGATTTCGATCCTAGCTAGAGGCAACCAGACATCTAGCCACACTGATGAGCTGTGATACAGTGAAACAGTGTCTGTGGATGACATTATATATATATATATATATATATATATATATATATATATATACACACACACATTCCACTGGGGTGAACTTGTGTCCCAACAGACATTCAAAACAAAGTGATCCATTGAGAGTAGAAGGGTTCATCATGATAGGTAAAAATTCTGGCTCTGCCTGATGATGATGATGAAATGCTACAAGCTTGATTTTGGTGGTTTTGAATGTCAGAAGAGTGTTTCTCTTATTGAGCTGTTAGACCTCGGTCAGAGAAATAATTAGCAATCAAACTAATGCTTCATCCCTGTTTTTGTTTGGTTATTAGATTTGTGAACAGTGCCATAATATTTGAAAGTTATTAGAGCCATAGGAAATTTACTGAATATCTAAAACATTGAAACAATTTTATCGATGGAATTCCTTCATTAAAAACAATCAAACACTTGCGAATGATGTACCATAAAAAAATGAGGTGGGGGAGTAGCTTAGTATACCAATGGATGATGAATGCAAGTGAGGATGCAGGCTGACATTTCTAGATAGGAGAACGCAGGTATACAGCGGGGTGCGGTTATGCAATTTCAGGCATGTACACCTGGGCAATGGTGGGTACTTCTGCTAGTTTCTATGCATAAAATAGCATAACAGACCATGTTCTCTCTTCTTATTTGCATATTCATCTAAAAGAAATCATATCTATTCTCCTGTATGGCAGTAAATGCTGAGCAATTTTGAATAGGAGCCTCAAAGTTACAGAAATAGTGCTTCAAAAATACTGAGAATACAATGGACTGAAGATATGGGCAATAAGAAAGTTCTTATGAAAAAATGAACAAACACTCACACCTAAAATGAGAAAGAGGCAGTTGAAATTCTTATAACACATAGTGAGGAAAGACAGCTTGGAATATTTAACACTCACAGGAATTATTGAAGGTGAAGAGTGAAGTAGAAAGTAAACTATCTAATGAGTTGAAACAACCAGTACAAAACTCATTGCCTACTAGACTGTTTTTGAACTTGTTTAATTTTGACTATCTGCTACATGTTTTAAACCCAGAATGAGTATTGAAGTTATTTTGCATGGCTTGCAAGATCAGTAGAAGGATTACTGTTCTTCAGGGTAATTTCTTCACAGAGGAAGAGGAGACAAAAGAAATGTGGTTCTACAAAAGAATGTTAAGAATATCAGACAGAACATGTGAGCAATGTAGAATTTGGAATGAAAATGACATTTGTACTTACAATCAGAAAGAAACTTGAAATTTCTGAGGAAAGTAGGCTTGAAGACTATGACAGGCACAGAACATATTAGAGGTAAGATGGAAACAAAGTAAGGCACCTAACAAGCTTGTATAATGGATGGCAGAACAGGGACTGGACAGAATTATAAGAGGAACATGGCTCAGTGTTTAAAAGGATAAGAAGTTGTGGAGAACCATGACCACCCACATCCTGACAAGACACTGTCTATAAAAAAAGATGACTTATTTCAAGTAATAACAGAAATTAATCAACTTTAAACTTATGAATGAAATGGTTATAGATGAGAATATTCAGATGAATTCTTTATTTAGTTTTTGGTATCTTGTCAGAAGTACAAGATGATTGTAAAAAAGAAAAAAAAGGAAATATTACTTTCAAACCAGATTTTAAAATCCTTCTCATATTAATGGTTAGTCGCCTACTTTCTACAGCGTTTCAATATTAATGACTAGAAAAAAAAAGAAATGAAGAAAAGAAATCAACTTGCACCTGAGTTGTCATTTTGAGAGTTTGAGTGTTCTGCTATTGACTTAAGTAACTAAAGCCAAACTGTATCCAGACGACATTATCCGATTTCCATGGAATGTTCTTTCGTGCACAAAAACTTTGTCTGACTTATTCAGAAATGCCAAAGTATGAACAAAACCATTCAGAAAAGTTTTGCCCATTTCTTTTTAATGCCATGTCCCTTCAGGTTATAAACGATCAGGACTCTCCACAGCTTCCTTTTCTTTAATATCTGTGAACTATTATATCTTCTTGGTAAAGATAGTCATACCATATCTTCTCAATTATTTTGAATTTAGGATTGTCCTTCCAGATTGGCTGCTACCAAAGGCCACCTGACTCCAATCCAACTGTATTTTAAACCAATGGCTTCAGGGTGAAGGGACTGAAGTGAATGCAACAGGCTGGTCCAGAATTTGAATTTTATTCTTTTTACAACAATTTTTTGAGATAAAAATTTATTGGCTCAGAGAAATATTTATTTGTACAGATACTCATTGTTTACTAAATGGAGAATTGATTTTCTTTATTAGTCAAATGCTAAATTAATCCAAAAAATTGTGATGAAAGAGCGGAGAAAAGCGCATACTACAGATGGACGTTTATAAGAATACTAAACTTGGCAAAAATTATGGAATTGCTACAAGAAGACATTCACCAAGATGGTAGCAGGAAGAGAACACAATTGATATTTGATGATGGAGGGATTAAGTGCCAAAATTCTAAATACCACAAAATAATGATGATCTGATTGATTTTTCTGACCTTTCTCTGTCAGCTCGCCCCAGGTTTATGCATTGTGATGGCAAAAGATGCATTCCAAAAGTAAAATATTAAGAAAGGTTTTGTCAGAAACAAAGAAAAGTGTATTGAAATGTTACATGATACTTCTGCTCCTATGTGGCAGTGAATGTTGAACAATCTCTTCAAAGAAGAAGAGACTCGAAGCGACAGAAATGTGGGCTCTACAGAAAGATGACACGGATGCCATGGACTGAACATGTGAGTAACAACAAGGTTTTAAAGAAAACAAACAAAAAAAAAGAAACATACTTAACATCTGGAAGAGGCAGTTTAAATTTCTGGGGAAAGCAATGAGAAAGGAGGACTTGGAAAATCTGATACTCACAGGACAGAGGAAAGTAGTGATAACATACTTGATGGGCTTGAGGAAATGGATGTTAGAACAAGTTTTGGGAGAAATAACAAAAAGACAAAACTTATTAATAGCTACAAGAGACAGGAAAATGTGGAGGACCATGATCACCTATGTCCTGAAGGCACATAAAAGAAGAAGTTCTCTCTACTTCTGTTAGCCTACTCTGTCAAGAAATTAAGCACACCTGGCCTTTCATCTATGCTATCACTAGACATTTCATTTTATTTGAACTATCACTGTTCAATCATGGTCTATTTGATCATTGAAGTATTTGGCAATTGGCTCTTTTCAATTCACTCTCAAAAGCCAGCTGATCATCTGCTTGACTCACCCAGCCATGATCTTGGTTCTCCTTTTGAGCCACAAATAAATTAACTCATTTCTTATCTTACACAAAATATTCAACCAAGGAATTCTGGCCAAATCTTTGATTAAAAACTCATCTCAAAGAACTTCTTTGCCGATTCTGAGGACAAGGGGGCAATTCTGCAGATATGAATGATACCAAAACCTCTTTAAGAGAGAAAGAAAGAACTTTGCTGAAAGAAAAAGTCATAGAAGTTCAGGAATTCAAGAAGTTCAAGGAAAATGAAATGGGATAATTTGTGAAGAGCATTCTCAAGTCAAATACAAAGATAGTCCAAAAGGATGATATCAGGAAGAGGCAACTGAAGTTTCTGGGACACATAATGAGGAAGGAGGGCCTGGAGAATCTGATACTCACAGGTCAAATAGAAGGAAAGAGACAAAAGGGAAAACAATGCATGACATACCTGGCAGGTTTAAGCAAGTGGATGAAAGAACATGATCTGCAGGAGGTGGCAGAGGGATGGAACTTGTAAAGAGCTGCAAGGGACAGAGGGAAGTGGAGAGCCATGATCACCAATGTCCTTTCAGAATATGGATTATAATGACCATTGACAACTTTCAATTCCTTATAATATTAATTGTAATAAAAATCAGTGATAATCTTCTATGTCCATTCAGTACTTTGGCAGTCATGGCCCTCCACAATTTTCAGTTCTTTGTAGTTTTTTAGAAAATATCTTCTTGTTATCTCTCCTAAACCTTGTTCCACTATCCGTTACCTCAAGTTCGCTATGTAGGCTATACATTATTTTCCTCTCTCCCTCTTGCCTTTGAGTGTGAAATTTTCCTAGCCTTCTTTCCTCATTATGTGCCTTAGAAATTTCAACTCTGTCTTTATGATGTTAAGTGTAAGTTTCCTTTTTGTTTCCATATTCTCAAACTTAATTGCTCTCATGTTCATTCCTTGGTATTCTCAGCATCCTTCTGTAAAACCACATTTCTGTTGCTTCAAGTCTCTTCTTCATCTCTGAGTAGATTGTCCAGCCTTCACTGCTATATAGGTGGACTGATATTATATAACAGTTTATACTCTTTTCTTGTTTTTAATGATATTTTCTGTTTCTTAATAATGTGCTTAGCTTTTAGAAGGCATCTTTCACTATCTTAATGCACCTTAACAGGAAATAATAATTATTAAATTGTATCAGATATGATACAAGTCAAATATTTCCCAATAAAGTTGATATTAACTCACTGATGCTGGTCAAAGTTTTAGTATATATGTATTTGAGTGATTCATTATGGGAGTCACAGTTTGGAATTCAAGATTTTTCTCCCTCAACTGCTTGACTGTACTCTGTTGCTGAATAAGTGGTAGGAGGTGACCTCGTAGTAGTAGTAGTAGTGAGAGTTCACAAAACCTGCACCTTTTTAAAAGAATGCTCTTCATTTAAATTATTCATTATTCTTTGTAAAATGTTAACATTGTCATTTGAATTTGAGCTCACAAATGTTATGAATATTCCAGAGATCTTTGATTACAATGAAGAAATTTTAGAAATGAGCATTATATTTAAGAAATACTTTGTCTTGTTGCTTATAATAAAAATAATTCCTTAGCTCCTCACTTTAGTAAAAGAAATAATAGCATAGTAATAATAATGGTAATATTAGCCATTTCCTTATAAGGAAACATTGACTGAGCAGCTAGTGCTACTGTTGGTTGAAATTAATAAAATTCTCTTAAAACAATTTTTCAGGAAAATAGGTTTCTCAAGTCCAGCAGCTGTTAATTACTCTTTCCAGTATTGATGGGGCTTTCCTTCCTAATTTTTTTCTTGAAATATTGTGGAACATGAAAATCTTGATTATATCATATTCTCTTTGAGTTACATGTGCTATCCATTTTAGTTGTTGTAAGTCCTCAAGTAATGTGGTTTCTGTTATTTGGTAGTTCTTTCTTTGTGATTCTGTAGTGCCAGTCCACAAGGTTCGAAGTATGGTCCTAACTGGGACATACGGGTTTCCTTCATTCAAAGCCATTTTTAAACAATGGTCTGAGGAAGCAGTTGTATACAGCTATTAGTCTTATTTTAAACACTATTATTATTACTCATAGAAACACAAATTACTATAATAGATACTATTATTATTACTACTATTAAAAACACTTATTATTCCTATAACACTTATTACTATTACAACAATATTATTAATACTACTGTAAAAACTTATTAATGCTACTATTGTAAACACTTATTATTACTATTATTATAGCAGCAAAAGTGAAAGAATATAAAATCTTTTTGGTTAATACTGTAAAAAAGAAAAGAAAAAAGCTGACAATTTTATATTGTTTATATTTTCTGTATGAGTAATCTTCAATTTTTTTTAATCTACAGAATTAACTATTATCACATGTTAATAAAGTATTGTTTTTACATTCTTATGAAACAATAAAAATAAAAAAAATGCACTGTATTAGCAGCCTTATCTCCCCAACTTACTAAGAAGCTACTTTGCTGTTATGGTAACAGTCCATATTCACTTATTGGCATCAAATAACGCCTTCTGTTACTATAACAACAGAAAATCTCATTACTAAGAAATAGAGATCAGACCTTTTTTTTTTTTTTCTTTTAAATGCTATATTCTTTCAGGATGTGGGTGATCATGGTTCTGTCTTTTGTTGCCTCATTATTATCACTCTTTATCCATGATCTGCATTCTATTCATTCACTCAAACTAACAGATATCAGGCTACATGATCAATAAACATTTAATCTCCTATTGTAGTCTTTATTAGAAAAGAAATTATTATATCAAGCTAATGAAGGCAAAAATAATGCAGCAATTATCAAGAAGCCATTTTTGTAACAACAGCATTGTTATTATTTATTAAACTTAGCTTAGTTTGGCATAAGGCCCTAAGTATGGGGGTAGCTGGTAAGGATGAAAATCCCTACTGACCAAACAGAATAGCCCATTAACCATTACTCCATACTGAAGCCTCAGTTAGACTAGTTATAATTTTTCAAGCTTGGCTTAGTTTAATACAACCCCACAAATATGAGGCACAGAGTAAGGATTGAACTTATTACACATTAGTAATGGTCAACAAGACGAGATTGTGAATTATGATCCCATGTTAAGTACACTAATAGAATAGCATTTTTATTATATACTAAAGTTAGTTTAGTAAGACTAACCATAAGTATTGAATTCACTACTCATTTTTTTTTTATCATTTCACCCCAAGCAAGGCAATAATGCCACTAAGATGCAAGAAGTTACTGTGAGTGGCAGAAAATGATAAAACATTGAGGAGAAAGGACACAAAAAGAAAAGGATGATTGAGGTTGCATTTAATTTTTTTAAGATTCTAGTTGACAGAAAAGAGAGAAGCCAGAAGAGAGTCCCACAGGCAAGAAGTGTGAGAAAAACTATTAGAATAGGACTTATGGTTCTTATCCAGTGAATTCAAAAGTAAATTGATGAGACTAAGTTGCCAATTTAGAGCTACACTTAAATTCATGAGGTCAAGATACCTGAGAGTAAAGCTCATTAGAACAATTACCATAAAAATATTCATAGAAAACATGAAGCTGTGTTATTCCAGTGGAAAAGCAACAGAAGCAGAGATGCCAGATCAGCATTGATAACATTACAGACCCTTCTTTAAATTTTTTTTCAAGCATATGGTCAAACAGATTAGCTTGGTAACCATTAGCCAATATTGAATTACCTTATTACAACAGCATTGCTATTACTTAGCAGCTTAGTTTGTCACATGGCCACAAATATAGAGCACCTATAAGGATTGAAATCAGTCCTCATTGGTAATGGTCAACCAGACTAGCTTCTAAACCTATTCTGGAGCACTGTATTAGAAGGGCATTGATCCTGGAAATAAAATTGATAAAGAAAACTAATTTCATTATCATTTCTTGCATTAATAAAAGATGAAAAAGCCAATACCTGCATGATGACATGGTGATAACAAAGCCAATAGCTATACACTGATAGAGAGTTGATACACGTGAAAGTATGATAAGAGAAAAAAATGCATTTGCAAAATATGGAAAGATAAACCTGTAACAATGGAAGATTTATGTTTGCTTAGACTAACATCCTTATCTTTGTGCCTCATTGAACTGATGCACTAGACTTGCACTAAATATCATCGAATATGCACAAATATGCAAAAAAAAAAAAAAAAAAACACAAATAAAAAACCCTATAAAATAAAACTTTATCAAACACACACCAATATATCCATTCTCATTACACAAAGATTTCTCAATACATATGAATTTTCCTCAATGAGAAAACTATCTATATAAAAATAATAATAAAATTTAATCCACAGTTAACCACCCGGAGTTCATCAGTAGTCATCCTACATCTAACACAATATTTGATTATGTATATTTCCCATTTTTTCCTTACTACGGTCTTCAGGAATTAGACACACACATACAAATACCCACTAGATTACAGTCATATATATATATATATATATATATATATATATATATATATATACCAACACCATGAAATACAAACAATATCTATTTGATCAATGAAACAGCATAAAATTTGAAATACTTTAACATTTTTAACAGTGTTCTTTTCTTCCACAAAAAATATTTGATGACGCTACAGTCAAGTTCAGGATTTTTGGTTTGTTGGTTGTTTAGCAGCATAACAACCCCTGTGGGTTATCTAATTCCAAAATCTAAATATTTTGTACACAATTTTATGACTTCAACTATAGATATTTTGTACACAATTTTATGACTTCAACTATAGATATTTTGTACACAATTTTATGACTTCAACTATAGATATTTTGTACAATAATTTTATGACTTCAACTATAGATATTTTACACAATTTTATGACTTCAACTATAGATATTTTGTACACAATTTTATGACTTCAACTATAGATATTTTGTACACAATTTTATGACTTCAACTATAGATATTTTGTACACAATTTTATGACTTCAACTATAGATATTTTGTACACAATTTTATGACTTCAACTATAGATATTTTGTACACAATTTTATGACTTCAACTATAGATATTTTGTACACAATTTTATGACTTCAACTATAGATATTTTGTACACAATTTTATGACTTCAACTATAGATATTTTGTACACAATTTTATGACTTCAACTATAGATATTTTGTACACAATTTTATGACTTCAACTATAGATATTTTGTACACAATTTTATGACTTCAACTATAGATATTTTGTACACAATTTTATGACTTCAACTATAGATATTTTGTACACAATTTTATGACTTCAACTATAGATATTTTGTACACAATTTTATGACTTCAACTATAGATATTTTGTACACAATTTTATGACTTCAACTATAGATATTTTGTACACAATTTTATGACTTCAACTATAGATATTTTGTACACAATTTTATGACTTCAACTATAGATATTTTGTACACAATTTTATGACTTCAACTATAGATATTTTGTACATAATTTTATGACTTTCAACTATAGATATTTTGTACATGTTTTTTAACTATATATATTTTGTATAATTTTATATATATATATATATTTTTATATATATATATATATATATATATATATATATAGAGAGAGAGTTTTTAGATGAATTACTCTAAGGGTTATACATTTTATGTTTTGGCACAAACCTATTTTTTTAAGGTAGGACATTATGTTGCCAGTTTTAGTATTTCTAAATAGTTTTCTAATATTGTTTTCCTTGTAATATTTATGTCTTTTAGGGGCTAAGTGAGTACATTCAGTTAAAATTCACTGTAAGTGCAGCTTGGCATATTCTACATATTGGTTGATCTTTATTTTTCAGCAAGTATGAATGGGTGAGGTATGTGTGGCCTATGTGTAGCCGAGCAAGTCTCACTTTTCTACATTTTCTAGACATGAAGTTAGTGAAATACATCAAATTTAGAAACATTTTCCTATTTATTCTCTATTAATCAGTCAGTAATATATATGTTAAAAATATAGTTTTAAGATAGTGTATGTAAATATAAAAGTGGATACTGAGGTTAACACAAAGTTGAAACAGTCTGTTTCATACTTCAGTGCTATCTTCTAGCCATGAAAAAGATTGTCACCACTTGGTGTTAACTTCAGTGTTCACTATATATATATATATATATATATATATATATAAAGAGAGAGAGAGCTTTGTAAGATTTTTATTTTCTGATAGATTTCTAGAACTTTATCACTCTTTGGTTGTGCATATATCCTTCTGTACATATTTATATAAGTACATATGTGTATCATCATCTTCTATTTGATGTGTCCCTTCAGGACATAGATGATCAAGGCTCTCCATAACTTCCTATCATTTTCAGCTCTAAGTAGCATTTGTCCCCTTACTATCATTCCCACTCCCTGTTCTGCCACTCATTAAGTACATTACACATTGTTTTCCTCTGGCATTAATACGTCCCCTGAGTGTCAAATTCTCCAAACCCTCTTTCTTCATTATGTCTCCCAGAAATTTCAACTCTGTTTTTCATTCTAAATAGAAGTATCTTTGTTGTCTGGATTTTCCTGAAAACTTCCTTGTAGTTCATAGGCTCTATTCATGGTGTATTCTCAGAATTCATCAGTTGAACCACATCTCTTGCCTCGATCTTCTCCATCTGTGAAAAAATTGCTCTCTATTCATTATTATATAGGAGGATTGATAATACATAGTTCTGCATTATTTCCTTTGCTTTTCACAAATTCTTTCTTGTTAATACTTTTGCTATACCAATGCATGTTTGTCATTATCTGTTAAAACATTTCCCAGATATTCAAATTACTGTACTTCCTTGATTGTATATGTACTCTAAATAAATACATGTGACATACACACGCATATATACTTGCATATATTTAAGTATTCACACAATGATGATTTAAAGAATGTCATTATCTAATTATGACCAAGCAATGATCCTTAAACCGAAATGGCATTAATTATAAATCTTGTTGTCCAGCAGCCTTTATCAGAGCCATTGAAATTCATAAGTTTGTAATGACATTAGTTTTGAAGAAGAAAAAAAAAAAATATATATATATATATAGTTATGCAAAACTTTTAGACTACCTTTGGTAAATTAATTTTGTTAATTTTACCACAAAATCAAGAGTGATTAGCAATATTCTTTCCTTGGTACATTTTAAGATTTTTCAGCGCCAGAAAACAAGTTATTGCATTTTTATTAATGATGCATGATGTATAATAATACGAACAAAAGGCATGCAAAAATATAAGCATAACAATGTTGAAAAAAAGGGCATTCAAAAATACTGGGCCACCATCAAAAAATTTCACCTTTCACCTGTTTTCTTAAGTTAAAAAGGATATTTGGGGGAGGGGATCAAAAAATGATCTTTATTATTACAAAAAGTATAAAACGTCAAAATATGCAGTTAGTATTTAGTGTTGCAGCCACTGACTCAAATAATTTCCCCAGTTCCATGTTGTATTAGCACAAGATCCAGATTTTCTCACTGGAAATTCTTTTCGATCAGGACTTTGCTGGCTAATCTTCCTAAAGTTCATCCACAAGAAACATTTTTATCGCATATGATGTTATATTCCATGCTAATAGGAATATATACTTGACAAGCACGGTGAATAAATGTATGTAAACAGAGCATTTACTTAAATATTTGTATCTATAAAAAGAATACATAAACATAAAAATGTCTTAAAATAATTGTCGGACTTTGTCCATTTCATAATGTGTGACGTCATTTGTTTACATTTGGATATGCATCGAGTAGATATGAATGTATGTGAGAGATTCATGGAAGATTGTTGTTTAAATGCAGTAAAATCGACCTTGCTAACCAAACGCTCCTCTGTGGCTCAGTTGGTTAAGGCATGTCAGGCTATATGACAGTTCCGTATTGGATACAGGTTCGATTCCTGTCGGAGGACGAATATTTTCTATGAAAATTTCTCGGACATTCAGGTCGGTAAATATTATTAATACTGTTTATTATAAACAGAGCATTTACTTAAATATTTGTCTCTATAAAAAGAATGTATAAACATAAAAATGTCTTAAAATAATTGTCAGACTTTGTCCATTTCATTATACATATAGCCTCATTAAATATTGAAAGCTTATTAACAAATGATATATATATATATATATATATATATATATATATACACACGAACACACATACATACATAAGTGGACATTGAGGTGAATATGTGGTGGCAACAGTCCATTTTATGCTCGAACACAATCTTCAAATGGACTGCTGATTGCATTTAAGCATGAAACAGATTGTTGTCACTTGGTGTTGACCTGTGTCCACTTTTATATTTACATATGCTCCATTTCTGATATTGAGCACTTTTATTTATAAATATTGCATACATTAAAGCTATATGGGGTCTGGGGCCCCTGCTGTATGCCCTGATGTCCTCAACAAAATCCAGAGACGAATATGCAATGGGATAGGTCTTGATCTAGCATCTTGTTTACAGTTGCTTTCTCACAGATATGCCATGGCTTCCCTCTGTCTCTTCTATAAGTATTTTCATGGCAACTGTTTTGACAAGCTACTTTTGCTGATTCCTAGACTGCATGAATTTAGGCTAGCATCTCAGTCCCACCCTTTCACTGTCAAAAATGGTTAAATGGAACCGTCTCTTCTACTCAAACAGCTTCTTCTCTCACACTTCCCATCTGTGGAACTTCCTTCCCCTTACTTGCTTCTCTGTTAACTCTAATCTTCAAATATTCAAGTGTAATGTCAATCGACATCTTCTGATACCTTGATGTTGTTCCCCGTCCTTCTCTTTATCCTTTCCTCAAACATGCCTCTTTACTCTTGTTCTCAATCCTCTGTAACCCCTTGCCTACTACTGGCACTCCTGCCTTGCTTGGGGTGAATTGCTTTATATGTATGTATGTATGTATGTATGCCTGTGTGTGGATTTTCCCATCAAGAATGATGGATGAGGGTTCAGTAAATTCTAAGATCTTTGCAAACAACCTGCACAAGGCATTTTTTTTTTAAATGACAAATTGCTTGCACCCTGGAAAGCACCCTCTCTCCACCATAGGACCATATCCTGTTCTTGTGCACTAGAATCTTTTTGAATAGGAGTTTTCCATCTCCTCGCTATATGTTGTCCATTGTCTCCTGAAAGAAGCTCATCTGCTCTTCGCCAACCCTATCCTACGGTTTTTAGATTTTATTAAAACATCACAAGCGTACATGTAACTAAAAGTTTCACAGTGATTGGGCATGTGATATAATCCATTTGTGCTTCAATAGAACTGATTGCCAGACACTTAAAATGAAGTCAGTACCATTTCCCGCCTGTATTTGTAACCATTCATGGGCAGTGACTGCTTCATATGGAAAGATGTTAGTCACCACTCACAGGTATACATGCAAGCAGAAAATGGAACTGACGTTAAATATCTGACAATCAGTTCTATCAAAACACATACAAGTGCTTGATGATAGTGAAACATTTAGCTGTGTGTGTTTATGTCACATGAAATTGTTTTTTATGGCTTATCAAACCTTTGTTATTTAAAGCTAAAACATACTTTGGACTGTAAGAATAATTTTTTTTTGTGAGTGAATATTGCATTAACATTTTTTTTTTTTTTAGAGAAAAACAATTTTTCCAGATACAAGTCCTACTATTTAACTAATAGCTGAGGAAAGGGATGGATCCATATGTTTCCCAGGAGTAATTGTCTGTAAGTGGATGCAGCAAACTTGACTAGGAGTTGAACTTTGCTCGTTAATTTTTCATTCTGAGCTGCTATCAATTATACCACCCACACATCTACATTTTTATTAAGAGACAAAAACATAAAATTACACTCTCTCTGTAATTATATATATATATATATATATATATATATAAAAATGAGAAAAAGTGGGGAAAAATTCTAATTCTTGTTCATAGCTTTAAGATCCGAATGATAGCTTATACCCCAAATGAATAAAACATTGCTTTGGGAAAAGAGAAATTCTATGCAGGATTGAGTAAAATTTGCATATTAGGGAAAAAAAACAGAAAACTATGCATGAATGGGGATGCTACCTCAAGCATTTTTAAATGTCACTGCTCCTTTGATGGTAAGACATCACCCTTTGTAAAAGAAGCCTCAAACAGCAATGGAGAACACTTGCTAAACTTTTGTTACTCAAAAAGATGTCCCATCCTTAACACAGTTTGATCATCCCATAGCCCAGATAATCTCTCTCTCTTATATATATATATATATATATATATATATATATATATATATATATATATTATTTTAGGATATTATATATACATATATATATATTTTAGGATATAATATTGCTCTACTTTGTAGTGAGCCTTCTTTTAAATTAAATGATACAAATGTTGGAATTGTACTTCGTTTGTTTTCATGTTACCTGGATATATATATATATATATATGAATTGGGATCAAATACAAATGCCACTAATAAATATAATTCTTTTATGCCAAAAGTACTTTGAGGGATTACTTATAAATATAGTACCAGCAATAAACACATGTCAAAAACATTATATAACATCACCAACCTTTATTGAATCCATTTTTAAACAGCCAAACAAGTTTAGCTAAAACCAAGGTGCCCAACATGGAGCACCCGCCCAACAGGGGTTGGAGGCAATTTGAGAATGAGTTATTAACAGTGAATTCTTTTGGCATGAGTACGTGTTAGTTAATATATATGGTGCATATACAATATGCATGCATAAAAATATTTACGTGTATATACGTACATGTGTAAATATGTATGTACTATATATTATTTCTTTTAACAATTTTTTAGTCATTTTTTCCTCAATACTTCAATTGTCCTTTTGCTCATTTATTTTTCTCTTTCATGAATGCTATGTTCTTTGGAAGCTTGTTTAAACCAATTTTATGGCCTTGTAGACCTTGTCCATGTGAATAGGAGTTCACTTTTTGAATAGTAAGAATTATATGTCACATTGGGGGGGTTATCAGGATTTTAGAGATGCTTAAGTGGGGCATAGCCAAATCAAGGTTGAGAACGACTGATCTAAAATAAATGGTATGTCTGTAAAAACGTTCCTAAATCAACATGCGGAAAACCATCAAATGTAACGTCCACTGGACATATATACATTATCATCTGAATCCCACATAGACAAACTAGAATTATTATACACTTACATACAAAAAGCAATATTTAAAGTGAGAGAGAAAGATCTTTCAAGTTAAAGTAAAATACTTGGATTCCTTTTTAAAAATATCAAAAGCAAATATGTCTACTTAAAATTTTTGAACAATTGTAAAAAGAGAATATAATCCTTTATGGAGCAGAGAGTATGTAAGGATTCTAAAGTCATTCCAATTTTTACTGATGTTTCTCTGTAGTTAAAAATGTATAGTGAATCTCCAGCTATGGGTTAAATAGCAAGCCTGATTGAACTCACTTGAGTTGGGCTGACAACCAGTCTAAAAGAATGAAAAACTGATTTCAAAACCAGTTTGAAAAAGGATGGCTTCTTTCAGGTTGTCTTGCTCAAGGCAAACCACTACTGTTACAGCTGCAGTACATGTGGTGACCCTATGACCTGAATAGATTATGAGACTTGTGATGTAATCTGATATGATAGGATGTAAGTACATAAATCAATAGCCTCATGATATAAAAAGCATTTATTTTAGAGAATAAATATTTTTCAACAGCGCCATTTTTCTAGTCTGAATCAAATCTTTCGTTTCTCCATTAATCATATAATTATACATTATTTTGTTCTTTTTCTTGTCTCAAGGGATTTTCTATTTCCTTTAAAAAGTTTTTTCCAAACATTTATCTATCCTTCCTCGAAAGACAGGTCTGTGAATTATCAGAAACAAGTTATCTTATAGAACATCAACAAGCAAATTAAAACTGAGGGCAACCCCTGCCTGCCACACGAAAGGATTAGGTCTTCACAAACCTTTGAATTTTATTAGTTGTTGCTATATCAATGAACATCAAGGGAAATCAATAGTAGGATTTGTTTGCCAGAGACAAAAGAACAAATTGCTTAGAAATATGAATGAATGGATAAACAACTCGTTCTTGTCGGGGGAAAGATTAGTTAAATATATGACTTTTGATGCAAAAAGACACCAAATTCAGGTTAAACAAAAAAACGGTGATTGTTTCAGTATAAGCACATCTGTACATCAATAGCGCAGATAAACAAATGTCGGCAATGATCCAATCCTGTCTTCTGAAAAAAAAAAAAAAAAATCAACAGAAAACTATCAGTTTTTTTTATTAATAAACATTTAGGTGCCACACAAAGCCTTCTATGACAATTTGTAAATGGGGGGGGGCATTTTAATCAAATCTTGGAAGTCAAGCTTATACAGATTTTCAGTTCTAATTTTTTAAAATCAGAATGTATTCTTGAGTTGTAAGCAGAAGCAACTTTTGTAATTATTTTCTGCACTTTTAAACAGGTGCACATATACGTAACAATACGCAAAATTTCTTTCACATTTCAATCAATTAAAAATATTCAGAATGAGATGTTACTGTTAAGTCTATATAGGTTGAACATGTTGCAAAAAGGTATGCCTGTTTGTAGTACCAGTTGTACCTGGACTTTCTATGATCACAATCAGTGAGAATACTGCAAAAATCCACACGCAAAGCATGACCACCCAGCTTGTCTGCCTCTGTTACCTGTCTGATGTTCTCTTGCTCACTTTATTGAGTGGCCAAGGCTTGGAAATTTGCATAAACCACAAATTCATCTCGCAAATTCTCTGAGGTACAAGATCAGGTTTTTCTTAAATTGTAGTTTTTTTTTTTGACAGAACCTTCCAACCACTAACCCATAATTTTCCTTTTACCTTGTTAAAGGCAGCAAAATGGATTTGAGCACAATTATATGGCGTGTAATATTTTTCATTAGAGGCAGCAGGAATGTCTGTGACATGCCACATTCCAAGAATCCTAGCACAGTTGCCATTCTACAAAATTAAGTATATTTGGATAATGCGTAGTCAATGGTAGTGATTGTGGAAAAAGAGCATATTCTGGATAAAAACTTTCTGTACTCTGTATATTTTACAGTTTCCTTGAAAATAAACAAGCATTATATTCAGAGCATTCCTTGTGTGTGTTATAAGCATCTATGACCTCTCATTGTTCACATGTGCTCCCCATGGTATACTTAGCATTTATAGAACTACCAGCAGTATGGCCCGGCGATGCCCGTGCTTGATTCAAAAATCGTACGACTCATACAGCAATCACTATCACTAGACTTAAAATATTTTTGCCCTTCCTTGCCTTTAAAGGAGTGCCCTTTGATGTGCTGATGTTGCTACATGTCTTACTTCTTGCCTATCTCACACTGCAAATTTTTTCTAAGCTCTATACTAAACATTAAATCTGTTATGAAAAAAGAACTAAACAAAATGAACACAAAACGATCAGCTTTAAAAAAGGACTCGTAACTGGAAAAACCGAATGAAAAAAAGAATGTTAACAAGAAATACTTTTTCACACCCAACCCAGTTCTGCGGAATCAGAATCAGTGTTGAGTTTAAGCAAGCGAATGAGCCAATTGGAGTAAAGTGCCATGCAGATTTAAATTTTTCCCACTTGTGACGAATGCAACTATTCAATTTTTTTTGCATGCTAGCATGCTAGTTAACATTTGTGTCAGTCAGCTTTTGGCTTTCACGCTGGCCAATAGAATCTTCCTGCCTATTCGTGGCAGCCAGCTATAGGCTCTCACTCTGGCCAGTAGAAAATGGCTGCAAACTACATGAAAACTGCTGTAGAAGCATGAAAAAAATCGATTATATCCACTATCAATGGGAGTTGGGAAATGCAAAGTCAGTCTTGGCCATTCCGCTAACTTGGAGCATGTGCATGTAAATTTTGGTGCCAATCCGTCGAAAATTGCGTCCATGCATTCATTACACATACACACACATATCCTGCCTTTTATCGATAGAGATATACACACACATCCTGCCTTTTATAGATAGAGATATACACACACACACAGCCTGCCTTTTATAGATAGAGATATCTATATCTATTATCTTGCTTTCATTTGAGGAACTCATTAAGAATTTGCTAACATATAAGAGATTAAATTATTACATAGCGCAGTTCATCACTCTTCTTTGTATCTAACAATATTTTCTTTTATCTTTTATTTCACCTATTCTGGGATTAAGCAAGAATTTAGGCATAATCAAAGAAAACAGTTTCCACAAAAAGCATTCTATAAACCCTCTACAACCCTAATTGTAGAAAACAATTAGCCCCAAACTATCAGATCTTTTCAGTAATATAACACATGCAGAAAAAAATGATCCCTGGAAAAGAAGTACCAATTCATTTTTCCTTTCTTTTCTTACTGAGAAAGGACACAGGTGTATCTGAAAATTGCAATTTTTAAACTTTCTCTTCCTTTCATTTGTTCAAAAGGCCTATTAATATACAGTAAATATTATTATCATCAATATTACTATTTTGTTGTTTTTTTATCTCTTTAGTTTCTTTCACCAGCCTACTATATGTAAATATAAAAAGCATACATGGACAATCATTGTTTACTACCATATATATATATATATATATTAGGATGTGTAATTAGGGATTCCAGTTATCAGCACATAAATTCAGAGCTGAGCTGATTCTTTTTTGTTCACTTTGTGAATGCCCTTGTGTATACACTGCAGTTCAAAAATTTGAGGCCAGCCATGGTAATTTTTTAAATAGGTTCCAAAAGTAGTTGCTTTGTACTTTAAATAAGAAAAAAATGATTATAGATTATTATACATGGTTAAAAAAGTGAGACATGATATTTTATTAGAAATTTTATTACAGTGTAACCCGGATATAAGAGAGATTTTCTCTGGTCCCAAATTAGAGCCTGTGTTAATGTATATAAAATAGACCAAACCCGGATATAAGAGACTTCTTCTCCGGTCCCGACAACTCTCTTATATCCGGGTTACACTGTATGACAAAAAGAAAAAAAAAAGAAGCATCAAAGTATCCGCCTTTAGCTGTGATTACTGCAGCACAAATTTTTGAAATTTGTTGCAAAAGTTTTTCCCCGTGTAAGTTGATAATTGATTCCATTCCTTTTTTCAATGACTCTAAGATCTCTTTTTTTCATTTTTTTTTTTTTCACTCTTCTGTCCAGTTCATCACCTGCTAATTCTGAGAGTGGACTTAAACTTTGGAACTGCAGTGTATATACAAAACCTTTTACTTTACTTTTGGTTTCATTTTACATTCTGTGTCAGATTCATTCACATTTTTAAAATATGGCATCTTTGCAGGATTCTATAGACATCTAAAAACATTCCAGATGATGCTGAAAAGTTCTCAGCCCAACTCACTTCTAAGAATTAGTATTCTGATATTTTGTTCATTGATATATTGACAAATTTATTAGAAGAAAATGTGTATGTGTGTGCATATATAATACTGTTAAGATCAGTAATCACTCTGATATTATTAAAGACCAGAATTAAAATAGTACTGCTAGTTAAATATGGAATTCTAAAATGGAAATGTTTGCAAGCAAGGAAAACATTCTTTATCTAAAGAGATTATCACAGATGTTATGACAAGTATACTGTCCTGATGAGCATTTTCATGTGAACCTCTGGAATTGGCTCATCAGATAAGTCACTCAAACTTTTCTTGATTTATTGAATATTATAGCTCTATTTATTTATTGAGTTACATTTTTAGTAAAAGTTCTACTAATTTGAAAAAAAAAACCTGTTGAATTGTTGTAATTTTAACACATTTTTTCAGATGTATTATGTACTAGATTAAAAATTCACATGGAGTGTGCTTTTAAACTAGCTCCTGTGGAGGGTTAATTGGGCCTGTGACCCAAAACAGAAAGATCCTCTGGTTCAGCTTATAAAACAGCAATGATAATTTTAAAGAAATAACATTGAATTGCTCAATTCTCTCCATGGAATTTCAAAACCTCTTAGTGGGGCTATAAGTTCAATTCCAGCCAAAAGACTGATTTGGGCTGAAATTCCAATTCAGGCTGCAAATTGAGTTCTTCAACTCTCAACCTCCATGGAACTTCAAAACCTCACATCATAAAGCCTCTAACTCTTTTTGAAGTAAGAAAATTGATTTCCTCAATTTACAAAGTTTTGGAGATATTTTAAACTGAATTTAAAATAAAAATGTTTCAGTTCACAAAGTTTTGGATTTACTTTAAACTCAATATATATTAAAAACTTTTAAAATCACTAATTTGTTTTAGTTATTTTAAAATTTGAATTTTTAACTCTTCTCTCCTCATCTTGACACAAACCCCAATGCTGGATGTTCAAGCACCAGATGAAGGGCAAATCTTCCATGTCCCAGGATCATCCAGATTCTAAAAAGGTATAATATGTCTATGTAGAGCAAGTGTGGCCTGAGTTAGAGGGCTTTTGGGCACAAGAGCAGACTGACAGAATTTGCTTTATATATATATATATATATATATATATATATATATATATATATACACATGCTAAAGAACCCAACAATGCCAGTGGCCAACAGATAACTTGCCAAAAAACCTAATACCTTAGAAAAAGAAAGACAACATCCCCCCCCAAAAAAAAGAAAAAAAGAAAAAAAAAAGAAAAAAAAGAAAAAAAGAAGAAAAAAAAGAAAAAAGAAAAAAAGAAAAAAAGAAGAAAAAAAGAAAAAAAAAAAAAAAAAAAAAAAAAAAAAAAAAAAAAAAGAAAGAAAAAAAAAAGAAAAAAAAAAAAAAAAAGAAAAAAAAAAAGAAAAGAAAAAGAAAAAAAAAAAAAAAAAAAGAAAAAAAAAAGAAAAAAAAAAAAAGAAAAAGAAAAAAGGAAAGAGAAAAAGAAAAAGAGAAAAAGAAAAGAAAAGAAAAAAAAAAGGAAGGAAAGAAAAAAGAAAAAAGGAAGGAAAGAAAAAAGAAAAAAGGAAGGAAAGAAAAAAGAAAAAAGGAAGGAAAGAAAAAAGAAAAAGGAAAAAAAAAAAAAAAAAAAAAAGGAAAAAAAGAAAAGGAAAAAAAAAGAAAAAAGAAAAAAAAAAAGAGAAAAAAAGAAAAAGAAAAAAGAAAAAAAGAAAAAAGAAAAAAAAAAAAAAAAAAAAAAAAAAAGAAAAAAATAACAATATGCAAACAACTACCTATGCAGTAAATTGAAATACTCAATATCTAAACTATATAGATAGCAATAAATGCTTCACAATATCAACTCTCAACAAAGCTCAAGTTGCTTAAGTTTCATGCTCTCACAACTAGATTGAAAATGTTTGTGTGTGTGGGGGGGATATATACATAAGATAAAGAACAAATAGGAAACGTTTATCAATCTAACATTTCACTATTAAGCTTCAATAAAAGCGAAAAATGTTAGATTGATAAACTTTTCCTGTTTGTTCTTTATCTTATCATTCTGTCAGATTCCAATCCATATTTGATCTTCAATTCTCTCTCTATGCATATATATATATATATATATATATATATATATATATATATATATATATAAACATGTCTGCTAGTGTAAACACTATCTATTTCATCTCAAGTCATTGCAGGCTTTGATCATGAGAAGATGCTTCATGTTTTTGTGATGGGCCAATCAAAACTTGGTTGCATGCGTAAATTCTGATATAGCAATTCTTAAACTTTTAATGATTACCAAATAATATTTCAGCAACTTGATTGAAGAAATTATTTTTAATGACTGCATCTGAAGTGTTTGTTTGTTGAGAAACAACCTCTGTCATCCTAGTTTTTATTTCATTAACATGTTTATTTGTAAAAAAATTAATTTGTACGATTTCGACTTTTCATTGCTTTCACATTTTTGATAAAAGCTTTTACAAAAGAAGAATGAGAACAGTTTTTTCTGTTTTTAACAATTTTAAGACTTTCCTTTATTTCTTTTACTTTAAAATGATTTATTCAAAACATTTTTTTTATTAATTCATTAATACCAACTGTAAAATATGGTGTGGATTATAAATAGTATAATAAAAATCCATTATTAATTGAAGATTTCTAAGAAAAGAAAATAAGGTATTAAATATAGGTTAATTAAAAATTCATTATTAATCATAGGTTTCTACCTTTCTTGATTTCACAAATTTAAGTGCAGTACTAGATTGGCAGTTAGGTCTCATAATTTCACAGTTGAAATTGCAAATTGTAATCTTAAGTTTAAGGCTAATAGTTTCTTCTCTCACATTTCACTCTTGTGGAATTCTTTTTCTGCTAATTCCAACCTTCAAAAATTTAAATGGATTGTCAATTGTCATCTTCTGTCTCCTTGAATCCTGCTCTTTTATTGTCCTTTCAGTAATCCCTTGCATCCTTGTGACTTTACTCTCTTGCTTAGGATGAAAGGATAAAAAAAAAAGACACTGATTGTTCTAAAAATGATATGAACATTAATGAGTTAATTAACATAATTTTTTGTAATTATTATTGGGAAGTGAAGGTAGCTTAATGCTGACAGGATACCCAGGTTGTTTTCCCAGTGTTAAGGGAATGGTTATTGAGGTTCATTCACAGCCAAATGACAGAACTTCTTGATAAATGGTGGTTTCAATCCTGGTGGGAATGAATGCAAAACACTTACCCCTCTCCATTTTATAAGCAGAAGCAGACAGAAGCATGCTGGGATTTTTTTCCTAGCCAATAAAAATTGGCTGGTTCTCTATTTCATCTAACTCAGTTCAAGTCTGTCTAAGTCAGAATGCGACATTCACTTGTCCAGACATTTTTTGTGTGCCAACCCCAAATCTTAGTTTGTGAACTTTTTGCCATACTACTTATGCTTTGCCTTATTACTGTTAATTTGCATTGTATGTATTGTTTGCTTCCTTCATATTATTTTTTGGCCTTGTTCTTTTCTTTTCCTTGTAATTGTTTATTCCAAGTTCTGCCAAATCTGTTTGTTTTGCAGTTCTGCCATTTTTTTTTACATTTATCCATGGCTACCCATTCCACAATAAAGACTTTTGATTACTCAGGCCAGTAGATATCAATTACACTGCTTATGAAAACAGGGATGTCTAGTCAAACATTTGTATTTCTATCCATTAATATAACATTTCCAGTAATAAGAAATAAAAAGAAATTTTATATATATATATATATATATATATATATATATATATATTTAAACAATACATTTTTAATACATTATTTCTATAAATGTTAGATAAACATTATAACTAAAAGCATTATTTAGTGGACACATATTAATGCAGGTTGATATCTGCCAAGAGATACAGTTTCTTCAATAACACTTTTAATGAACGAGACAGGTAGGCATTAATTTCACTGTTTGAAAGACACAGGAATGTCTATTCAAATATGTGTAACTACTAAAATAATAATATATGATAGGATAAGGAACAAATAGGAAACATCAATTTAAAATACTTTATTTTTATTTAATCTTCATCAGAAAATAAAATATGAAAGGAAAAATTCTCTAATTTTTTTGTTGTTCTTTATTGGTTGAGCAGATCTTGTGTATTTGTATTTCAAACAGCATTTGTTTGTATAATTCTCGTGTTTGTATATCACGATTATTGTTGGTCTATGCAAAACATAAATCAGTGTGGACATAGAAATCAACACTTCATTGCCATGATTGTTCTTGGGAAGGATTATGGAAAGGTTTCCATCAGGGGCATAGATAGTGTGTGTGCCATCCAAGGTAGTTCTTGAGTTTGCCACCCCTGTAAAAGATACATATTGCACAGAACTCCCTCTTAAAGTTATAAAACTAGTTTTTGTATCATTATAATATTACTTTCACATACTCAAATATAATACAATTTAAATATGCACCAAGCATACTTAAACATTATCAGTAACAGTTAAAAAGTAAAAACAACATGTAGGGAAAAAATGTAAAAAATTAGGACCATCTTTATTTCTGAAATGAAAATTACAACTTCCGACAAAATAACTTTTCTTGCCCTTTTCTTAGAAAATTCTTCAATGACATTGCCAAAAACTATTTCATCTGTCAATTGTTGCTCTAAAAGACTATAAATATATATATATATATATATATATATATATATATATATATATATATATATTGGTCTAACAGTTTAAATAACTCAAAATCAAAAAGATTCTTCAACTGTGAGTACTGTTCTGACACTAAAACCACTTATTTCAATACAGCCTATATAAGCTTGTAGCCCACAACACAAAAGTGCCGGCCGTGGTGGACTACCACTTCTTCCCCTCCGTCTAGCTATGCCACTGGTTCTCCTGCAGCTTGCCTCATGATTTTAAATTCAATTTTTTTATTTCTGTTACAATTGTTGCTAACCAGGGTTAGCCTGCTATTTAGCCTATAGTTGGGTTAGGGAGAAGAAACGGATGGCATTTCAAAAGGTATTATGGCAGAAGAGCAGAAACTGTCTCAATTGGAATTTGGACACCAGCTTGCCTATTCCATTTTTGGCATTAGGCCATCCTGTGTCTGTGGTAAGAGCAATAGCAGTAGGAGAAAAAGATAAAAAGTAATCAGTAGAGATACCAAGATAAAAAGATGATTAGAAATTATTCTTGAAGTGAAAGAAAAATAAAAAAAGAATAAGAGTAGCAATAAGGATCAACTTAATAAAGAAATAAATGGTAAATACTAAAGAATGAAAACTACCAAAAAATGAAGAACAAAATTAAGAGCAAAGAGGATTAAAAGAAATAGCTAGCCAAAACTGAAATTGTGAATAATATCAGCAATTTCCTTACAAGGAAACATTCAGCATTAATTGACCAAGCAGCCAGTGTTACTTTCACTTGAAATTTACAAAATTTTAATATTAAAACAATTTTTCAGGAAAATAACTTTCTCAAATTCAGTAGATTTTATTGTTCTTTTAATTATTGACAGGGTCTTTCTTCCAAACCATTTTTTTTTTTTTAAGTAGTTAGCATTTTCATTATTTTCTCTAAGTTACATGTGCTATCAGTTGTTGCTGCTGTTATCTGGTACAATTCTTTCAAGGGAGAGTAGTCTTTGTTGAGAAAGACTTCACTTGCTTGAAGCCATTTTTAACCATTGATCTTAGAAAGCAGTTGTATATAGCTAACAGTTTTGATATTTTAAGACAAGTTCGGTGCTATGTATGTCATCCATGTAAAATCTCAATATGACAAGCGTATTTAAGAACATGACTAGTTTTTAGGTTAATAGTTTGGTTTTGTAGTAATTTGGTAGGTGAAGCCTCTTCAAGAGCAGCCTATTCTATGTTCAATTTCTTTGTCTGCTATACTAAATTTGATCCATATACCAATTTATTTGAAGTCTTTAGTATTGACTAAAATAAAAAGAAAACTTCAAAAAAATAAAAATAAAACTTCAAAAAAAAAAAAAATCAGTGTCAATTGTTATTTTCAGTCTTCTTAATTCCTATTCTTTTGTTTTCTCTCCTTAATAGTTTTTTTCTTCTTATATTCTCCTCTCACACTCAGTAACCTCTTGTATCTTAGTGGCTTTTTTTCCTTTGCTTGGGGTGAAATGTTAAAAATAAAAAAGACTAAAAATAAAAATAGGATGAATGAATTAAAAAAGGGGCAAAAAAAAAATAAAAAAATAAAAATGATTAAATAAAAGTTTTTTGTTTTACTAATTGTTCACAAAGGTTGAAGATCCCCTCAAGCATGAACAGAAGAGGAAGTGGTAAGAAGTGACGGTTATGAAATTTTAGGCAAAGATAGCAGTTGAGCTTATACTTGAAGAGGTTAAAATTGAAGCAATCAGAAAAGCCTCCTTTCAGGAATTTGTTTGACAAAGGAGCTGCTCTTGGGATGAAGTTCTCCAAATGGAACTTCCTTCTTACTAATGGAATATGAAGGAAATTGGGTTGATATGTTCCAATATATGTGGCATAGTGGATCTTAGCAGTGAAAACCAGAAATGGTGGAAGTAAGGAATGTAGAACATTTACCATGGAAAGAGTGATAAAGTAGCGAGAGGCTTGCAATATTTTGACCATGGGGAAAGGGGTTGTGAGGTGGAAAATGAAATAAAATGAAGCAAAGATGGAATCTGGTTATGGGGAAAAGGAAAACATTTGGAATGAAGGGAAAAAAAAAAAAGAAAAATGAAATTTGAGAAAAGTCAAGAAACACCAGAATCTTTAACTGACTTTTGTTAAGAGAAAAAAAAAAAAAAAAAAGAAAATTATTTCCCTTTCCCCTTCTTTTATCAGGACCCCTACAACAGGATTTCTGTCACCATTCCATTAATTCTAAAACAGCTTTTATATTGGAAGGCAGTAGTTGTTTATTCTTTTGCAGCCTCCCCCTCACAGCAACCCTAATCCAGACTCCCTCCAGACAAATGCATTTATATTACCTTTTGCCATTTAGTTTTATTGCAACCATCTTCATTTTATTCATCACTTTAAATCTTTCACCTTTCCATCTTCTTGAAACTTCATCTCTTCTTGTTCTTCCTCAATTTCCTGCCTCTGCTTCTCTCTTCTCCTTTGCCAGTATTTAATGGCCGATTTGGGCTAACTTTTTATTCCTATTTCTCCTTTTCTGTTATCTCTTTCCTCTAAGTTTTCCTCTTCAGAAGGTGATGGAAAGTTCTCAACCTGACTAATTTAAAAAAATCTGACCAAATATCAGAAGCTTATTGTTATATCTCGTACAAGATATAATAAACAAAGTAAACCCGAGTGTGGTTTTCAATAATAATTTTATAATCGGATGTAGGTATGTCAAAATACAGAGTCAGGAGTAAGCTAACCGCAATGGTGTTAGTAAACGAAGACCTTCTTTTTGTCGCTCTCCTTACTGTTTCCTGTGGTTGTACTTTATCAGCCACCAGACCGTCCATTATCGTGAATGGGGAAGTTGGGTTATCTCATCACAACACTTATTTTTGGAAGGCTTGAGAAATTTTCAGAACTCCATTGTGTTTACCTTTCTATCTATCATTTTTAGTTTTCTCCACTTTCTTTTTCAAATTTGATTTAATTTTTTGTCTTTTATCTTTTTCTCTTTCAATTTCATTTCAATTTTACTTATTTCTTTTCATCTTTTTTTTTTTCTCTTTTCCAATTTCATTTTTACTACTCTCTTTTCATCTTTTGTTTTTTCTCTTTTCCAATTTCATTTTTACTACTCTCTTTTCATCTTTTTTTTTTGTTTTTCTTTCTCTTCCCCAATTTGATTTCACTCGTTTTTTTTTTATCTTCTTTTTTGTTTTAATTTCATTTCTTACCATTTTTTGTCCTCTTATTGTTTTTGTTTCTCTTTCATTTTATCTTCATTTTCCCTTTTCTCCTTTGTATTTCTTTTGCTTTTTCTTTCTCCATTCCAATTTCATTTCATTCTTATCTATAAATGATGCCTTTTCTTCATATCTTCATTGCATTTTCTGTTTTAGTCTTTCTTCCATTATTTCTATATTGAATTACAATATTATTTCTACACTATGGCTGAACTGGAAGCTAAAATTCAAATTCCTTGTATCAAATACATTTTATCTTAAGATATCCCCAGAAAGTCTTTTCCCTGAAAGATAATTCTTTGTGTATAACCAGCAGTGAATTGAACAGATATGAATGCTGGAGAAATCTCCTCACAGATGAAGAGACATAAGTAATAAAGTAAGAGAGATGTAGTTCTACCAACGAATGTGTAGTGATAGCAATAAATAAATGACTAAATAACCTCTATTAGTAGATTATGCAGTAGTCTGGAAAAAAAATTATAATAATAAAAGTATAATTAAATATAAAAATTCTTTAAAATACAAGAGAATAATTGTAGTTAACAATAAAAAAAGTTAAATTATAAAAAAAAAAGAATTAAATAAATACAGAATATTCCCATGATGTATTAGAATGAGTGTTTTACCGTCAAAAGAAATACAAACTCTAAACACTGACTTTGACCACCTAAGAAAGCAGATGTTCAAGACAATCTTCATAAAATATGTTGCCACCTACAGATAAGCAAACATTTTATTTGTGCTTACCAAAATTATATATATGTTCTTTGAATAAGATAATTTAAAAAAAAAAATATTACTAAGATAGAAAGTGGCAGGAGTTACTTAGACCAACAAAAGGTAGGAAGTTGTGAAAAGCCATTGCCATCCACGTCCTGATTGTACATGGGTTATGAAAGATAACAAACATAGAGGTTCTTGAGTATCTGCTTCTTGTTTGATTTTAAATGGTAACAGAGTTTAGATATTTTTGAAGTAATTTGGCACCATCCTGGTTATCCAAATGAAAGTCTTGATCTGAGAAGCCTATTTAAGAATATGAGCTTTTAGGTTAATGTTTTGGTTTTGTAGCAATTGGTGGTGTTGTATGAAACTACACCTAGTGCTGACCATTCTATGTTCAATTTCCTTATCTCCTATACATTATTTGTTATATCCAATCTCTGTAACAAGGTATTTGAAGTGCTTATTTCTTACTTTCACATTCTGGATTTTTATGATGGATGGATAAATTCATATTTTCATACTTTTTAAAAAGCTATTATATATTAATATAAAATTCTATTGGGTATAAATTGAGGATGAATTTTCAGCTTTTATTAACATGTTGAGTGCCAGATGCTAGTTATGAAATCTAACTTCAAATGTAAACTTTATAATAGCCAACTTAAGCAAATTTTTATGAGTTGATTTAATTCTTCCACTGAAGTCTTAACATTGTTTTCACACTAAAAGTAATGCTGCATATAAAATCATCGTTGGCACCCACTGATGAAAATGGATCCAAAAATGCTAAGCAATAGATAATTCATGGTTGGCAGTTTTTATGATGATGACGATCTGTAGCCGTGACTTACCTCAGCGACCCAAAAGAGTTGAGTTTGTGTTTTGCAACGGTGTGTGGAGATGGCGAATCAACAAGCTTCAGACGGATGGTAAATTGGACAATACTTCATGCTGATGGAGTTGGTGGTGTTGCTTGTAGCCATTTTTATTGGCTGGTTCTGGGTGCTCATTGACTGAGTGTTGGCTGAGTCAGGTGTATAAAAACATGGCACACTCATTCAGCTGGTCTTTTTTGGGATGGTGAGTGGTGTATTGGAGATTGAGGCAAGAAGTATGGATTTGTTTTGCCTAGTGAACCTATTGGACTCGTACTACCTTTCTTTTCCTGTGTGCGCTTTCAACCAATTTTTGCAACACGCCCATTATGAGTTATCTCATAGTTGGTAGTTTACCTTTTAAGTAATAAACTGATTGCCTCAGAATTACAATTGGGTAATATAATTGAAAAAAATCTGGCTATGCATGTAGTGAAATAAGTTCAAATTCCAATTGATCAATTCATTTTCTACAGCTTATCAACCCTTTGCAGTTTATTTAAAGTCAGAAAATATTTTTAGATTCTAAGAATTTTTTGGGAGAAAGAAACTGTTCAGTGATACAAGTCTTACTAATTAACCCATAGCTGGGGGAGAAGAGGTATATTTATACCTATCTCAAGGCTATTTGTGTGTAAGTGAATATAATGAACCCAACCTTGGCTCTCCAATTAACAATTCTAAGCAATGGCTATTACACTACCCATGCAGTCAAAATAATGTCACTTGGTATTCCAAAACAGTTACCCATCTAGGTGGCTGTAAGCCTGAATTCTAGTTGTGTTTGTTACATTCACTTATCTAGAAATATCCTTGACAAAAGTATGAATCTATCTCTTCTCTCCCCCCAGCTACGGGCTAAATAGCAAGGTAGACTGTGCTCTCTAGCCATGGTTGACAACCAGTCTAGGAAAAGAAAAAACTATGAATTCAAAACCTTATAACCTTATGTAGCTCTGGAAAAGCACATACTGTGCAGCCACTAAACTGATCTTGGAGTTTACAATGACCATAATGTGATTGATAATATTTAAAAACTCAAAAGTAAACTTTCTAAAAATAGTAAAGACTTATCAAATAGGCCGTAAGTTTTTATAGAATGTTAAATTAGGAAAAATACAATATGGGAACCAGTAATAAGGAGTGCCAGAGAAAAGCAATGATAACAACATAGTTGCAATATGAGCTCTGGTAAAAACATGGTGATAACAGCAAAATTGCAATATGAGCACTGGTAAAAATGGTTGCTGAAGACATTAGGTCTATAATACCCAAAAATTCATACCCAGATGTCCTCAAAGACACATGGCACAGTGGATAAAGGTGTTGGTTAGATCCAAAAAGTGTGAGTTCAATATCCGGTTAAGGCAGTGGAGAACTTGGAGAGGGGAATTAACAGATAAATGATAACTGACATCCATTAAAAACATGGCACGTGGAACTAGAGCTCGACATTCCAACCACCTGAAGAAGGCCGGAGTGTACAACGGCTGAAACATAATAAATATGGCAACAAAGATGAGGACAATAGTCTGAATAATGTAAATAATGTACATAATACCTCATCTCAGAAATATAGACAGATAGTGAAATTTGGAATAAAATTCTATTGAGTATAAAGTGGGAGAACAATTTTTAACTATTATTAAGTAATAAACTGATCCCCTCATAATTAAGACATAATTTCTAAAACAAAACTGAATCAATTCCTAGGTCAGCTTCTAGGAAAGTTGGTTCATCGTCTCATACTAGAGTATTTTTCAACAGAATCTATCTTTATACATTTATCCACATTTTGAATATTGCTGCAGCATCTGGTCTATTGCTTTGGCTATATATTTAGAGATTCTTGATAAAAACCAAAGAATCTGCAATTTTATGGGTCCTGTCCTGACATCTCAGCTTCATTCATTTTCCTACCACCATAACATAGCTTCCCTGTGCGTTTTCTATAAATACTTTCATGGTAATTGTTGTGATAAAGTTTCCTCTATCATATCTAAACTTTATGAATTTAAACACAGTACTAGATTGGCAGAACAGTCTCATCTTTTTACAATTGAAATAAGATATAACTGAAAGTTTCTTTGCTAATGGTTTCTTCACTTGCATTTTGCATGTGGAACTCTTCTGACTTCTTGCTAATGGTTTCTTCACTTGCATTTTGCATGGGAACTCTTCTGACTTCTTGCTAATGGTTTCTTCACTTGCATTTTGCATGTGGAACTCTTCTGACTTCTTGCTAATGGTTTCTTCACTTGCATTTTGCATGTGGAACTCTTCTGACTTCTTGCTAATGGTTTCTTCACTTGCATTTTGCATGTGGAACTCTTCTGACTTCTTGCTAATGGTTTCTTCACTTGCATTTTGCATGTGGAACTCTTCTGACTTCTTGCTAATGGTTTCTTCACTTGCATTTTGCATGTGGAACTCTTCTGACTTCTTGCTAATGGTTTCTTCACTTGCATTTTGCATGTGGAACTCTTCTGACTTCTTGCTAATGGTTTCTTCACTTGCATTTTGCATGTGGAACTCTTCTGACTTCTTGCTAATGGTTTCTTCACTTGCATTTTGCATGTGGAACTCTTCTGACTTCTTGCTAATGGTTTCTTCACTTGCATTTGCATGTGGAACTCTTCTGACTTCTTGCTAATGGTTTCTTCACTTGCATTTTGCATGTGGAACTCTTCTGACTTCTTGCTAATGGTTTCTTCACTTGCATTTTGCATGTGGAACTCTTCTGAATTCTTGCTTCCCAGTCAATTGTTATCTTCAAAAATTTAAATGCAGTTTCAATCATTGTCATATGTCTTCTTAATTCTTGTTTTTTTATTGCTCTCTCTCTCCTTAGTAGTGTTTTTTGTTTTCATTTATCATTCTCTCACATTCAGTGACCACTTGTGTTTTAGTGGCGTTATTGCCTTTCTTGGAGTGAAATGATAAAATTTTAAAAATTTGTGAAAAATATTCAAAAGAATCATAAGTAAACTTTCTAATGATAAATAACAAAATAAACCATAATTTTTATGAAATGGTAAACTCAGTCATTCATATATCAAGAGAATTAATGTAAATTCTATTGAGTATAAAGTGGAGGACCGGTTTTCAATTTTTGTTAATTAATAAACTCATCCCCGCAAATTTTTTATGCTTTTATTTTTTTTTTTTTTTAGGGAAAGGTTAATTCATTTTATCTCTGACCTATGACAATGAAGATGTTGACATTCCAGACTACTTCAAATGAAAGGTTAGTAAGGAAGACCTCATCATTACTAAAAAAAAACGGTGATAACAGCTACTGGATTTGAGAAACCTATTTTCCTGAAAAAATGTTTTTTTGAGAAAGATTTTATAAATTTCAAATGAAGTACTGACTGCTCAGTCAATGAATGCTGAATGTTTCTGTATAAGGAAACAGCTAATATTACCATTACTAAAACAACATAATTAATGTCATTCCTTTTGTTTTTACTATTCATCATTAAGATTTGTTGTTAGTATTATCTTTTTGCTGTCAGAAAACTGATCAAATTTTATTCCTAAATTGTTAAGTCATTTAAATTAGTAGCTTCATTAGAAAATATATTCACTCTAAATACAGAAGGCATAAGAAGTAATTTCAAAAGGGCGGGCCACATGTTTCAGTTTATACTTTTTTTTTCTTATTAATTGCATGTTGTTGTCAGAAAGAAAAGGAAATTAGCCCTCCCTACACAAATGTCCATTTCAATTTCAGTCAATCTGTGATGTTTTATGAAGGTGGGGATTGAGTAGTTGTTTATTATTATTTTGAATTGATTGATTCAAGCTTTTGTCATTTTTTTTTATCTGAGACCTAAAATAAACAAAGTTTTTTTTCTGAGGAATTTACTGAAAGTTTTTCCTAAGGCTGTGAACAGTACTTGTGAACACCATTTTTTGTATTTCAGACAAAGAGGCATTTCCTAGGATATTTGGAATGTGTGCATCAGTATTTTTCTCCAAATCCTTTTTCTTTTACTTCTGATTATTATTATAGTTGCAACATTTAAAGAATGCAATTTAAGAAGAGACACAGTGTTTAATAATGCTTAACGATATTTCAACAGCATGTTTGTATTAAAGTTATGCTTAAAAATTGCACAATTATCACTTATTTTGAGAAAAATGGTTGTACAGGTAATCAATGCAACAAAATAAATGAAATGTTGCCATCATCATTCCTATTATTATTCATATTATCACTGTCATTCATATTATCATTATAATCATTATTATCATTCATATTATCATTATAATCATTCATATTATCATTATAATCATTATAATCATTATTATCATTCATATTATCATTATAATCATTATTATCATTCATATTATCATTATAATCATTATAATCATTATTATCATTCATATTATCATTATAATCATTATTATCATTCATATTATCATTCATATTATCATTATAATCATTCATATTATCATTATAATCATTCATATTATCATTATAATCATTCATATTATCATTATAATCATTCATATTATCATTATAATCATTCATATTATCATTATAATCATTCATATTATCATTATAATCATTATTATCATTATTATCATTCATATTATCATTATAATCATTATTATTGTCATTCATATTATTCTTATTATTCATATTATCATTCTTCTATTATTCTTATCATTCATATTATCTCATATGATTATTATTCATATCATTAGCATTCTTAATATTACTCATATTATCATTATTCCTATAATTATCATATATTATCATTCTTATTATCATTGATCATATCTATCGTTATTATCATTCCCAATCCTCATAAATACATTGAACACTATTGTAAATGGGGGTAATATGCTGTCTAAGTAGTCCACCACTATCAGTGGTTTACCTACTTCATGCTTCTGGCGAGTATTGTATTTTGTTGATGTTATAAAGATTACCATTTCATTTCCAACCTGAGTTTTGGATATTCCTCATTCAGTAACCCTTTCGAGGTTACAACAATTATTATCATTCTTATTATCGGTCATATTTTTATTCTTATTATCATTATCATCATTCATATTATTATTATTATTATTATTATTATTATTCCGCTCTGACTACAAATGGGAAAATGGCAGCTTCTAACAAATATTTCACTTTGTCTATTGACACATTTGTTAAATATCTTTAATGATTTTAATTATGCTCCTTAGATATTTTCTATTTCTTCCTCTTCATTGTTTGGGTTATATTTACTGTTGCTTTTGGAGATGCTGATGTGTGATCTTATGGATGATGGCATATTATTTTTATTATTATCAACAGATAGCTTTCCAAATCATCATTATCTGACATTTACTGCCTTCTGCTAAATTTGATCAGAGAAGATGGCACCCTTCTCAATGGGCTCAGTTGGTTTGCATAGTCTATTGTCATCTTCTTTCCCCAAAAGCCATTCAGCAAAAGTTGCTATCACCCTTCTGGATCAGTTTTATATTTTACTTGAGCATGCTTATCTCCAATTTCCCTCCATTCTGCTTTCCTTCTGACATTGTCTTTTTTGTCTTTGTTTTTTTTTTTTACAGTATAGGCAAACTATCACTTCACCAACCAACTAAAAAATATTGTATTTTTAAACTGAAAATTAAGTTGTTATAGTGACTGTGAGTTCAATCCCTGGGTTGGGTAGTGTGTACTTACACTCAGTGGAAACGGCAAGCAATAACTGAATGGTGCTAAATAAAGATAAGAACTAGACATGAGCAATGGAAAAAGAAAAATCTACCCTCATAGATTAAATGAAGGGTTCACTTCAGGATTCCTGGTAGGTTACCCAGTTTGATATATGCTTGAAAAAGGCCAGAGGACACAACAGTCAAAACACTGTGATAACAACAATAAAGATGAGGACAATAATCCAATTATAAATAGTTTAAATACTTATAACTTGTTCGTTTTAATCAACAGGAATGATGAAAATTTGGAAATCTTTCAACATATTTCAGTGAAACATTGACTTTTCAAAATTTTAGTTTGTAATTAGAGTTTAGACAGAAAAATGTTGGCACCACTTTAATCTGACACCAAGTTAAAATGTTCATATTTTACGACACTCATATTTTTATTTCATATTTGGTATCTCATGTTACTGTGGATTACTATTTGAATACTAAAGATGGTATACTTTATAAAATTGTAATTAATGTTAAAAGGTTTTTATATGCAAGTTTTAAATACAGGGGGTTCTTGACTTACATAAGATATCCGTTCAAACGGCTCAATGTAACCTGATTTTTGACATAGGTTGGAACTCGCCTACATTAACACCTATAAGTTTGCCTTATGCTTGTGAGCCATAATGAAGGTCAAAAAGTTCAAAGAAAAAAAATGACACAAATGAGAGATAGCAAATATAGCACAATCCAATATGGCATACAGCCAATGAAGAAACAACACCATCTTCCTCATATAATGCTGCGTGATGACATACTATATTATGGGAGATAAAGTCAGGTCTGACGTAACTTGGGAATGGTGAATTAATGGATAACAGCTCGGATTGAGGAACTGGGGAGCTGAGTCTGAATTCCATTCGAATCCATTACATTCACATATCCTTGAGAAAGGTATTAATCCTCCTCTTCACCCCCCAGCTATGGGTAAATAGCAGGACAGATCAGATTCTATAGCCTTGGATGGCAACTGGTCTACTGCAGAAAGAAATGGCAACCTACTGTGGAAAAAAAATCTGCCTCATTAGTCATGTATCAAAAGATACATGATCGTCTAAGCGTGTATCATGCATGTCACATAACCGAAATAAATCCCCAGTGTAATGTAAATAGTTCAGAAAAAGTTAGACATTACAGACAAAAAAAAAAAAAACACTCAGTATATTCTGTACTAAGATTAAAAATTAGAAAATGAAATTTATGTTCTGCAAAAGAGTCAATTTTTATGTCAGGATTTTAAAGTCTAGTAGTGCCAGATACTGTGTGGAAAAATGTCTGGCAGCTTTGGGTTGATTTTAAAATCTCAGTAAAAATATTTAAAGAGGTACTATTGAATAGCTACCTTATCTTTTAGTTGGAAAGAAATTGCCTAATGAAGAGATGAATTTTAGTGATTGTTCTGATGAGATTTCCTCCTTGCTGCCAAGATTACATAAATTTAAGCAGGTAACTAAATTGGCTACTAGGTCTTACTATTTTGTTTTAATGTTGAACTAGATTCAACTATATGTTCTATTCTAATATCTTCTTTTCCCACATGTCACCTGTGGAACTAACTTCCTACTTCATGCTTCCTACTTTATGTCACCTACAATCTTCAAAAATTTAAATTCAATGTCAATCACCATTATCTGTTTTCTTAAATCCAGTTCTTTTATTGCTCTTTCTCCTCACTCAAGTTTTTTTCATTCTTTTTCACTCCCACTAATCCTATGACATCATCACCTTGCTTGAGGTGAAATGATTAAAAAAATATAATGAGAGGTTACTCATTTCTGAGCACACCTGGGTAGCTAATCCCCATTACAGGTACCCACTCAAGCATATACCTAGTCAACCTGTTGTTACTATTACAGCTATGTTGAGCAGCTCTTAGTTACAGTTTCTGGGGGAGATCATATAACCTCGAGTGAGCAGTAGTTGAACAAATAAGTACGCTTAAACCATGTCATGATGACTTGTGACTTTATACTAGCACATCTATCAACAGTTTCATCAACCCAATTTCATTTACAATTCTTGTGTCAATCTTGATTTTAAAGTTCTTCTCAACAATGCTGCATAAAGGAATTGTCCCCTCAGGCTGATATTAAGAAATCGCCTCTCTGACAAACATACCATGGTGAAATTTGAATTCAGGTCTCATCTAATGCCTCAGCCACATGCACATCATTACTGGCAATGACAAAAGCCCAGTAGGAAACTTCAATAATTTCCTACATCTAATAAGCATTTTAGTGAAAAATAAAGAACAACAACATCATAAATAAATAAAAAAAAAAACAAAACAAGGAAAATAATGATATAGAAAATTAAATACTCCCTAATTTTCAAACAGAAGAGTAAGTTGGCAAGGGGTTCAACTCATTTGAATTGCACTCATTTCAACCATCATTTATCCAATTAATTTCACAATATTCAAGTAGCCATAAAACATCACTCATGCCACTTCCAATTTGATAATTAAAATTAAAAGAACCCTGTGCCCAGTTAGGGTCATGTAATAAGATGAGCTTTGATGTGAGAACACACACACCATGTAAAATAAGCAATTTGCTTGCAACAGCTGCAATCTTTAGGAGAAAATTTCAGCACATTTTTCTGTTATGTAGGTGAGAGTCCTTACTTCATTAATTTTAGTCATAGAGAAGAAAGTGATTGAACAAGAAATGAGGTTCCATTATTTCAAATTATTCATGTCTAATAAGGAATGAGGCTATTTTTCTGTATGAATTTCTGGAATGAGAAGTTATTTACACTTGGAAACACAAGGATTTTGTTTGTTTCTGCCATAAGAGGAATCAGTGCTTTGGGAAAATGGAAAGAAAAATTGTAACCAGATTTTTGGATGGGGCTAGACAATTGGAAATAAAGAAATCTCATTACTTATTAACTTTATCTACAGCCAGAATAACACCCTTGTGTTTTTATCACAACATTTCAGCCATTGCGCCTTTCGGCCTTCTTCAAGAATCTATTGATCAAGGAATTTTGAACTGAACCCTTTATTTATGTCATAGATTATTCCCATTCTCATCTTTGTTGTCGTTTTTAGTAGTGTTCAGTTATTACCAGTTCAGTTTCCACAGAGTCTGAATCTGAACTACTTGACACAGAGATTCAAGCATTATTTCATGAATTTGGTGGCATAATAATTCTTAGTTCAGTCCCTGGGGGTGAGTGATGCAAACTCAGAGGCAGCAGGATGAGCACTAATCAAACAGTAAATACTAAAAACAAACAAATTCAGATATCCTTTGAATCCTATGCAATATAGTTGAAAAATTTAAAATAAATACAATATATTTAAATACAAATTAGAGACATCTCATAATAGATCATTCCATCTTAAATAAATCAACAAGCAATTTTGAACATCAACTTGAAATTTTTCTTGTTAATGTTCAATAATTTTACTCATTCAATATTATGAATAAAAAAAATAATGCATTTTATATTGCGTTTTTTTCTCGACAGCATGTGAAAAATAAATTAACAGATTTGAATGAAAAAAGAAAGACCAAGAGTGATATCAAAATACCTGGAAATTTTTCATCTTTTAATAATCAGTTGTACTTCGTTTAATTTTTAATTTATATGAATTTAGGTAGGAAAAATGATTTTTATATATCTGGAATTAGAAAATAAATGTCAGTTACAGTACAGTGATATATATATTTATTTCCAGTACTATCAACAACGCTTGAGTTGCATAATCTCACACCATCAAGGAAGTTATTGTAAATAAAATTCACATGGTGCATTTATCAAATGAATAAAAGTATAAGCTGAATATTTTAGCAATATAAGTTGGCTTACACAAATTTTATTGGGAAAACACTGATTTTTATATTAATGATAAGATAGTGAGGGTCATAAAGTACTGCCCGAGATGCCCCTTCCCCAGTCAGGCTTTGTCCCTCCCCAGTTGGGTGGTTTGGGAGTAGTATGTGCCAGTCCTGCAATGAGAGATTTGTTCTTTGATCAGGTCATCCCTGACTCTTTATTTAAGCTACATTGTCAAATAATAATTTTCAAATATCAGATGAAAGAAGGTAAAAATTGATTCCTTAGGGATGAATATTTTAAAATAAATAATTAAATATATTTAATGTAATTCTATCAGTAAGTGTCATATAGGAAGAAAGTGAGTAACTACCAACACTCTGGACTTATGAATATATGTTTTTGTTATAGAGTAGTTTCACAGTGGAGGCTTGTATTTCACTAAGTCAGTCCTAAAAAGGTTCGACGTACAAAATGTTAGGAACTTAATATAATAGTTAATGACGCAGCAATCTAGTTGTGGTGGTTGATACTTTAATGTCCGACATCGACTGACTCACCAACTCACTGAGCCCCCTGGTGACCGCTACTACTACTACTACTTATTATAGGTGGGAGAGTCTATTAACTATAGAACAGGTGTGTTCCAGTATAACAGTTTTCCACCAGGTATATAAATAGCGGTGTCAGGCTACTGACTGCAGTGACTATTGAGTGGAACTATCCAGTTGAATTAGTGTGAATGATTGTGCATCAATGATTTGGGTTTTGATGTAGGATTTACCGAACTGTGCTACTAACAAGGCATTCACTGAAATTATTAATAAGCTTTGGTTGACTTTTACTTCTTTGTTAAATATTTATTCATGGTTGTAATTAAATACTGTTTTATTTTAACATTGAAGTCTTGAGTTATACTTAATTATTACCATACATCACAAAAGTAAGTAGCTCTATTAACATAATTTAATCTCAAACAAACTTATTTACCTTCCTGCAAAAACTTTCAAAAGGCATGAACATCTGTTTTTGCAGATTATTAAACTGACTGAATTTCTGTGTATGAGTGCAAAAGAATCCTGACTTACTCTCTGTAATTAATTAATTTTCTTGTTGCTAAATGAGGTGCAGTTGTTGATTCATCATCATTCTAGTTCCTTGTGAGCATTTTATTTGGGAAGTGCTTTCTATAATAAAATAATTGAGTGTTGGCTGTAAGCAATTTTAGTAATTAACCTCAATTATAATAATTTGAAATGTAGCTAATCATGTTATGAACAAACAGTTTAGAATAATTAAAAGAGTAAATATTTGGAAGCAAAAAAATATTAACCTTCAGTAAGGTTCAGACATTTGCCCAAAAGTCTTAAGTAGATATTTAATTAATCAGTCCTTGGAAAATATCTTACATTTATTGAACACTGAATCTTCAAGTATGGTATATGAATTCTGTTGTAAATATGATATCGCCTTCTGTAAAATTAGAACTTATACCCAATCTTAGAATAAATATATTTATGCCTTATATTCTTGATTACAGTGGAACTTCATTTGAAATGGTAAATTTTCCAATTCCTTTTCTTTTTAATTTACATTTCTTTAAATGACTTTTCTACAGAAATGAACCTCTCCAAGAAATAAAAATATTTACAATTCCATTTTTTTTCATATTACTATTGAATAAGTCTTCCAGATCACAAATGTGTATAAAATATATATATATATATATATATTTTCTAAATTTTATGAAGGGGTGGTGATTCAGTGTGCTCTATAAATTCATTGTAAATTGATCCCTCTATGCAAATACACTCCAAATGCTTATATCATATACCAAAGTTTGTTATGTTTTTAAAACTATTTTGTTAACTATGCTGACTCTTGTGATCCTACCTAGGATTGAACTCATCATGCTTGGCTAACAAATTTTTGAAGATATTAGACTCTTATTCCTCAGATTCCTGTCAAAGTGGATGTAACCTTTAGGCATTATTTAAATTTATTGAAATTTCTCCTCAGTGAGCATGTTTCTTTTTGTCTGCTGAAGTGCTGTCATTCAGTTTATTGAGCAAGATCCTGTTTTAACAGATTTCATCTCAGGCAAGGTGATAATGCCACTAAGATGCAAGGAGTGAAGAGAATGAGAAGATTCAGGAAAACAGATGATGGCAATTGATGTTGCATCTAAATCTTGGAAGATTGTAGAGATGCAAGAAACTGGAAGAGAGTTCTGTAGGGAAGAAGCATGGGAAAAGAAACTATTAAATTAAAACTTATGGTTAATTATATCAATCAATGGTAGATTTATAAATGTTTAAGATTGATTCTTACTTACAAGACTTAAAATTATAAGTTGATATTTTGTTGAGTTATTTACAGTGGAGGCTTGTATTTGTACTAAAAATCGGTCCTAAATAGTTCGACATACAAAATGTTAGGAACTTGATATAATAGGTATTACGCAGAGTAATCTTGTTGTGGTCGCTGACTACTTTCGTATTTGACTAATTGTCGACTACTGTCGTCAGACATCGACTGACCCTCGTTTCTCTTACTACTCCTACTTATATTAGGTGGGAGAGTCTATTAACTATAAAATTGGTGTGTTTCACCATAACATATTTATATTATTTAAAGTAAAAACAGGGTGCTATGGGTAAATTATCATTTTATATTTGTAATTTTGCACACGTGCATTGTTTTTGATTGTGTCAACTGCACAGTATAGTAGGGTCAGTTGGGCACCATCTGTAAGAAAAAGCACACCATGACACAATTCACTCTGCCAGAAATTTGGAAACAGCATGCTGTTTGGCTTGGAATTTGCACCGGAAGCACCAATATGAACATTTCAGCGTGTTTCGGTGTCAATCTGAGGACAGTGCAGAGGATTCGGAAAGAGTTGGATGAGTCTAATGATGATTATGAAGGTGTTTGGAGTGATCACTAGTGATAGTGATATCATGTCCCCATTCATCTTCCCACAGGGCCTCAAACTTAATATGGAGGTCTACATCGAGTGCCTTGAGGAGGTAGTGTTTGCCCTGGGTTAAGAGGGAGGCTACTGAAAGACCCTATATCTAGCAACATGACTTTGCACCATGCCGTACAAACAGAAGAACTTAAGTCATGGCTGTCAAACAATTTCTGTGACCAAATCAGCTTTTACATCTGGCCACCTAACTCCCCAGACTGTACCACAGTGTGGGGAGCAATTCAGCAAGAGACAAACAAATCTCCTTGTAACACCAAACAGGAACTGAAGGCAGCATTCACCAACTTAAACAAGGAGACCAATCGCAAGAATTGCAGGAGATTCCAATATCATCTAGAGACTGTGGTTGAAGCCAATCGCGATTTTATTGAATAAATTTACTCTTTAGTATTTCAAGATATTTTTTTTTAATTTTGGTAAATATATCTGTTAAAATGAGATGTTAGTGATATTTTCATTTTTGCATAATTTAGATGACAATTTATCCATCGCACCCTGTACTTACTTACATTTTCCCTGTATTGTTTTAAAATAATGCTTAAATACAAAATTTCAAAGAAGTTGAAAAATATGAATCTAGAACATTCTTACCTTTTTCCTTTTTATTTCTTTGTGATTTTTTAGATTTTCTGAGTAAGGTGGAGGCGGATTAATTTACAATGAATTTAAAATAGCAAACTGAACCCCCTCCCTGTAATTCCAAAATTGTAAATGTATATATTCATGATCTGGAGAGTGTAATATGAAAAGAAATTTAAAAAAAAAAAACTATTTTTTTTGAGAAATGTATTTTTGTAGAAAAATCGTTTAAACTTTTAATTACTCATCATTTTTTTTTTTTAATGTGTTCTGGGAAAATTTTGCTTTTGGCTCAGTGGATAAAGGCATTAGTTAGATTCAAAAGAGTGTGAGTTCAATACCCGGTTAAGGCAGTGGAGAACTTTCAGAGGGAAATCAACAAGAGATAAATGATAACTGACATCTATTAAAAACATGGCACGTGGAACTAGAACAGTCTACCCCAGTGAGCGAACTAAAGGGTTCAGTTCAACATTCCAACCACCTGAAGAAGGCCGGAGTGTACAACGGCCGAAACATTGTAATAAATATGGTGACAAAGATGAGGACAATAGTCCGAATAATGTAAATAGTGTACATAATACCTCATCTCAGAAATATAGACAGATACTGAAAGGCCGAAACATTGTAATAAATATAATGACAAAGATGAGGACAATAGTCCGAATAATGTAAATAATGTACATAATATCTTATCTCAGAAATAGAGACAGATATTAGAATTTAAAATCTTGAAAATAAAAATGTATTTGAGGATGAATATTGCTTAACAATGAGAATTTATGAATTCTGCTGATAGCATAAAAGCCATAAGTGAGACAAAGAAAGTGTGATTAATTTCATTAAAAAATATATTGAACATAATAATGTGAAGAATTATGCAAACAAAATGTCCATACAGTAACAAAATCAAATGGATTATTTAAGATTAAAATGAGGTAATCAAATATTAATAGTCAACTTTTTGTTTAGTAGTTTTCATGTTTTTCCTATTTTGAAATTATGTAATAATCAGAATTATATTGTTTCTTTGAGCTGCTATAAAAACCTTTTTGCCTGTATAAGAAATTCAACAATGGTTATTCATTTACAGTCAATCTTATTGAAGAGATTTTTGGTTTCTACTATGAAAATGAAAACTTCTGATACATTGATACAAAATTAACTGATTACCAGTATGAGTCAAATGTTTCGAGCTTTTGGGGAACTGGTGTTCAAATGTAAGAAATTAATATAGATTTTAATAATGAACAATATGTATATTAATATTTGTTGTATTGGGGCAGAAATTTTTCATATATGCAGGTTTACTTGAAGAGCAATCAAAGTTGTTTAAGTTTTTTTTTTTTTACTTAAATTTTAATGCTTTTTTTCTGGTTACTGATGAGTATCTGAACATAAATTATCCAATGTTTTTGGAGTAGTTTTATTTTTTCTAAATACCAAAAATAAAAACAAAAGAAAATGACATAAGTAAGGATTGACATGAAAACTTGGAATACTTAAAAAAAAAAAAAAAAAAAGTCGGAAAAGGAGAAGGAAAAGGAAAAAAAGGAGGAAAAATGCCAAAATTAACCCATTGCTCAATACATACACATCTCTATTTCAATGTATCTTATAAATGTTCTAAAAAAAAAAAAAAAAAAAAGTGAGGATGACATGTCTATTACACAACAGACAATTCTAGATAACTATGAATCACATATCCACACCTAACATTTAACCTACATTTTTCACATTTCCAATTTAACTTAGATCTGTCTTCAGATTTATAAAAAAAAAAAAAGGAAAAAAAAAAGACAACACCCATAATAAAATTTTGAAATCTCAGGGTGTTGTCAAGAGTTTTTAAGAAATAAGTATTAAAACTATTATTACAAACATTGATATTGTAAGCTATCTACTATAAACATTTCAAATTATTTGTGCAGTATTCATAATTACTTTTATTAAGGTTTCGTTTCAATTTTTTAATATAGATAGCTTTGAGAACTTTAGGTTTATGTTTATTATTTTCATGAAAAAGTATAGATCTGTTTTCAACAAGAATTTTTCTGAATTGCAAATGTGACAGTTTATTGTTGTAAATGTTTAGAAATGTTATTTATTTCATTAAAAAATTTAACTTTCAGATGAACACAGCACTCTCTCTCTCTCTCTCTCTATATATATATATATATATATATATATATATATATATATATATATATACACACACACAAACTACTGACAACCCACTTGCTGTATTAGGATAGTAATGAAACAGGCCATAGAAAATGAGGTGGTTTTGCACCCATTCCCCCAGAAACCTCATGCCCACACAATTGTCTATTATCATACAGAGCTTGTGCAATGCTATGTAGACTCTCAGCATTAGGCAGCCTTGATTCAATGACAAGAACCAGTCAAGATAATTGGAGACTGCCTGTGCTGCATACAAATTGAGTAGTATGATGGGAAGACACAGGAAGGATCATTAATGCCCAAATCATACCACATTGATATGAACTTTGCCACTGCTAAATACAGATTACATGAAGGTGCCGAAAAGCTCTCACTCTGAACTATTTGGAAGATTGACGCAACACAGTATACTTGCCTTGTATTCATCTCGCCCCCATCTTCTTGCAATATATTTCCTCATAAACTATACTAAACTTATGCTTTGATGTAGATGGTTATGTGCATGTTTGAATAAAATAGATTCTGTCCATTTTTCTCCTATATTTATCTATAAATGAAAAAAAAAACCTTTTTACTAATGAAATCTAAAGCAAAGAATTTTACTTCCAACTTGACATAGATTTGATGGCTCAGAGACCCTAGAAGGTTGGCATAAAATGGTTGATGCTAAACTTAAAATCCTGAACAATAAGCACTTATCATGTGTGTAAATCTTAGAGAAAGGACATTACCTTAGTCAAGCATTGATTTCTTTAAGTTTATGAGAGTCCCTAGACTATAAAAAGTTTAATGGCTCCAGGAATTCTCAGTCTGCAAGACTTTTTATTGATGCAATCTGAAGACAAGAGACTTCAGTTTAAAAGTTGGTGGAGCCTGTATGAACCAGTTTTCTTGATACCATAGAAACTTTGTCCAACCTGAGGTCATGCTTTATGACCATCTATCTCATAAATACATCATCAGAAGTGAGATGAAATGCACAAGGATCATGAAAGAACCCCAACATTTCATTGAAGGATTTTTAATTTTAATTAGTCATCATTTTTTTTTCAGATTTTAATGTTTGCTTATTGCTGTAGGATAATTGCCTGATTAAAAATGAAATAAAAAGCAACGAAAAAATAAATATTAAAATGAAAGAAAATTACTAGATGTTGGAGAGTAGGACTCAGTACTTTCTGCTCTTCCCTACTACTGTGACAATGGACTGCTCCTACTTATGAATATGGCAAGTAGCCACATTAGAGTAGTTTTTAAGTAGTATTTGATTTACTAAAGTATTTCCATTCTACGTATGAGTATTTAATAAAACTCTTCTTTGTTTTCTCTGCCTAGTATTCTGTTCCTTCAATACTCTAACTATGGCCTTCTTAATTCACGGTTACTTTGAACAAAGACAACATTACAACAGTATCCCTTAACCCCTTCTAGCAGAGTGAGTTTAGTGAGATAATCCAAGAGTCCCTTTTGTTTGATGCTAGATAGTCTTGCAGTTCTAAAGTTCCAAGAAAGAATGCTAAATACTTCACCAATGCAGGTTGCAATTGAAAGTCAGAAAAACATCAATTTAGCCTAGAGATTGAACAGTTCTTACTGAATCTTGAAAACATTAGGTACACTGCATTGGTCAGTACTAGAGAGTTGAAGTGGGGATTACTTTCTAATGAACAGCCTCTAGCAGATCCAGGTACTTTTCAGCATGTATATTCTTTTGATGGTTACATAATGAACTCATCTTGGCCACTTCATCAAATTGGTCACAGGCCTATTGCTGTGTAATCTTCTGGCCCTTATGAGCAGCTCAATCCACATTTTCCAGTCTTTCATGGCACAGAATCTGTTGGAGAGTAGGAATCAGTGTACTTTCTGATCATTCTTATTACTGTGACAATGGACTGCTCCTACTTATAAATATGGCAAGTAGCCACATTAGAGTAGGATTTGAGTCGTATTTGATTTACTCAAGTTTTTCTGTTTTACGTATGAGTATTTAATAAACCTCTTCTTTGTTTCCTCTCCCTAGTCTCCTTTTAATCTGATACACTGTCTAACTATGGCCTTTATAACTCTCAGCTATTTTGAACAAAGACAAAATTACAACACTAGACAACATTTGCTGATGACTCAGATTCACATTGGGAGCACTTGACCAAATCAGACAATATGGCAGCATTTTATAGTTAAATGATCAGCCTTGGCTGGTAACCAGTGTAGGTTAGGTTTGATTTGTGTTGTAGAGTAGTTTTCACTGTGGAGGCTTGTATTTCACTAAGTCTGTCCTAAAAGAGTCCGACGTACAAAACGTTAGGAACTTGCAATAAGAGTTAATGACGCAGCAATCTAGTTGTGATGGTTGACACATCAATGTCCGACATCGACCGACTCGCTCAACACCACTGAGCCCAACTGGCAACTGCTATTACTACTTATTATCTGTGGGAGAGTCTATAAATAATAGAATAAGTATTATGGTATAACAATTTGTTTGATGGTCCTGGAAAAATAAGCAATTATGGGGTAATTCCATGCTCCTCAAAACCTGCCTTGCTGTCAGATGTAGTTTATTGTCTTATCCAGGATGTGGATGTAGTTTATCATCTTACCCAGGATGGCTTGTCTTGGAGTCAACAAGAAAAAACTTCCCTAGAAGTCATGGTAATTTGTAAATAATAAAGTATAGCTTGCAGAGAGTTATAATTGCTGATGATTACTGTAATGGCATGACATCTAAGAGAAGTAGTGTTATTCACATTGCGAACACGAGAGCAAATCAAACAATATGGAAGCACTTCATATTTAATTTGCATATGTACCTAGATTACATAGTAGGGCAGACGGTACAATCCAAGAACTTGTAGAGAGCTATGACCGGTCACATTCCGAAGGAACACAGCATTTTGAAGTAGTAATAATATTCAAAATGGGTGCAAAAAAAACAATAAATCAGACAATATGGCAACATTTTATACTTAATTGGCATATATGCGAATACACAGGTTAAAAAGCAGGGCAGACTGGGCTCCCCAGCCTTGGGTGGTAACCAGTCTAGGAAACAAAAAAAAAACAAAAAAACTCTGAATTCTAAAAGCAAAAAGACTACTATTATTCTCAAGAAGTCATGGCAATTCATAAATAATAAAGAGAAAGAAAATATGGAGAGTCATGATTTTCTATATTCTGAAGAGAAATAACATTTAAAGAAAAAAAAAAGAAAAAAAAGGTGAAAAATATGTAGATAATCTGATAAAATTCTTAGTCTTCGGTCATCTGCTATTGTAGTATTTCTACCAGTGCACTGTCTGCATCAGAAACAATGATGCATGCAATGAGAAGGTTCAGAGTAATGAAAGCTGGTCTCATGCACATGTGCATCTTTTATTAAATTCTGGATTCCAAACTATGAAAGGAACAGGGAAAATACAGATAATTAAAAAAAGATGTGGAGAACAATTACCTCCATAATAAAAAAACCTACAGAAATTAACTTTCATAAGCAGTATTTAAGTATTTCAATGCACAATATGTGTATGTATATTTATTTTACATACAAGGAGGTGTGGAAAATTTATTGGCCCAATCTACTTTATATAATATTTTATTATATATTTATTTTTTTAAACAAAAGTTTTTGCATTGACAAGCACTAGGGAGAATATCCTAGGTTGAAATGACCATCTGAATGGGAAAATAGTGTTTACTGACCTGTACACTCATACTCAAATATGAGTATTCACTAAAAATAACATTTGAAATAATGAAAATATGTCCAACGAAAAAAATAAAATCCATTAACCCTCTAGAATGCTTTTTTACATTTACTAAAAACAATGTTTAAATCAACACTCATCATCAACTGTCTGTTTCATGCTTAAATGTAATCTTTAAGGAATGAAGATTGCATTTAAACATGATTATTTCAATTTTTATGAAACTTCAAATTTTCAATTTTTTTTATTTAAATACTTACAGTATAACTTTCTTACCTTTAATGGGTGCATTTCATATTAATAAAATAAAAGTTTTCTGATTATTATTATTATTATATAAATGTATATATCTTTTCTTCTAAATTCATATTAGTGGTTCACTAAATTTAAAATTATACATTTTGTGGTCCATAAAATTCAAAAGGTTGACGACCACTGATCTATGGTTTGTGGGCTTATTTGATAATGCCAAGCAGCATGCTCCATTCCTCACCTACAGTATAGGTCTTTATCAGATTCATTAAAGTTTTATGCATTTAGCAGGTAAGTGTTCAACAAAGGTGGAGGTAGTTACTGACAGGTGAGGGGAGAGTAAACATTAGAGAAAAAGAGCTTGGGAAACATTAGAAACAATTAATACTTGATTGAATGGAATAATCAATATCTGAGATATTCTGTAGCTTTAAGTAGATAAGTCAGGAGATTTCTTGCCAAAGCACTTTGTAGTGTGAGTCACTTGATTCTTTAAATGTAGTCATGTGCAGGGTCACAAAGGATTGATCTTGGATACATGTATGTATATAAAAAAGTTTAAATATCAATGAAGTTCATATCTGTGTGTGTGTGTGTGTGTGTATGTGCAGCTACATGCATATGAGATAAGGTAAGTAAAACATGTATATTTATGTGTAGACTTGATGTATAGTCATGTCAGGATATATATTTTCATGAAATACATCTGTTTGATGCTCTGGAACACATCAGTGATGTTTTTAGTCAAGGTTCATTAGGGATTTTGGGTATTTTGACATCATACCCTTGTTCATATGGTACCCAGCTGATACTGATTGGATATCGTCTTTTGTGCTATCATTCAGTTAGAATCTGTCTATATTTCTGAGATGTGGTATTATGTACATTGTTTACATTATTCGGACTATTGTCCTCATCTTTGTCGCCATATCTATTACGTTTCGGACGTTGTACATTCTGGCCTTCTTCAGGAAGTTGGAATGTTGAACTGAAGGACACATAGCACAGTGGATAAAGGTGTTAGTGAGATCCAGTGACAGGACCCAAAGAGTGTGAGTTTAATTAATTAATTAAAGGCACTTGAGAACTTTCAGAGGGAAATTAACAGGAGATAACTGATAACTGACATCCATTAGACATGGCACGTGGAACTAGAACAGTCTACTCCAGTGAGTGAAATAAAGGGTTCAGTTCGACATCCCAACCACCTGAAGAAGGCTGGAGCATACAACGGCTGAAACGTTGTAATAAATAGATGAGGACAATAGTCAAAATAATGTAAATAATGTATTCAGCTAGAACTTTTCTCATTTTTAATCACACACTGTGACTTCTTTTGGCAATTCATGGTCCAATCATGGATAACTTCCCGTTTACCAGAAATCTACACACTCCTATATAAAAGGAAGCAAATGCAGTAACGGTGTGGTTCTGCAAGGAGCATGGTGACACTCTCAGTTTGAAGTGGTAAGTAACAAAAAAAAAAAAAAAATGTAACACCCTTCACATGTATCCATTGTATTCATTAAGAAAGAACATCAAAAAAGCATAACCCCGGTAAGGGGACAAAAAGGTGTTAGATCTTAGCCACAAATCACTTGTAGCTAACAATATTTCAAGGTACCCTAACTCTGCCATTGAGATTTCATTGCAGAGTGTAGTTTTAGGTCATATGCATATATGTAAATTATAAAGATATTGTTTTTAGGTATGTGAAATTTATGGGTAAAAGTGCTCAATATCAGGGATAGAGTGGTGACAGTGTTTCACGCTTTGAAAGAAATCTTCAGGCCATGTGCGTTTTGTGACTGAAATTTTTTATATGCAGGTCAATAGTGTGGAGTGAGTAGTCATGGTCAAATGCAAAATGAAGAACAGAACTGTCTAACAAACAGAATTAACAAAGTTGGCAATAAAAAGAAAAAAGGAACGGGGCAAAAATGAAATAATATCAATCAAGCAAACAAACACTATATGTAAGGCAAATTAACAGTAAGGTGGCATTGACAGACAAAAGCAAGTTTGGACAAGTGAACATAGCATTCTGTCTTCTAGACAAGGCAGATCTGGACTAACTCATGTCAAACTGCAAACCGGCCTATTTTATTGGCTAAGGAAAATATCCCAGCATTCTTTTGTAGACTTTTGCCTATAAAATAGGAGGTGCAGATCTTCTCCAGTCATTTCTATTGAATTGAAATCAACAGTAAGGCATTATGGGTAGCAAGGTCAGGTATTTCCAGTTTATTGCATTAGCTGAATGGCTGTTGGGTAGGTGACAATGGCTATATTTCCAATTCTTCTAAATGCTATTGAGTAGAAATAATTATGGGTTAGAATACAGTTATTTCTAATTATTGTATAGTGTTGTTTCACATTATGAAATGGACAAAGTCTGACAATTATTTTTAAGATATTTTATGTTTATACATTCTTTTTATAGATACAAATATTTAAGTAAATGCTCTGTTTATATTATATATAGTATTCTGGCTGGTAAATGTTGTTTAATACTGTTTATTATAAACAGAGCATTTACTTAAATATTTTATCTATAAAAAGAATGTATAAACATAAAATGTCTTAAAAATAATAATGTTGTTTGTTAACTTAACTAATTGTCTATAAATGATTACTTAGGATATCTTATATTTATTTATTAATTATTTGTTGTTGATTATTATTATTAAATTTGGTTATATACACTACATTCCAATAACTTTTAAACTACACTCAGAATTAGCATGGGATGAACTTGACCAGAGAGTGAAAATAAAAGAAAAAACAACTCTTAGAGTCATTGAGAAAAAAAGAATAGAATCAATTACCAAACTTACACTTTGAGAAACATTTGACATGAATGTAAAAAATTTATGCTGCAGTAATCAAGGTTAGAGGAGGGTATTTTGAGGAGAGCAAAATTTAATAATAAATTGCTTTTTTCTTTTTGTAATAATAAAATTTCTGATAAAAAAAATTAGGTCTCACTTTTTTTAGCCATGCATAATAATTTCCTCTTATTAAAAGTATAAAACAACTACTTTTTTGGGGGCAAATTTAAAAAAATTTACATTTGAACTGTACTGTATATGGCTACATGGCTGATTAGAGAGAACATTCATTTTTCAACTATGAGAACTGGGTTTGAATCTCTCCATTTTAAATTTGACAGGAATATGACTTCTTGATGCCAAAGGCTTGGAGAGGTGATCCCAGCATGCAGCATCTTTGGAAAGTGTCTGAAAACCACACCACATGTTGAGCCTAGCATTGAGTGTGAAAGAGTCGACTGAATTGTTTGCTGATGGTTTTGCTCACACAACTCATTGTGACCAAGAGTTTGAGCATACTGTACTTGCTAAAACTATTGATCAGGCCAGATGATGTAGTGTCTCCCAGAAGCTGTAACTAAGGCCTGCTCAGCATAGTTGCAGTATAAACCAAAGGCAGGCTTTGTGGGTGTTGAGCAAAGACAAATGTGCCTGAGCAGGCGTCTGCAACAGGGATTGGCTAGCTTTCCTAACAAACAGGAATACTCAGATACAAGTTACCAGCCTCAGTATGTGTGTATATATATATATATATATATATATATATATATATACATAAATTACAGTGTGTGTCCAAGCAACTCTTCTGCTCCCACTGGTCAGATTTAAATGATTCATAGCTCATTCCAAAATCATTTCCTGTGCCTAACTTTTCTTGGAAAGTTAGGCACAGGAAATGATTTTCATTGAGCTCAAATTCAAGGTTGCCAGATTATGCAAGGTTAAAAATATATATTAATACATTATACTAGCCATTATTGTTGCTTTCATGGTTCAAGAGGAGTAACTCTTATTTTCCTTTTGTATCCAAAATTGCAGCTAGCTTAAAATTTTAAGTGCAAGCACCAATCCCTCTCTCTGGTGCCATGAGTTGGCATGGCTTTGGGCAGCTGTTCCCCAGCTGTTATCTCAGTATAATTTTCCTCATTTGGCACTCTGTCCTTTGATAGAGTAGCTCCTGAGTGCACTCTGTCCAAAGACAGAGACACAATTGAGAGATGATAAATAAACGTGCTAGAAATAACTCCACAGAGTAATTTGTATTTACTCAATCCCCGACGAGGTCAGGTTGTGACACAAGGTTGGATTAATGTGGGGAGCCTGAGCATGTGCACCCGGGCAAGGAACAAAAATTAACCGAGTCCTTGCAACCATTGGTTGCGCTGGCCTCAGTGCATGCACCAATCCTTCTCTCTAGTGCAATGAGAAGGCGTGGCCTCAGGCAGCTGTTCCCTAGGGCCAGCACCTCTCAGTATAATTTTCCTCAGTTGCGACTGTTCTTTGATGGAGTCACTCCTGAGTGCACTCTACGCAAAGACAGAGACACAACTGAGAGATGATTAGACATGAAATTACTCAAAAAGAGTAATTTACACGCTAAAAGCTCCATATCTGTATTATATATTATCTACTTCTTGGCAATATCACTCTTCAGGTTTAAATAATTTGTATATTGATTTTGAAAAAGTATATTTCATTAATTAACTGTCCTTCATTACCATTCTTTTATTGAAGGATTGTTCTGATTTTCATATCAAAAATAGTTCTGTTTAGCAATATTGTCTTATAGAGTGCAGAAAAGTGTTTAAAATTTGCATTTTACTTGGCATTCAACAAGTTAGCATCTATTTGTAAAACTTTCTTTAACTATAGCCAGCCAATTTATGAAAGACATGTTCATTTAAAATTATTGTCTCAGAGATTTCAAGTATTGAACATATCTTACTTTGCAAAGTGATAGTGAGCAGGCAAAGCCTGCTAGTACATATATATATATATATATATATATATATATATTTTTGTTATAGTGGAACACACCTATTCTATAGTTAAGAGACTCTCCCACCTATAATAAGTAGGGGTAGTAAGAGTAACGAGGGAGTCAGTGAGTTGGTCAGTCAGTCAGTCGATGTTGGACGACAGTTAGTCAAATACTAAAGTATCAGTGACCACCACTACTCTGTGTAATACCTGTTATGTCAAGTTCCTAACGTTTTGTACCTCGAACCTATTTTAGGACCGACTTAGTACAAATACAAGCCTCTACTGTGAAATCACTCCACAACATATATATGAATAAAAAATTGTCTTGATAAAGATCCTCAGAGGAAAAACTGCATCATCCAAAGTCTTTTTGCACATATATTCTATCTGAAATTTTTACATGTGTCCATATATATATATATATATATATATATATATAAAAATTAAAAGGGAGTATATGTGTAAGAATGTCTAGCAACAGAAGTAGCAAAAGCCTATAACCTCAAGGTCACGCCATGACAGGTGTTCAACATGGTTTATTGGGTTTCATCTCTTCAATAGGCAAGGTAATAAAAGCAGAAAAATTCCCTTTAAAGTTGGTTTAATCAGGCAAGCTGTTAAAACATTTTTGATGCAAAGAAATATTTCACAAACACTGAAAGGATAAGTGCATAAACAACAGGTTGTATTGATGTAGGCCATGAGAAAGAGAACAATTGTCCTTGCAAAAGAATGTTGAAAAATTCAAAGAAATTATTAATTAAAAGCTTAACAGAATAAATGGATGTGGCTGTAGCATAGTGGTTATAGTGCTAAAAGGGAGTTTAGCAAGTAGAGTTCAAGTTCCAGCCAAGGCTATTTCATTTTATTCCTCAGAAATACTCTTTAGAAAAGTATGAATCAGTCTCTTACCTGCCAGCTATAGGTTAAATAGTAGGGTAGACTGGGATTTTTAGCTTTGTTTGCAACCAGTCTAGGAAAAAGACAACTGTGTTCCAAACCATTTGGGTATGCAGCTAGCAAACCCCATACTTCTCCTGAAAACCACAATAGTAAGCCTATCATGATGAGACTTTTGTCCAGTATCCCACAGCAACACCTGGTAAGGTGAGGTTTTGGCCCCATACTCCACAAGAGAAACCATAGCAGCAATACCTGGCATGGTGAAACTCTGACACTATATTGAATAAAGAAGACTACTGCAACACTTGGCAATCTGAGTTTGTGGCCATATACTCCCCAGGGCATACCATGGTAATACCTGGTAATGTGAGGTTGTGGCCTGTGGTGTATTCACTCACACTGTAGTGATAGTGTAATTTTAGGCTTGGCTTTCACAAAGTTAAAAACAGTAAAATAAATGTATGCAATAACAGTGACAGCATGGCAAATTGAATGGTAATTTCATACAATTTTATTCATGCATTAGTGAGTATATTTTACATTACAACTGTGTTAATGTCAGTCAGTTACGTGCCATGCATGATACATGCTTAGGCGATCATGTATCTTTCGATACATGACTGACGAGGAAGATTTTTTTCTCAAAGTAGGTTGCCATTTCTTTCTGCAGAAGACAAGTTGCCATCCAAGCCTATAGAACCTGGTCTGTTCTGCTAATTACCCATAGCTGGGTGGGGGGAGAAAATGAAGATGCATGCCTTTCATAAGGGTATTAGCACATAAGTGAATGTCATGGATTCGACTGGAATTTGAACTTGGCTCTCTGATTCCTCATTTCGAGCTGCTATCCGTCATTCCACCATGTACGTGTTATAAAAGGGAGCAATTTTCTCTGCAATATTACAAGTCCTATCATAGTTACACATGTCATCTTGACAGTTCTTGGGCGAAGATGCTGAATATCACGTCTTTTTGTGGGATGTCTATTTCTGGCAGGAACAGTTTTTGTTGCATGCTGGAAATAATTTCATTATTTTTTTTATTTTTTTATTTCATTTATTTTAAACACAGTTTAAATATTATTGTTTTATTTTATTTATAATTTTCATTAATATTATTTCATTTATTTGGAACAACAATATCCCTACAGGCCCTATATTTCTCAGTGAAGACCACAGCAACAGCTAGCATGGTGAGTCTGTGGTCCCATAATCAATAAGGGAAACCATAGCAACACCTGGCAATGTGAGGTTTTGGTCCATATGCCACAGGGGAAACCACATAATGAGTCTCTAGGGTTAATATAATGTATAAAGGTAGAGAATTATGATTATGAGATTTGCATAAGATAGCATGATTAAAAACTAAGAAATCAAATGACTAAAAATACAGTTCATGACAATAGATAGGTATTATTGGTTGAATAAGAATTTGTTCCTTTCTTATACATTTAATTCTCAACAAGTGAATAACTACAAGAAAAGCACAGATTTAGAACAGTAATATTAGTAAAAGAAAAATGCCTAATTCTAGAAGGGTGCTAGGGGATATAAGATTGTTAAACTGATAGAATAAAAAAGTGCAAAAGTACAAAAAAAAAAAAGATTTAAAAAAAAATAACAAGAATGAAAATTAGATGCACAAGAATAAGAATCTTAAAGAAAATAAACAAGAGAAACTGAATTTAAAAAAGGAAGAATGAATTAAAAATAAATCAATATGAATGAGAAGCCACAAGAAGAAGAAAAAACAAGAGAAAAATATTCAAGAGTGAAAGAATGAAAACACAAGAAAAATATCAAGAAAATACTGTGCAAAAGATTTGGAGAATATTAAATGGAGGAAAATGACAAAGTAAAAATGCAGCTTAAAAATACTGAAAATAAAAACAAGAGAAAAATATAGAAATCTATAGAAAGGAACTGCATGGGAATAAAAGATAATATTCAGTGTAGATTAACAATGAAGGGAGAAAAGTATATAAAAACAAAAAAAGACTGAATAAATTTCAGAAGAGCAACCTCAATCTCAAAATGAGAAAAAAGATAATCAAGAGATGTTTTTTAACAATTTTGAAGGGAAGCATAACATAAAAGTGAAAAGAGGATCAATGAAGGACAGAAACTTAAGATTAAAGAAAATAAAACGAGCTGAAGAGGTTCAAGAGATTATGAGAATCGTGACTGAGAAATGGAGGAAATAAAGGTTTAAAAATAGAAAAAAATATGGGAGGAAATAAAAAAAAAAACAAAAAAATCACTAAAAAGTAAGAGGAGATAACTGGAACTTAGTGATGGGTTTTAAAAAAAAGGAGTGAATGCAATCATGTGAATGCAGGAGATTTATGGAAATGAAGAAAAGCAAAAAAGATTAGATTTCTCTTTACTTAAATCCCAATTTTTTTGTTTTTAATTGTTACTTGTTTGGTTAGAATATGTATCAAGAGAATTATTTGGGTAAAATGATTTATGGTAAATATTTATTTTTGTCTCAAATATTTGTTTTTCCATCTTTTGTTTTTCAAAATTGTATTTCTTTTTTTTCTCTCATCTTTCTTTCTGTATTTATGTTCCTTTTCAATACTTGTCACATTTATTTCTTTTTGTCTTTATTTGATGTTTTTCTTTTGGTGTGTATATATTAACTTTGTAATCTTTCTCCTCTCTGTGTTTCTTCTTTCCTTTTAAATTATACTTTTTATTTAATTCCTTTATATTTCTGATTTCATCTATCTAAAAGTCTTACTTTTTTTCTTTTAATTCTTATTTTTCTTCCTTTCCCTTAATTTTTCCTTTCTATTCTCTTTTTTTCACTTTCTTTCCATTTTGCTTTTATATTTGTCACTCCTTTTCTTTTCATTTTTTTTTTTATTACTTTTTTCTTTTTCTTCATTTTATCTTTTCTATTCTTTCATGTTGTACATTTTTCCTTCCTTCCTTTCCTATTTTTTTTTCACCTTTTCCATTCTAGCTTTTGTTTTTTCTCATTTTTCTTTGTTTTCTTTTTATTTCTTTTCCGCTTTCTTCTTACATTCACCACTCCCGTTTTTACCATTGTTTTTTTTTTTCATTTTATTTTTTTCTTTATTTTTCAACTTTTCCATTATTCTATTTTTTACTTTTTTCTTTTCTTCCCATTTTCTTCCCATTTTCTCTTCATTTCTTTTATCTCCCTCTTACATTCTTTACTCTTTCTCTCAAATTCACTTTTCTTTCCTATTATATTTTTCCTTTTCTTCCTGTTTGATATCTCTTCATTTCTATTTCTTATTTTTTTCATTCAACTTTCTTTTCTAATTTTTCTTATCATTTCTTCTTTATATTCTCTCTCTTTTTCTTCTAGTCTTCCTGGCGTTTTCTTCCTCTTTTTTTCTCTGCTTCTTACTTTCCTTCTCTATCCTTTTTTTTTTTTTTTCCTATTTCCATCATTATTTTTCTTACATTTGTTCATCTCATGTTACTTCTCCTCCAACCAATATCCTTTTTACAAGTAATATTGGCAAAATATTCGCAGATGTGATTATCTTTCAGCAAAAACACCATTCATATCCTCGCTATTCATAAGGCATGGCATGGCTATTAGGTTTCCATTTTCCACAACAATGCTGGGCTTAATCTAATGGGTAAGAGTCGAGATAGTTAAGGGGGTTGGAAGATCACTGAGGTGTCACTTGATGAGGGAATGGTCAGGTGAAGCAATATGGGAAAGAGCAGATGCATTACATTCACTTACAAAGAAAAACATTTTTTTTTGTGGTTCATAAGCACTAAAAATTGTCCTGAGATGACAAACCAGCCTAAAAGAACATCAGAAAAGTAATAAAATAGATAAAAAATAAAGGCAAGAGTTAAAACTTCTTTGCATTTGTTTTTATAGAGAGTCAAGTATGACCCTTATGGAAATACATGCTTTTAAGGAAAACGTAGAAGAGAACATAGCTTGATGAAAGCATAAGAATAGAAGCCTCCAGAGAACATCAATAATTCTGTAGCGTGAATGATGGAAAAAAAAAAAAGAAGCATTTATTTTGCTAAACAAATGCTTATTTTTTAAAGTTTTTCAGAAGAGTCTTTAATATGTCCACCATTGAAAGATTATATATATATATATATATATTTTAAAGAAAAACAGACCACTTTAAGGTTCCATTATAATAATTTATTTCACCAGAGCCCTTTTAAAGGACTCCAGGTCATCGGATAGCACTTCGAAAAATGAAATGAAAATTGATGGGCAGGGTAAGTTTTTGTAATTTAACAGAGAGTGTAATAGGAGAGTTTAGGGAGGGTTTAATTTAATATCTCTCTCAATCATACTTAGTACTGGGGGAGGAGGAGTGACCAGACCATGACCTATTTAAATGGTTAGCTTAACGGAAGTGATATATTGAAATGGGAGGGAAGAAGAGAGAAAATAAAAAGGAAAAAGAAAGAAGAGGGAGAGGGAAGTAAAGAGAAAGAGGCTGTAAATGGGTTTAACATATTTAGGAGATGGTTGGTAAGTTTTAGCAATTTATGTAAAAAATAGATTTTAATGTTTGATATTAATTTAGATGTCAAACAAACCCCGAAGAAATTAATTTGATGCTTGCTAGCAATTTAACTTTTTTACAAATAATTTAGGGATTTAATATAAGTTAAATACTGTATTTATTAACACATTCATAGAGAACATATTTAAACTATAACAGTTTGTTTACCCGACGAATAGTACTCTTTTAATATTGTAAAAGACAGTTAAGGTAACATCTTTATCAGTTTGAATCTAATTTATGAATGTAATTTGTAATTATTTTTAGATGGGTAATCTTTCTTACTTATATATATATTATATATATATATATATATATATATATATATATGTATGTGTATATGTGTATGTATATATATATGTAAATTTAAATGCAATGTTGTTGCTGTTCCTTCATAATGTTTTCTGTCTTCAAATTTTTTCACACCCTGTAACCCCTTGTGTTTTAGTGGCTTTACTGCCTTGCTTGGAGTAAATTTGCTTAAATATATAAGAAATTTAATCCATTGAAGTCCTAAAGGATGAAACACATCACAAGAAAACTTTTTTTCATTTTGTCTGACATTTTTCCTAAATATTGTATATATATATATATATATATATATATATATATATATATGAATAAAAATGACAATAGGAAAACTAGTAATTGCTGATGCGTTTTGTCCAATGTGGACTTTATCAAAGCAAAATACGAAATGAATTTAACTGAACAAGGTAACTAATAAAAACAAAAACAGAATGTTCCTCGCAACTGGAATGTAGAGAAACACTATTTTCATATTGTTAACTGAAAATAACGTCAGTATTTAACACGTGTGGAGAATATTTTCATTATATCTGTGTTGATGTATTCAACCATTTCCTTTTGATTTTATGAATCTGTTCTGTACATTTGTTAGTGAGAGCAGTAATTTTGTTAAGAAAGGTGAAATGGAGAAAAAACCTGGGCGTAGATTAATATTTGGGTAATAATCTATGGCAGCACTCTCTAGAATTTTCCTTCTGAGTGAGTTATTTTCTTTTTTTTTTTTATGAGTGTAGCATTTTTAAAATCAAAATTATGGCTGAATTTATTTCTATGTATGACTAGTGCTTTAGCTAAGTTGTTTTTTTAACAGGGTCTCTTTTGTGCTCATAAATGTGTTTTTTAAACTTCTACTTGTTTCTCCAATATATTGGACGGAACAGTTTTGGCAATTTATTTTATAAATGCCTGCTTCAGAAATATCATTGCTATTAATGTTTGAAGATCTTAGTATATCCATATATATATATATATATATATATATATATATATATATATATATATATATATATATATATATATATATATACATACACATACATATTTATTTTAGGATATTACATCAACAGTTGTGTTTCAATGAGTTGATATGCATCTCATCAGGCGATTGTAAATTATAATTGCCTAATGAGATGGATACAAACAATGCATTGAAACATTCATTATGTTATGAATGGTGGAATTGTACTCTAATCCTTCTCATTTTTTACCTGAATATATATATATATATATATATATATATATATATATATATATAGATAGATATATATATATATATATATAAAGCTATATTTATGGGTTAAAGTGCTCAATATTGGTCGTAGAGTGCATGTAAATATAAAAGTGGACATTGAAGTCAATACCCAGTGGTGACAGTCTATTTCATGCATATTATGCAATCATCATGACGATTGCGTATAAACAGAACACAGAATATCACTGTTGGAAGTTGAACTCATACTCTTTGGGTCCTGTCACTGGATCTAACCAGCACCTTTATTTACTGTGCCATGTGTCTTTGAGGACATCTGCATATGAATTTCTGGGTATTATAAACCTAATGTCTAGTGACAGGACCCAAAGAATGTGAGTTCAATACCCAGTTAAGGCAGTGGAGAACTTTCAGAGGGAAATTAACAGGAGATAACTGATAACTGACATCCATCAAAAACATGGCACGTGGAATTAGAACAGTCTACCCCAGTGAGCAAAATAAAGGGTTCAGTTCGACATTCCAACCACCTGAAGAAGGCCGGAGTGTACAACGGCCGAAATGTTGTAATAAATATGGCGACAAAGATGAGGACAATAGTCCAAATAATGTAAATAGAGTTAATCAATCTGTTTAAATAGTGTGTTCTGTTTCTGCATATTCATTGACATCATTCTCTATCTGCATTGTAAGCTGTTTTCAGAAGTTACGGTTTACTAAAATCTTTCCTGTGTAAATCAAGTTTTTACAATCCTCACTTTTGTGATATACTTACTTTTTAGTTGTTATTGCACTTATGTATACAAAGAGTTATATCTGAACTTTGAATATAATTATCCCTTCTGCATGAAGAAAACACTGGATTTTGTGCTTTCATCATCAATTTCAAAGGAAGAATAGTTGGTTCTTTGTATTGCTCCAGAAAATACCTCACTCCTGTAGTCCATTCCTCACTGTCCAGCCTTGATAGAAGTGAGTGATTAAGTAGTCTTCTGCTGTATGCCTAGAGTATTGACATAGCATTTCAGCTTCACTCATTTTCCCATTAAAACAGCTTTTCTGTGCTTTTTCTATAAATGTTTTCATGGCAACTGTTCTGAGAAGCTTTCCTCTTTGTTAATTTGACTTTACAAATTTAAGCACAGAACTAAAATAGCAGCTGGGTCTCATAATTTCACTCCTGAAATTGCTAGCTGCAACCATTTTGAGATATTTAAAAAAAAAAAAAACAAAAAAAAAACAGTGATAAAATCAAAAGCACTGGAAAACAAAATGAAATCACCTGAGTTTTTGCCTCTAGACATGTTAGATACCAGAAATTTTAATTTAGTATCTGTATATCTTCAGCATTTCCACTCCATGCATTACTATATCCAATGTTTTGTTTATATTCCCCTCCCCCAGTTTATATAATTCCATAAGATAATTTTAGCCTGATGAAGTTCTTTTTAAAGGATGAAACATGTTACATAGAGTTTTTCCATTTTCCCAATCTCTTAAAAATAATATATAAAGAAACTTGAACATCCAAACAATGTTGGCTCATAACTAAATTAGGCTACAAACTTATTAATCCAGCATCAGATATTACATACTGAATAAAACAACAGTACAAATAACAGGAAGCTGTGGAGAACCATAACTGTTCTGAACGGGCATGGTACAAAGAGGGAGAAAAATTGCTGAAAGCAACAAAAAACAGAAAGTTGTGGAGAGTCACAATTACCCATATCCTGGAGAGGCATGGGTTAGGGTTAGAATTTTTAATCTAATTTTCTCCTTTTCAAGCAAGCCAAATTAAATAACTATTAACAATTTTCTTTCATACAGGATGTTTCAGAAAAATTGATATCATTTTGTAATCTAATCACTTGACCAATTCTCATTCAAATGATCTTAAATTTAACATCATGTGTAGAAACAACTCAAAATTCTGTTTAATGTTTTTTTCCTTTCAGATATAGAAACGACATTCATTGGAAAAGAAAAGGCATCTTGTGTGTCAGAGCATGTTTGAATAAGACTGCAGAGAGTATTCGTGAGAGTATTTGCCAAAAATGCAGTAGAATCGCTGCTGCTCTGGACACTGTTACCCAAGATATGCTGTTGTACGGCTGGTCAATTTTGGTATTGCACTCAATTTTAAAGTTGGGGTTTGACAAGATAAATAAAGACTAAATATTTTTTCCATATAATTTCAGTTTTTGGGGAAAACGAGTTTGAATATGAAGTTAGGGTTCAAAATCATAGCGTTGGAATTTCATTCTGGTGATCAGTGAAAGCTTTATAGTACGGCCTTATAAAATTTATTATTTACTGAAGCTTTACAAATTTTATATGGACAAGATGTATGGAACAAGCACATTATTATTAAATTGTACCATGAAATAAGACTTTCATGTATTTCAAAAGGAAATTATGCTTTCATTGACTGAGCAGCCAGTACTGTTTTTAATTAAAATTTATAAAAGCTTTAAAACAACTTTTAGCAAAACAGGTTTTTCAAATCCAACAGCTGTTATTACTCTTTTAATACAAGCTTTTTTCATCATTGATCTTAGGAAGTGGTTGTATACAGGTGACAGTTTAAATATTTCTAAATGGGTTTGGCATCATGCCTGAAATCCATAATAGAGTCTCAGTCTGATGAAGCTATTTAAGAAGATGACTTGAGTTTTCAAATTGGTGTTTTGTTTTTGTAGCAATTTGTAGTGTTGGGTGAAACTCCTTCTGGCACAGCCTATTCTATGTTCAATTTCCTTTTTTCCGAAACTGAAGTCATCATCTACTCTACAGATAAGAAATCATTTAATGTCTTAAATCAAGATTACTATTTCTTCTGTAAAGTTTAATCATCTTCTTCTGGGAAGTGTTACCGATTCTTTTTTGATTTGTTTGTACTTAGTCTACCTACAGTTCTTATTTCACAATACATTTTTTTGTATTATCTTCATGATTACCATCAGTTTCATGACCTGATTTAGTCATAGGATCATTGAAAATCTGAACACTTGACCAGCTCCTTTCACATATCTAGGTTGAAAGCCGGAGAGGTGTTTGTGCATTTGTTGTGTACCTTGGGCAAGTAGACCTAACAAAGTCCAGGTCTCTCTAGATCAAACCATAACCAATGCACTTCCAACTTGAAGGCTCATCTTGGTCAAAGACACATGCACATTAATTCCATCAAGAGAAGCCACTACTCTAACTGTTGACCAGTCTTGGAAGCACTCTGCACAGCGATGTCATATCATCACCATACTGGCTGCTTACATAACTACGGACCAAGTCTACCACATTGTGCTTGATTGGTCATTGACCCTCAAAAAAGTTGAACACTTTGACAGGAGGTCTAGCCATATGCCTCATCAAAAAATCCTGGTGCAAGAACTAGTTTAGTCACTGGCTCATTAGATTTACATAGAAATAAGCAAGTAATATAGTTATTTTGTAAGAATTTAATGCATTTTTTTAATCCCTAGATGCACCATATTAACTATACAGAGAGCCACAGCTATACAAATGGAGGTCGTTGACTTTAATTACAATATTAAAGGGCACCAAATTCACCACTGTTTATTCATAGCTGCAGGGAGGAAATGGATGCATGCCTTTCCTGAGGACATCAGTGTAAACTGCATCAATCAGGGTCAGAACTTGGTTCACTGTTTCCATTCTGTGATGTTAACTGAATTTACATGCATTTTGATGAATGGGCCTCACCGCGAGTGCCACATCCCATGACTGGGCCTCTCCACGGGTGCTACATCCCATGACTGGGCCTCTCCACGGGTGCTACACCTTGTGGCTGGGCCTCTCCACGGGTGCTACACCTTGTGACTGGGCCTCTCTGCAGGAGCCAGATCTTATCAATCCATATTATGTATTTTATGCTTGTAGCTTTCATATCAGGTGCCATTATGTGAGACACATACAAAGCTGCTCTTTGTAACAAGTTTAAAATCATGTATTGGGTGGAAGATTTGATTGCAGACCACCAATAACTACCTCTGACACTATAGGCCAACATAATAAAATAGGAGACATTAATTTCAAAGCAAACTGTATATTTAAACCTGCACATATACATGTTTACACCTATAATTATATATCTAAGGGTGATTAGCACAAATACTGATGTATTAAAATCACACTTCCTTGTTAGTTAATCAAATATTAATTGCCTGCAAGTATAAATTTTTAAAAATTATTTTCATTTTGAATCCACAGAAGCATGTCAAGTTTATACATAATCGAAATGGAAATCAGATAAATAAAAAAAAAAAAACTCTCTATCTTGTTGGATTTTTAATTGAATGTGCTTGAAAGAATAAAAATAAGCCTGAAACACATACTTTTGGATTTTAGCATCATCAATATGACAAGTATATTCAATTAAAATATAACTCAAGAGATTTTTACTCAATTTTACTTGAAACTATTAATTCTCACTACTGGGCTGTTCTCCATTAAGTGAGTGGGGCAATCTTGAAGATGTGTGAAACATAAATTTCTGAAACTTCATCAAACTTCTCATAAAATCTGAAAGATCTGGAATAATGTCCATTGAGAAAGAAGTTATAGAGATATTATTCAAACATATCTATCAAGTTATCAGTCTTGATATATATGTAAATATATTGATATAAACTTGAATTTGTTTCTTTGTTTATGCATACATAAAGGTAATGCATGACTGTATGTATATACACATACCCACAAACATGTACATGGAAATGAGGATTGGCTGCTCATTACAATCCAACCCTTGGTCACAATGACTTGACTTGATCATAACACAATGATCATTGTCTTCTGAATAGCTTCTTTTAAATATTTTATTGAGGATTGACTGCTCATTCCCAAACACAATTGTCTGCTCTGGTGGTTACCTAATCCATATTGCAGACACCCACTCAGACACATTTTGTGCATGTTCCACACTGACAGAGTCAAATAATACTGAGTGAGCCTTAAAGAGAATGCATCATCTGGTGTTAGCAGAAGTTGAACAAAGTACAATCCAACCCTCGGTCACGATGACTTGACTCGATCATAACACAATGATCATTGTCTTCTGAATAGCTTCTTTTAAATATTTTAACTTACAAGGCATTGTTCAGCCTGTGGCATGTGTGTGTGCATGTAAAAACACAGTTTGTTAATGTCTAATAAAATTCATAGTCCAGTAGATTATGAGTCTAACATAAACAATCAAATGATTCAAATTTAAATATCATCTGGTTAAAAATTTAATATTTGACCCTTTAGCATGCAACATGTTCAAACCCACACCACTCTCAAAGTCTTGCAGTTTGTGGTCAAAGTCTCACAGTTTGTGCGACTTCCTGCATTATTAGCAAGATGTATATTATGGCAGAGTAAACAGAGCAGGTTACGGTGGTTTGAATGCTAGAGTTAAATGTTGTCACATCATAAGAGTTTTCAGTATAGAACACATTTGAAATTTGTTTGCCCTCAATAATAAGCCTTTTTTATTTAGGATATATTAACATACCTGTTAATGAATTAGACAAATGTTTTGAACTTATATTTATCTACTTATGTGTATATTTCTATCTCTCTTTCATATCTATTTAAGTGAACATTGAAGTCAACACTTAGAGGCCTCTAAGTGTTGACTTCAATATTCACTTTTATATTTACACACACTATCTCTGATATTGAGCACTTTATCTCATGAATATAGCACACCTTAAGAATATATTTCTATATATATATATATGGTGCTGCACAATACTAAGTGAACCCCTAAGATAATGGTAAAAAAATTAATCTTTTTCCAGATAATCAACAAATCTTAATTAAACAATATATCCATTAAAAAACCTTTATTAAATGAATTACAACCACATTGAAAAAATTTTATCAAACTGGAATAAAAATATTAATTAAAAATTAACATGTTTAAAAGTTAGTGACCCTTACATTTGGTGACTCCTTTTGAGATCATGATGTCAACCAGTCTTTTTCTGTAATTTTTAAGCAATTTCTGGCAGTAGGGAGCACCAATTTTTGACCATTCTTCATAGCAAAACTAACCCAATTGCTTGGCTTCTTACATGTATTGCCTTCTTTAACTTGGACCACAGATTTTCAATTAACCCGAACTTTGACTAGGCCATTTCAAGACTTGAAATTTCTTTTTTTTTAACCCATTCTTTTATGGATTTGCTTTGATGCTTCAGATCATTCCCCTGTTGGAAGATCACACCCTGATCTAAACCTAACTTTTGATCCAGGGCAAGATACTTTAGTTCAAAATTTCTTGCTATCTTGCAGAGACCATTGTGCCATGAATGTGTCCTATTTTGCCTGTCCCATCTGTAGTAAAGCACCCACCAATTATAATGTTGCTTTCACCATATTTAACTATTGGCACCAAATTATTATCTTCAAAAGCAATATCAGTAGCATGCCAGACATAATGCCTATCATTCCTGTCAAAAAGCTCTAGTTTGGTCTCAAGTGATCATAAAACCTTTTACCAGAACATTTCTAGCTTATTAATACTAGCTTTGGCATAGTTCAGCTGAGCTTGTTTGTGCTTTTTTTTTGTTAACAGTGGCTTTTTTCTTGGCATTCTACCATAAAGACCTGATTTGTTCAGATCTTGTCACAGTGTAGATGTATGCACATCAATTCAGACATTGCCTAGGGTACCTTGTAGAACCACAGAGCTCACAGAAAGATTCGCCTGGGCTTGGCAATCTTGATGTCTACTTGCTCTTGCAGTTATTTTTCATAAACAGCCACTTCTTGATTGTGATGCCATCATAACAAAGGCTTTTCATCTATAAATAATTTGCACTCCAAATCACTTTGGTAGCTTTTTGTAGCCTTCGCCATCATTATAGACATTAAATGTGTTATTTTTTTTAGGCTCCAGGAAGGTCTTTTGATTTTGGCATATTTTTTCAAAATTTAGTCTTCAGCTGAACCCTTTTGCATACACAGTGAGTTATATTGGTTGACTGAAGTATATACAGCTTACCAAAAAAAACAAAAAAACACCAAAATGAATGTGTCATGTTTTTACTTGTTTACAAATAATTATCTGTACTGACATCCATGTAAAACAATAAATAGAGTGTAAGTATAAGGTTTCACTTTACATACTAATTTTCAATTAATATTTCTATTTTAGCTTGTTAAAATTTTTGAAAGTAGTTGTAATTCATTTAATAAAGCTTTTTCTTAATATAGATATTTTCCAAGCATAGCTTAGATGTGGCACAAGTATGGGGCACGCAGTGAGGATCAAACTCACTATTCAGTCGTAATTGTTCTAGTGAGACAAGCTTGATAACCATTACACCACCTAGGTTTTTTTCAATATATAGTTTAATTAATATTTCTTGATTATCTGTGCGAATAAAGTGTCGCTGCCAATACTTGAGTTTGAACATAGATTGCCAGTGAGAAAACGCAGGTGATCCCATTATTGAATTAAGTGAATCACATGACCATAGAGGAAACACATATACAGAAAGTCTAGATTAATTGATTGCTATTCCTCCTCTATTACTAAACTCATCACTGTTCGCTACTCTATTCACTGTACTAATTTCTCTATTCAGATCGCTATACGGGTTTACTTGGTGAGCAAGTATTATTGAGCTAGTACTATTAGTGTGAAATTATTCAAAGATGTCTGAAACCATTATTGTTCAACAGCGTACTATAGTTGTATCTGCAACAGGCATTACGAAAGTGAAAACGAGTATTTGTCGATATCACAAGAATCTGGAAAAAAGGATTTATTTAGGGCTTCACTTACTTTTCCACAACACTGTATATTACTTCGAACATTATTATAGAGGATATTCATATTTGAAAAAGATGCCCCAATTTCATTTTAAACAGTGAGTATATCTATTGGTCTGTGCAACTGAGAAATCCTTACAAGATTTTGGTCATTCATGCAGTTTTTCATTTTTATGTTCATTTTTAGCTTTACTTATATTCATTTTACATTCATTTTATATTATTATTTTATTTGAAATTTCTTTCTTTTATTCATAAAAAACAAAAAAAAAAAAGTTTCAAGAAGCAACAAATTTGAACCAAGCTTGTGCTTGGTTCAAATTTGTTGCTTCTTGCAATTTTTTTATCTTTTTTTTTTTTGTGTACTGCATTATTTTTTTTATTTATCCATGATTTAATAGGTAAATGAATGACAAAAAAAAAAAATTTTGAAAGAAAAAAAATTAAGTTAATGTATAATTGTAATTGACACTTCTTATATATATATATATATATATATATATATATATATATATATATATATATATATATATATATATATAACATCAACCAAGACATTACCTTAGTCTTATGAAATATTTAATGAAGAATCATTTCTACTGTCATTTATTTACCTAACATTGCTCTTATATAATTTAAATTAAAAAAACAGGCAACCTTAAGGGTTCATTGATTATATTTTATTTCCCCAGCAAAGTGATTTTTTTCCTGGTTTCTCAGATCACATTTCCAAGCATAAAAAAATGGTTTAAAATTTACATATTTTTTATACACTTTTGAGGAGCAGTTTTAAGTTGATATAAGGTGATAGAGAGAGGGGGAGGAGGATGATAACAGATATTCTATATATATATATATATATATATATATATATATATATATATATATAATAGGTATATATGGAATGAATTTCCACCGGATATTGTAGCGTCTGTTTTAACGTAATTTCAACGAAGAAATAAATTGAATAACATATGTATTTTTTTTTCTTTTCTCCTCAAATTTTTATAGTTTTTAAACTTAATAGTGATTAAATTTGGATTTTTAAAATTGGCAGTTTTTTAATTTTAATAAATATAATTTAATAATTATTGGTTAGAATAAATTCTTTTAATATTACCCATATTTTAAAGATCTGAATAGCTATTATAACATGATTTCGTTGTCAAGCTTTTGAATCTTCCTATACTTGGGTTTTGATTGGTCATTCTACCTTTTGTAACAATGTTTTCCCCTAGCGAAGGATCGTTAATTAATTTGAAACTTTTAAAACCATTTATTTTATCTTCAACATCATCACTTGATAAGACACTGAGGGTAGAAAAACAAAATGGCTATTTTTGTAGTGATTTTATAACATATTTATGTTATAAATTTTTTTTTTATAAAAAATAATATATATATATATATATATATATATATATATATATATATATATATATAGCTGGCCATTAGTATCTGAGGATACCAAAGCCAGTCTCTATTGCAAACTCTCACTCAGGCTTCAGTTTATACTGTAACTATGCTGAGCAGACTTTAGTTACAGTTTCTGGAAGAGAGCATGCTATCTAGAATGATCAACAATCTGAACAACACTAACACACTCAAGCCCGCAGTCATGATGCCTTGTGAAGCTATCGACGGTCCCCAGTATTCCATCTACCCAATTTCACTCACAAGGCTTGGGTCACCCTATGGTATGGTTTTCAGGCACTTTCCAAAAGGTGTCACATGCTGGGAACATCTTCCCTCCAGACCAATAACATCAGGAAGCCTCCTTCCTGACAAATCGGCCATTGTGAGATTTGAACCCGGGTCTCATATATCATATTCTTGCTCATCAATTGCTCCTTCATTTTTCTTCCTTGCAAGGTCATTCTGAAATTCCTTTGTAATTTAATTATTCTTTTCATTCACATCAGAATTTATTTATCCTTTTATTATTTTACTTATTTTTATTCAATGGTCTATTTCTTCAAATTCATTTTGATCTAAATATTTTTTTTCTTTTCCTAGGATGCTGAGAATACCATGGACTAAACATGTGATCAATGAAGAAGTTTTTGAGAAAATTTAAATGAAAAGAACACTTTTGCTTAACATCAGAAAGAGACAATTGAAATTTCTAGAGCAAATAATGAAAAAAAAAAATGAAAAGAAAATTGATACACTCACAGGATGTATTAAAAGCAAGAAAGACAGAGAAAAACAGTAACAAATTTGTGTAAATGAATGACAAAGCAGGTTTTAGGAGAGAAAACAAAAAGAAAAAATTTACTAAGAGATACTCAGGATAGGAAATTGTGGAGAGCCATGATCACCCACAACCTTTTTTGTCAATTCTTAAAAATTCCTTCCTTGCTTATTTTATGTAATCCATTACATATATTTAATTTTCTTGCCATTATCTACTAATTTTTATCAACATACCATAGTCTTGTATAAGCAAACTTCATGTATAGTGTAACACCCTAAATTTTGTTTGTGAATTTCAAACCCTACAAAAAAATATTTACCTGTGCAACTTGTCACTGAAAATGCATAATTTTTAACCTTTTCAAAAAGAAATACCTGTATATAGTGCTACCCACTATTTTTTAAATAAAAAATATGGTTATAAAAACTAGAGTATATACGATACTGATGTAACTGGCTACGTCTCTCTATCTCTTATTTCTTCATTCTATCATCCCAAGCTTCATTTCTGGAAACTTTATTCTCTCATTCATACCACCATATTTCATCTGAGAGCATCACAGACTTTTCAAGGTGAACATCTTTGGATGCTTACCATGTGCGGGGAAAGAAAAATCATCAATATGATGGTGGATGGCGGCAGACAATGTGTTTCCATTTGCTACAGACTCCTTATTGATATTTCCCCCTCAAATGTTTTTCTTCATCTTCGCCTTCTGCTTTCGTATTAGAGAAAAGGAGGGAAAGCAATCAATACTGTCAGTTTGTGGCAGGTGATAGCTAGTTATATACAAGGTGATTGTACTCTACAGCACCCAACTGTGTCAGGGCATGGAATATAGCTCAGTTGATAAAAGAACTTCTATGTGCTGTGACTATTCAAGACGTGGGTGGTCATAGCTCTCCATAACTTGTCTCTTGTTGCTCTACTTTTTACCATCTCTCTTTATACCTGCTTTGCCATTCATTCACCCAAGCTCATTATATAATTTAACTTTGAGCATTTAAAGTTGAATTTCTCAGTTGTGTAGTCAAATACTTTTATGACAACAAAAAAAAAAAATCTTGACTGAAATTGAGAGAAGCTCTACTACAATTTAAAAAATATAGAACTAATATATAAAAGACTATATTTTCAGGGGATGACATATATAGTAAAAAGTGAAGTAATATTTATTATACTCTGTCACAATAAGATCTCTTTCTGATTCATTCTGCATGCTGGCTGAATGTGAATGCCACAAAGGCAGAGAATGAAATAACTAAAGTTGTTTTCTGTACATTAAGCTCCATGTATCATGTCTGGTCTACAAAGCAAGCTCTGGCGGTGGCCATTCATGAATGTTCCTAACAGAGAAAGGACTACCAGACCCACTTAAAAGCAGGTCTCTGAGAACAGGACTAGCAGTTGTGGCCATATGGGCCACTGTTTGTCACACAGAGCACTGCTGCTGCTACCACTGCCACCATGACCATAACCACCCACTCTTAACATGACTGCTCATCTCCATGACCATTAATATTCAGAGCTTGACTAACTACCTTGGCTAATAAGCTTTGGCTTCTAATGTTCACATCCTATGCATCAGAAAAAATGCTCATATCCACTACATCAGCAGTGAGATTTGTGACTTCTCCCAACTCTTAACGCTAACAAACACCTCAGCAAAGTGAGATTTGTGACTTCTCTTAACGCTAACAAACACCTCAGCAAAGTGAGATTTGTGACTTCTCTTAACGCTAACAAACACCTCAGCAAAGTGAGATTTGTGACTTCTCTTAACGCTAACAAACACCTCAGCAAAGTGAGATTTGTGACTTCTCTTAACGCTAACAAACACCTCAGCAAAGTGAGATTTGTGACTTCTCTTAACGCTAACAAACACCTCAGCAAAGTGAGATTTGTGACTTCTCTTAACGCTAACAAACACCTCAGCAAAGTGAGATTTGTGACTTCTCAGCAAAAACACCTCAGCAAAGTGAGATTTGTGACTTCTCTTAACGCTAACAAACACCTCAGCAAAGTGAGATTTGTGACTTCTCTTAACGCTAACAAACACCTCAGCAAAGTGAGATTTGTGACTTCTCTTAACGCTAACAAACACCTCAGCAAAGTGAGATTTGTGACTTCTCTTAACGCTAACAAACACCTCAGCAAAGTGAGATTTGTGACTTCTCTTAACGCTAACAAACACCTCAGCAAAGTGAGATTTGTGACTTCTCTTAACGCTAACAAACACCTCAGCAAAGTGAGATTTGTGACTTCTCTTAACGCTAACAAACACCTCAGCAAAGTGAGATTTGTGACTTCTCTTAACGTTAACAAACACCTCAGCAAAGTGAGATTTGTGACTTCTCTTAACGCTAACAAACACCTCAGCAAAGTGAGATTTGTGACTTCTCTTAACGCTAACAAACACCTCAGCAAAGTGAGATTTGTGACTTCTCTTAATGCTAACAAACACCCCAGCAAAATGAGATTTGTGACTTCTCTTAATGCTAACAAACACCTCAGCAAAGTGAGATTTGTGACTTCTCCCAACTCTTAATGCTTACAAACACCTCAGCAAAGTGAGATTTGTGACTTCTCTTAACGCTAACAAACACCTCAGCAACCTACTGCTATCATCTTGGCTTAACCAACATGTACAAAGCACTCATTTGCAGCCATCACCGTGGTGCCATTCAACAGAACAGGCCCACCAACTAACAAAAATAGCCTACCACTGTGACCTCAATCAACCAACATTCACCGACTGTACCCTGTAACTTCACACCAAACCCACACAACAATTAGATTGACTACCACACTACCCCTTTAAGTCCCCTTAATGCAACAGGGCATTTTCCTGTTGACCCCCTGTCAACTGGTTAAGCTGGACACTATTTTGTATTCCTAGTTAATGTAAGTAAGTTTCGTTCCTGGCCTGTTGTCAGCTTTTTCTTCTGTTATGATCCATGCCGAGATTCCTAATCTCCCGTTTGTTTTTGTCCCCTTTTTTCATCTCGGCTCGGTCAACCTTGGATTTTCCCATTCTGTCATTTATTTCCTCCCCACATTCCATGAGTGAGTGTGCTTCTTGATTCTATCTATCAATAGAATACAGCGGCCACTCTTATTATTTTGAAGGGTGGACGGTTTCTACTAACATTGTTTTGTTTTCGTTTTGTCTTTAGTTGACATTTTTGAGTTTCTTGTTAGGGTTCATATCCCCTACCCATCATTTCATGTTTCATGAAATTTATATATATATATATATATATATATATATAAAAACATTACAAATTTTTAATCCATGGGGTGTTTTGTAGGACCCTTGTGAATGTGTGGTATTGTGGTGTGTGAAAGATTGAAAGGTGATGGATGAGTTCTTGTGGTGAATGTGTAAATGTAATGAATCAATGGGTCATGATTGTGGTTAACTAGGAATAGGATAGCTAGTGAAAGACCAGCCTTTCTCCACTTTGGCCTTGTGCCACAATTTTGTATTTTTACAAAATAAATATACTACCAGCACTACCCTTACACCCAAGCCAGCCATCCTGACAACTGGCCATTGAGACATTCCACCAATCCTTCAACATCTATGTATGACATGACAAATGTTGTTCAAATCTAATCCTCATTATTCCCTTCTCTCACTACTAAATGCTTAATATAGCATATTTAATAATATTGCCGAGTGCTAAATGTTTAATCAAAACTCAAAATTCATTGATCTCAAAATTACAGATGTACAACTATTGAAAACTTTTGAGGTATACAAAAGTGGAAGTTACTCTGAAAAATATCCTTGTGTGCCATGTTCCTTTAGATGGGGGTGATCATGGCTCACCACAATTTCCTATGTAGTTCTAAGCAATGTTTGTCTTCTTTCTAGCCTTCCCAGTTTTGATATCCAGTTACACAACCTCGTTAGGTAAATAACTTGATGTTTCTCTCTGACCCTTTAGCCTTTAATATGTCCCATGACTGTCAAAATTTCCAGGCCCCTTTTTCCTCATTATGGGTACTATGGTCTTTGGGAAGACCATTCTTTTATGGTTCTTGTGGACTGGTGCTACAAAATCAAAGAAATGTACAAAATAACAAACCATCCTGGGTATGATGATAAATGACATCCGGCAGTAAGGCCTCTCTTCAGGAAGTTTTGAGGAGCGTGGAACAACTTAATTGTTGTTGTTCTATGGGCAAATAGTGAAACCCAAAATTAGGATCAAATCATGAAAATATAAAAATATCTCTCAAAAAATTACCAGCAATACATTTTCATAGTAAAAAAAAAAAATATTACTAGCAATAGATTTTGGGAAAAAAAATTATCAAAGCTCAAGAAAATAAAAATTTTGGCATTAAATGCCATTAAACAAACAAACCAAATAACAGAAAGCTGAAGAGACATGGCACATAGAAGACTACATGCATATTTTTCGGAGTTACTTTCACTCCATTTCATATCTTAGTTTTCAACAGCAAAAATTAAAATAATTAGCACATATAACTCAAAAAGAAAATAATGACAGTCAAGATGTTGACTTATCACACCACTTCAATCAAAAGGTTAGGAAGGAAACTCCCATGAATACTGAAAAAAGCGATAATAGCTACTGGACTTGAGATACCGCTTTACCTGAATAACTGCCTTAAAAGAAAGCTTTTATAAATTTCAAACAAAACTAGCAAGGCAACTCAGTCAATGAATACTGAATATTTCACTATACGGAAATGGTTAATATTACCATTAGAGATAAAAGGAACAGATACTACACTTTGAACCCAGCTTGATGGTAAAGGAGTGAAAAAAGATAACTTGAGTAGCACTGGCTGCTCAGTCAAGAAATGCTGAATGTTTCCTTATAAGGAAATGGCAAATATTACTATTATTATTCAGGCCTTCATGCTTATCTTGGTTGTTATACTCATTTAGCCATTGGAATCTCCAGCCTTCCTCAGGTATCTGTTTTTTCATTCACTAATCTTTTTTGAATTTTGAACCCTTTATTCAATCCTTGGGATGGATAGTTCACATTCTGCTTTATACGCCTATCTCTTAATCTTCACTGATTGATAAGGTTATTATAATTTAAAACTTATGATCATCTGTTTTTCTTCTTTTTTTTTTATTTTAACCTTTTGAATATATATATATATTTGGCAAAGAAGTTTTAACTGGATAAAAGTTTTCAATGGAAATGATTTGCCGAACACTGACAAGTGATTCCGCAGATGGTGAGATACTTCAGAATATGGGTAAACATGGCTCTCCACAACTTCATGTTCCTGTCATCATACACAGCAGACTTCTTGGAATTTTGAAACAATCCCTTGAGGTAGATTTTTCCTATTCTGCTTTACATGCTGAGAGGATATCTCTTACCAGTTCTTCCTCACAGGTAGGATCTCGTTATCTGTGGTAGATCAATTCCCACAGATGGTAGAATTTACTGATAACAATAAACTGCACTTGGATTTTCTAAAGAAAATTTTCAGTGGGAAATTCATAAACTTTTGAAAAGAAAGCCTTCATTAAAATTTTACTACTTTTTGACATAGCATGCTGCCATCTGCTGGAAAAAAAAATTCTGTTCACATTTTCCTACCACAAATTCAGGTGAAAGATGATATCTTCAACTCAGGTTTTTACAGCTTTGCAGTCCTTCTATATAGCAGTGAATACGGGCCAATCTCATCACTGATGGAAAAATAACAGGCAACAGAATATGTGATTCTTAAGAATAATACTGAGAATAACATAGACCATACATGTGAGCAATGACAAAGTTTTAGAGAAAATGGAAACAAAAAGGACTCTTATATTTAGAATCAGTAAGATTCTAAATGTAAGAGTTGTGTGCATATGTAAGTGTGTGTGCTAATATTTGTGTAATCACACACACACATATATATATTTGCCCATACCTTTCTGTATATACAGTCTCATTTAATTTACATAAACACACAGAGAAAATCAGTAAGATTCTAAATGTAAGAGTAAGATTACATTCACTTATGTGCTAATATAGAAAGGTATGAAACCTCTTCTTCTCCCCCAGCTATGGGTAAATAACAGGTCAGACAAGGTTCTATAGCCTTTGATGGCAACTGCAGGAAAAATTTGCCTTGAGGCACGGTGGAGTAATTGATAGTGGCTTGGATTGAGGAATCAGAGAGCTGAGTTTGAATTTCAGTTGAATCCATTACATTCACTTACTTATTGGGAAAGGTATGAATCCTCCTCTTCTCCCCCTCCTCCCAAGCTATGGGTAAATAACAGGACAGACTGGGTTCTATAGCCTTGGATGGCAACTAGTCTACCGCAGAAAGAAATGGGAACCTACAGCAGGGGAAAAAAATCTGCCTTGTCAGTCATGTATCAAAAGATACATGATCGCCTACGCGTGTATCATGCATGGCACATAACTGACTGTTCAGATGTTGTACTTTGATCATCATCTGTTTTTCAACCACCATCTTACTTGCTTCTCTGTGTTCTTTTAATAGTTTCCTTACTTCTTTTTATCTCCTACGTAGATATACACATATTTTATCTCATTTTATATGTTAGAGAACTTTGTTAAAGAAAAATAGTTTTTGTTTCCTTATATTCAGTTTCCCTTTCATTATGTGATATAGACGGAAAGGTGCGGTGTGCATATGTAAGTGTGTGTGCTAATATTTGTGTAATCACACACACACATATATATTTGCCCATACCTTTCTGTATATGCAGTCTCATTAATTTACATAAACACACAGAGAAAATATCTAACCTGAAAGAAACATATTTCAATGGAAGATTTTTGCATGCTATATATAAACAAATAAAAGTGTATTGATCTTTATGTGTACAAGTCAAAATCTATCTTAAAGTTATCAATCTAGCTATCTATACAAAATATTCACAACTAGATTTCTAAGATTGAGGTACAGGCAGATTGAATTGTATGTTTCATTTTTTAAAAATGCAGCATCTCTTCAGGGCATTGGAGTTCATGGCTTTCCACAGCTTCTGTTATCTTGTATATGTGCTGCTTTGATTATTCTTGAGAAAGATAGTGATTTCCCATTGCTTTCTTCAGTTTGGAATTAAGAGTTTTCTTCTAGACTGGCTGACATCCATGGCTAAAGAGCAGTCTACTCTGCAATTTAATCCATAGCTAGGGGAGTAGAAATGGATCTCATCATATCAAACACATATTTATTGAACAAAAAGTATAAATATTACAAGAAACATATACGTATGTATTCCTTGATTTAGACACGTAGAGGAAAATAAGACAAATATAAGAAAACATTCACAGGTAAGATGGTGATAGATAAACAAATTTACAAGTTGACTAGTATATATGTGGAAATGTATTTAGCTAGCTATAATAAAAAGACCTCCCGCCATTTTATATCTCAAATAATATAAATATATACACAGTTACGTACATATATATTATATAAACAGGAAGTTGACTTCCAAATGATATCAGTCAGGTGGAGGCAGTCCCAGCATGCCGCACCTTTGGAAAGTGCTTGGAAATCATAGCCTGGTTTAACCCAAGCCTTGTGAGTGAAATTGGGTGAATGGAACTCATTGAGAGCCATTGATGCACAAAATCACAAGTCATTGTAACTGAGGATTTGAGCATGCTGGCTTTGTTCAGATTGTTGATAATGTTTGATAACCTGCACTCTCTCTCAGAAACTGTAACTAAGGCCTACTCATTATAGCTGCAGTATAAACCACAGGTGGGCTCTGTAGGTGTTGAGCAAACACAAATGTGCCGGAGCAGGCATCTGCAACAGGGATTGGCTAGCTGTCTGAGTAGATTGGCATCCTCAGATATGTGTGACAAGCCATAAATAAAAAAATATATAAACATATATATGTGATATAAAAGTGGACACAGAGGTCATCACCAAGCAGCAATAGCATGTTTCATGCTTGAACACAATCATCAGGCCTAAAGGTTGCATTCAAACGTAAAACAGACTATATCTGTTTGCTGTTGACCTCACACACCATTTTTATATTTTATATTTACATAAGTTCTATCTCTGATATTAAACACTTGTAACCATAAATATCAGTCACTTATGTGCCATACGTGATACGATTGTGTATCTTTCGATACATGACTGACGAGGCAGATTTTTTCCCGCAGTAAGTAACCATAAATATAGTTTAACATAAAAGTATATTTTTATCATTTATCTCCTAATAAACAATAGAGCAATTTTGTTACATTTATAACCTATCATGGACATAGACTCCTCTTTAAAAAAAAAAAAACAACTAAAAAAAACAGGCATTCCACCACCATCCTCATTTTGGTTTGGTTTGCTTTATGGTATATCAACCCCAATGGGTTATTTAATGCTGACAAAATTTTCATTGCTGGTAATATTTTGTCAAAAATCTATTTCTGGTAATAATTTGTTTCCCAAAATGTGTTGCTGGTAATAATTTTTTTCAAAAGACTATTGCTGGTAATATTTTTTCCTCAAAAATGTATAGCTGGTAATAGTTTTTTTCTGCAAAAATTTATTGCTGGAAATAATTTTTATTTTTTACAAAGTATTTCTGGTATTAAAACCTGTTTTTACACATTCATAATGTTTTTACGCTAGTTTTGTGGTTAACTATTTTCCCATAGCTAGGACCCACACCACATCAGAGCAGACCTGGGAACACCAGCAATTAAGAGGCGGTTCCACGCCCCTCAAAACCTCCTGATTAGAGGCCTTACTGTTGGACGTAGTTTATTGTCTTACCCAGGACACACTATCCATATACAAACCAAAACTAACAGAAATAATAGAGAGCCTCATTAAAAGAATGAGATGGAAAGCACATTTATTCTTAGACCTTGAATTAATATATATATATATATATATATATATATATATATATGTGTGTGTGTGTGTGTGTGTGTGTGTGTGTGTTCTTAGGTTAATGTTTTTTGCTAACATGAAGTGGAAAGATTATACTGAATCAATTGCTAGGTTTACTCATAACAAAAGTGGTTTACTGTGTTACACTAGACAAATTTTCTTGCCAGAATCTATCAGAAAAATTATGCATTTCTGAATTTCTCCTAAGGGAGAGATTATTGAACAAAAGTAAAAATTAATAAGTGTAGGTATGAAAACAAAAACCTGTTCAGCTACCTAACCAATGACAATCAGTTTGTCAATAATTTATATCTTAAAATGCAACCTGGGGTTTTACTATGCATCTGAAAATGACCTTGGCATGGAAAGGGCAATCATACTTACATTTATTTATATATATATATATATATATATATATATTCATTAATTTAACTGAAAAGGTCCCAGGTAAATTATGGCAGATGCTAAGTGACATAATGTCACAAAAGTGAGTAAATCATGTTAATTAAATTATTACATAAAAAATTATTTCAATATGTGATAAATTTATTTATTACATATTTTTTTAAATAAGTGCATGTTATGAATTTAACAGTCTCTTTTTAAATTTAAAATATTTTTAGAGTTATATACATTGGCTTTTCAGTTAACCTGAGGAATATTCATGAGCATCTGTTAAAGTTAAATTTAAAAATTTTGAAAAACTAAACATTTTTCATTTTGTTTATAAATACTTGTTGCAAAATAAAATCCTCAGATTTGCCTTGAAAAAGTCAGAATACAAAACATGGCAGCTAATATAAGTTCTCCTTTGTCTTTATTTATACCATCCAAACAGATATTGTTCCAGTTATATCTGATTATGTTTTGTTTTTTACACACACATAAACATATTATATATAATATTTTAAGCCACTGGTGGTTATGCTAGTCATGAGTCATCATGACTGAGAGTTTGAATGTACTGGCTTTGTTCAACATAATTACAAGATAAACCACAAATGGGTGTTGAACAAACACAGTTGTGTCTGATCAAGCATCTGCAACTGAGCAGTTAGACATTAGCATAGAACAAACCCAACTGGAATTGGTGTTTTCCAATTCCAAGCTGTTATCTCTTACACCAGCCACACATCCAAGCATAAAGCACCTGGTATTCCCAAAGAGTCACCCATCTAGATACTGACTAGGCTCAATGTTGATCAATTTTGGCTATCATATTAGTAGTGTTTCAGCAAAATAAGCCAAAGAAATTTGAACAAAAGCAGAACAAAACCTGAATTTCTGACAGTCTACCAAAAATTCTGATTCAGATATTAAACTTCTTATCTGAAAAGTTGGAAAAATGCAATAAAAAATTTAAAAACAGAACTTCTTGAACTTGTGTGTTAAATTTAACTAAATTGTTTTAGATGAATATATATATATATATATACACACACATTTATATATATATATATATATATATATATATATATATATATATATATATATATATATACATTTTATATATATATATATATATATATACACACATACATACACACACATTTATTTATATATATGTATTTTTATGAGTAGGTAGATATATTTGGTGCATTTCTCCTTTTAACTATGAACAATAGCTGTATTGCTTGAACACCCACACAAACATGCACAAAGAAAAAATTATTCAGTTTTCCTTTTGTTTGTGTAATACTCTGCATTTGAAAAAAAAACTGAAACCTTCATGAAAAGAATCTCCTCCTTTTGTGCATGCGCATTTGTTCTGGTGTATCAAGCATGTTCAAACATGCATGCCCTTGTTGATTTCATATCCCTGAGGCATTATATATATATATATATATATATATATTTTCAATGTCATTCCTTTCAGACACACACATACAACTGTGGAGTGGGAAACAGATAAAAGCAAATTTATAAGGTAGTCACCTTATAATACTACTACTTGATTCACAAGAATGAGGTGATTTTCTTCACATTTCAATGTTTAATTATATCTCCCTCACCAGAGTTGCTATCTTGGGCTCATGTTTTCAAATGAGATGAAGTGGAGTAATTATACTGAATCAACTGCCAGGTCTACTGATAGGAAAGTTGGTTCACTGTGTCATTCCAGACAAATTTTTTGTTCGTATATGGAATATTGCTGCCGTATCTGGTCTGGTGGTACTGCTTATACAGCATCTTGAGATTCTTGACACAATTCAAAGAAGAGTCTGTAATGTAATTGATCTTGATCTGGCATCTGGACTTCAGCCACTTTTTTTTTTTTTTCTTTTTTTTTTTTACAGTAAAGTTCACCCTATACAAGGTCCTGGGGCTACTTCAAGTAGAGGGTTACATTAGGAGGCAGTTTATACAGAGGAGTGGAATGTAACAGTTAACCCAACACATGAATCAGTTAACATTGTAGTGATTGGGGAAACAAGTGATTTGTGGGAAGAAGCAGTTTGAGCGAAACTCACCATTTGAATATTGAGGGAACATGGGTGGTTTGCTACTATGTAAGTGGCATGGCTGGTGCGAGCCATGAAGTTCACACCTGGGGAAAATAAAGAATGTAGTTTGTCCAAGCACTTTCAATAAAGTAATGATAGAGCAGTGAGAGACTTGCCATATCCCAATTATATATATATATATATATATATATATATATATATATATATATTATGTATGAAAGGGGGAACCAATGGACAACTTGCCAAAAGACCTAAATACCTATAAAATAAAATCTCAAAAGGACAGTGAACAGAAAACAAAAACCTAAAGAAAAACACCTACCTACTCAGTAAAGGCCTAGATTATAGAGACATCAAAAATGCTTGATAACTTTAATTCCTATGGAAGGATGGCCCTAGTCATAACCAGAATTTCATGCTTTATATATATATATATATATATATATATATATATATATAATGAAGCAACTGGTTAAACATGAAGAGTGAGTAGTTATAGAGTGATGTGAGAGTTGAAATTTGTTAAGTGATTGGTTATAGTGGGTGTCCAGATTTATATATTTTAATGTTTCTGCAGAGGTGTCCTAGTTAGTAGCCTCTGGTGCTTTTACACTGTTTACACTATTGTCCTCATCTTTATCGCCATATTTATTATGTTTCGGCCATTATACACTCCGGCCTTCTCCAGGTGGTTAGAATGTCGAACTGAACCCTTTATTTTGCTCACTGGGGTAGACTGTTCTAGTTCTACATGCCATGTCTAATGGATATCACTCATCTTCAGCTGAAACGTAATAAATATAGCAACAAAGATAAGGACAATTGTCAGAATAATATAAATAGTGCACATAATACTTCATCTCAGAAATATAGACAGATTCTGGTGCTTTTGTTTATGATCATGTATCCTTCAGTATTATTAGATGCAGCAATCTTCAAATTCCTCAGTGGTGTTTCATTTAATTTTGTCAATTTGAACTTCTCATCAATGATGGTTTGTAGTTACAACAACATCTATGTTTTATCAGCTCGTTTAATGATGATTTCTTTTTTCATGCTTTTATGGTTATTTGAAGATTTTTTTTTTTTTACAACACAGTTGTAATTATTGTAAGCAGTGTAGTTTTTAAACCCTCCTGGCTTCAGGAGATCTTTTCAATTTGTATGAATGTTAATTAATTGGCTTTGAGTTTCGATAGTGACTGGTGTATGATTTCAATTTCAGTTTTCTATATAAGTGGATCTGTGACAGATGGCAGTTTGCCTTAATTTTTGAGATAATTATAGAGTGAAAAATTATCTAGATAATTATAACAAATAACTATATACAACAGTTATATAATAACTGCTTTCCAACCCTTAATTATTTGTATTCAATAACCATTAGAATAATCTAAAAGAATGGAAATAACCATTCTTGACTGTTCAATAGCCATGAGAATAACTCAGTAAACCAGAAATAATTGATACTTGCCACATCCTATAATGCCACAATTCCTTACAAGGAAAGGCTCTATCCAACTCACGTGGCCTGAAGATTGTTTTCAAGCATTATACTGGCTGTCACCATTCGGTGCTGATCTGTGTCCACACTACGTGTATATATATAAATATATATATATACACACACAGTGTCCCCCCAAAAATTAACATCATTTTGTAGTCTCATGAAATAACCAATTCTCACTCAAATGATCACAAATTTTAACAAAATGTGTAAAAACTAATTAAGCTGACAGTGCGGACTTATCTCAATGCAAATCTACTAGGAAGATTGGTCAAGCATGCCAGTGATAATGACAATAAGCTGTTGAAATGGCCACCATATTCACTTGACACCTTGTGATGTTTTTTTTTTTTTTATGAGGCTATTTAAAAGGACTGATCTATATACCTGCTTCTTTCTATAAGCCTAGAGGAACTTAAGCTGACAATCACTGATGCACTGGGGAATGTTATGCAAGACATGCTGCAACATGTTTTTCAGGATCTGGACTACTGACTTGATGTGTGTCACATCACAGGTGATGCACATATTAAACATTTGTGAAATCTACTATAAAATCTACATCCCCTTGAATTTTGATAAGTACATCTTTTATTGTTCAACATGAAGCATATTTAATTTTGTTTGACTAGGACATGTAGTTTCTCAGATATTCACATTTTAAATTCTGTCACTTTTCTTGGGATACCCTATATATATATATATATATATATATATAGAAAAAGTTTCGAATTAAAAAATAATAATGTTTTATTTTATGAAAGTACTTATTTATATAAATAAATACTTTCATAAAATTTTTTAATTTGAAACTTTTTCTATATATACATATTAAGAAAGTATACGTGGCTTCTCATTTTGCTATATATATATATATATATATATATATATATATATATATATATATATATATGTATATAATATATATATATATAAGTGTGTGTGTGTAAAATTCAGATATTAATATATCCATAAAAACAATATAATTAAAAGAAAAAAAACAAGAAAGCAAATCTTTTATGCCAATATGTTTTGTTCCTAGAGGAACTTTATCAAACCAAGTGTCAAAATTTTATTGAGTAAACTGTATTTATACACAAATGTGAGAATAATTTAAAAGTAGCTATTATTAAACAAGAAATAACCTATACTTGCTCCTTATTATGCCATAATTACTAACATATATAGTCATGGCACCATCCAGCCCACATGGCTTAAATATTGATTTAAGCATAAAACAAACTGTCACCATTCTATATTGATCTGTGTTCATATTGCTTACACACAGGTGTGTGTGTGTGTGTGTGTAAAACATTACATATAAATATATCTGTAAAGACAATATAATTAAAAGAAAAAACAAGAAAAACCTTTTATGCCAACACTTTTCTCTTGAAGGACTTTATCAAGGCAAATGTAGAAATGTTATTTAGTAATCTGTATTTCTACACAAATTAACATGGAGAAAATAAAATAATGCTAAGTTTTTACATTTGGAACCAGAGAATGCTCTAAAATAGTGGTGGGCAACCTGTTCAGAGTGAGGGCTGCATCAGTGGGCCATGAAAAGACAAAGGGCCACACCTTTTCAAAATTGGTGCTGCACTCTAATACAACATATAGACAGCATAAATAAAAGCAAACAAATTCATAATCCAGCACAAGCAATTTAATGGGAAAAATGTTTCTGGTCACAATTCTGTTTTACAATTCTTTTAAAGTCTAGCACAAGGTTGTTGGTAGAAACTCATCACTGCATTTGTGTCTGATACTATGGACCTGTTCTTGGGCTTATTTATCTTCATGCAGGAAAACATCTGCTCACAGATGTAAGTGGAACTATAAATAGAGAATAATCTGGCAGCAAAATTTCTTAAACATGGAAATCATTGATCAGAGAGAATGACTTTTAAAACTCTACTAAATGGTAGGGGGTGAAGCATTTCCTTCAATGAATGTTCAGATTGAATGTCTATCAATTCAAGCTGTAATTCATCAGGAGCTGCATGAACAACAGCAGAGAAAGGAGAAGTTAATCAGTTGAATTTAAGCTCAATGTCTGAAATCCTCAGACCTTCCTTCAAACTTTTCAGTCAAACTTCTCTACCGATCCTTAATTTTTGAGTACACGTTTACAGACTTTCTACTTTCCCAACAATGAAAAATGCGTTAACTTGCCCTCACTTGCCTTGAAAAAGATAATTTCGCTTGAAAAGATTTGACATTTCATGAGCTAAAAGTTCCTTTCCATGCAATTTCACCTTTACCACATTCAACTTTTCAAAAACATCAGCTGCTAGCATAAAATCATATTTACACTCATCACAGGCCATTTTTGTAACAAATTCACAAGCAATCCCTTTCCTATCAAGAAAGAGTATAATCTCTTCTTGTGAGTTCCACACTCACTTCATCACTTTACTAAAGCTGAGCCATTGTACATTTTTGTGGTAGAGAACATCCCCATGCTCAGGCTCCATGCCCTCCAGTAGGGATTTGAATTGTCTGTGATTGAGTACTCTTGCCTTGATGGTGTTTCCTACACTCACCACTGGATCTATCATATGCTTCAAGTTAAGTGGATATTTATAGAGATTTGCTTGGTGCAAAATGCAGTGGAAAAACAAGAAGGCTTGGTTAGGATTGTCTTTTCTAATCTTGTCTTCCAGGAGTTTAACCATGCCCATGTTTTTTTCCACATAATGCTCGGTCACCATCTGTTGTTACGCTCATCAATATATCCCATGATAATGCACCTTTTCAATTGCATTGACCACAGATTCATACAAATCCTGACCAGTTGTTGTATTTTTCATCGATTCTAGTGACAGCAGTTCATTAGTGATAGGGAAATTCTCATCCACTCCACGTACAAAAATTACTGACTGGGCAGTATCTTGGATATCAGTATTCTTGTATAGTGCTAACGAATAAAATCCAAATCATTACTGGCATCCCTCAGCTGTTGAGTCAACTCCTCACTGATTATTTCTGTGTGCTGCATGAGAATTCTCTTTGATAATGAAATATTTTCAAATTTATCTTTCATTTTCAGGCATACAACTCTTCCACAATCCATGCATTGTTTTTTTTATAACTCGCTATCTGAGAATTGATTGTTGTGTCTTGAAATTCAGTATGCCACCATAAAACTTGTCTCTAATGCAGAATCATGAACTGATGATTGCTTTTTAAACAGAGTTTGTTTCTTGTTCAATTTTGCAACATATTTCACAGACTTTTTCTTCCATTCTTCATCGGTCATGTTGTGACCAAAATGCCAATGTTTTTCTGGGTAGCTTTGCTTCAAATTGTACTCATTTAACACACTAATCATTGCCTGGCACAGTAAACACATTGCTTTATTCTTAGAACTGATGAAGAAATACTTGGGTGCCCATTTCTTCATTAAAATGCACAACACTGATCCTTGATTTTATGTATTTTATGAGGCATTGCTCATTGGGTTGAAGAGATCATGTTATTGCACTGATGACTATCAACAATAACTGCACGTCTATGATATTGCGCATGTGCAGAAAGTATATAAACATTGGAAAATGGGGGCATAGATTTCTATGACACTGAAAATGTTAGCTTCAGTTCAAGCACAAACATGTTGACTTTTACAAAAATTTATTGATTTTTTTTTCTAATTTGCTGCTGGCTTCTGCAGGCCACACAAAACCCTGTAGAGAGCCACATGCAGCCCGTAGGTTGAAATTTGTCCACCCCTACTCTAAAATATTCTCACATAAATAATCGGTAGATCTCATTAATAGATTAAAAATCTTATTAAAAGATCAAGAAACAAATATAAAAGACAAACCTATGGCCACTTTTGATATAAAATCTTTGTGTACTAATATTCCCATAAGCAAATTCTTAAATTTCCTCCAAACTTGCTTAATGAAATCAAAAACAAAATTATCTCTCTCACACATATGTTCAAATTCCATTTATCAACAGGTTCTATTCATCATGGTGTTTGAGCTGAAATCTTTCTATAGTTTTCAGGAACAGACTCTTTCAAAAATATTTTAACAGAAAATTCTTATTTTAGATATGCAGATGATTATTAATGGGGTGTGGAACTAATTTCAACTCAGAAATAATTAATGAAAGTTGTAGAAAAGATGAGTTCTGAATTATCTACTAAGGATTTTTAATGCTAAATTAAAAAATTAACACCAACTCATTGCATTTTGTTTAGGAATTCACTCTTATTAATAGATCCACATGATACATTTTTATTAGACATTTTCAAGAAATTAAGTATCTTAAGTCCCAATAGATTTTACTTTTGAAATCAAAGCTAATAATGCAATTACCTTCTGATATAAAGACTAAATAGAACAAAAGAAAACTTCCAACTAAAAGTTTACAGAAAATCTACCAACCTCATTAATTACTATTTCAACAACTGTATTAGAATGTAAAATGGGGTAATTATAGGATTTCATTAAAGAACATAGAGAATCTACAATCCCTTCCCATATTTTCCTGAAGAAATATATATTGAAAATATTTTTAAACATTTCCAATATCCTTTTGAATCCATCCACAATGCCAGAAGAAAAACATACAAAATCCCCAATAACAAAAAAGATAACAATAATAACTACAACAATAAGAATGATGATAAATTAGATAAGTTAGAAAAAAGGGAATCTGTTGAGTGCCATGATCCCCTATGTCCTCAAGGAGACAGCATTTAAAAAATAATTATAAATAAAGATATTAAAATATTTATAAAATTCTGTGTTTAAAATGTGTAAATGTTAATGAATTTTTTAAAAGTCACATATTTTCTTCTTTAATGCCAGCTTAAGGAAAAAATACTACGATAAATTATTTAAGAATACACACAAATACACTAATTTCTTTCTTTTGTTATTGGATCTGATGAAGCCTAGAAAGGCAAAACTTGTAATCAAATCTAGTTTCAATGAAACCTTTTTTCATTTGTCAAATTTCATAAAATTCTATAAAAAATTAAAGGAATATATTGCCATCCTACATAGAGTAACACCCACCATACCACATTATATCTACTGTATGTACCATATTTTCTTGTGCATAATACAAAAAATTTGGAAAAAAAAATTAAAGGCAAAAAAGGTAGGGTTCTATCATAAAGAAGTACAAATTTTCAGAAAATTTTACTTAGCATAATAAACCTCATATTTGTAACAGCAAGTTTGCAAATATGCTTGGCACAACAGATAATAAAACACGAAGTAGACAGGTGTTGATAACAATTGTTTATAAAAAGATATTTGAAAATATTTGTTCTTTGGGAAGCAGCATACTGTTTATAAGGAGAACTATCTTGCTGACATTTGTTTCTGTTATAAATTTTTCTCTTTTCATAATTTATTAATATATTAAAATATAATAAAGTCATATCAAACAGAGAAGTATGATAGATTAATTAGCACCTTCAAATGTATTAACAGGCATGTCTAGTTAACACTTTTCTCTGAAAATTTGAAAATAGATTTTATAATGGAAATTAGAAGAAACATGCAATGGCTAAACATCCAGTTCATTTCTATTAAAATTAAATTTTTTAATGCATTATATGTTTGACATTGAGTTTTTAATGGATAATATGGTACAACATTTCAAGAAGATTTGCACAAGGATGGCTGTATTATGGGGTTATATTATACTCTGCCCTTCGACATGGGCTCAACTGGGGATCCTCTCTGCAGAGAGTTTGACTAGCACAGCTGGTGACGATTCTCCAATTGCAGACCAACATACAGTGTTTACTACTGTATTTATATGAATGGGGATGCACCCATTATTGTTATTATTATGGGTTGTATTATACTCAAGGATGTAATTTATTTCCTGTTGTTAGCTTCACCAACACAGGATTATAATATACACAATACATTATGTGTACAAATGCCACCCTAATCAAAAGATACAATTTTTTACATTGAATGTATTACTTTTATAAGTGATTACTAATAAATATTTATCAACTATAAACACGTCAAAAATGCATTACATCACCAAACTTTATTGAATCCATTCTTAAAAAAGTCTAATATATGTTGATCTAAAACAAATGGTGTGTGTGTAAAAATGTTCCCAAATCAACATGTGAAAAACATCCAAACCTAATGTCTACAAGAAACACACGAATATACATTATCATCTGAATCCCACATAGACAAACTAGAATTATTATACACTTACATTACTATATAAATATAAAGCAATATTTACAGTTTTTCAGTTAGGCTTGGAGTCAGTTTCTTGGAATTCAAAATAATATATCATGCCTCCTTGAATTCAGAACACCATAAATTATACTAATGTTTATTTAACAAGACATGCATCAAACCTGATTAACCAATGAAAATCAAACAACACAACAATAAAAATACCGGAATTTTTTCTTTTTCTCCAGGTTGCATTCTCTGATGAAGCTTTAATAAAAGGTGAAATATGTTAGATTGGTAAATATTTGTTCTTTATCATTCTATCGGATTCTGATCTTCTTGTAACCTAGGGAAGGTTACTGAATAGAATAATCAAATGACAGTTGGTAATGAACCATAATACTTGGGACAAGAAAAACACATATAAGATTCACCAGCAGCACATAGAAGCAGTCAAAGTGAGTCAAGTGAATTCCACAATGAATCTCCAACTGCAGTATTTACTACTGTATTTATGTGAATGGAGATATACCCATTATCATCTGTAGGGGCTATATTTACACATGTAATATTTGAGTATAATTGTTGAAAAGTTCAAATCCTCTTAATTCATAATTTTTATAATCTAAGCATTCAATTATTTTTCTCATTTTATCTAAAAATAATTTATTTTCTGCAAGAATTTTTGCTAACAATTTGAGCTTTAATAATATAGAGATCATGAAATATGTGAAATGTGGTTGTTATCAGTGTCTTTTAAAGAACAGCTATGTACTTTTCCATGCATGAGCAACTGCATATTGATTCTTATTGAGAATTAGATACAGCAGAAAATTACACTGAATGATTCATTTAAACTCTATGTGCAGCAATATAGATCAATTCCATATCTTGATCACTGACACCATGATAGACTGTGTTTCAGCTTTCTAAGAGCAAACAGATCAAGTTCAATTAAACTTAAACCAAATTAATCAGGCGAACTGAATTGAGATCTAGCAGGCATAGATCAACTAGATTCCAATCAATCAAATTGATAGTCAACAGAACTACATTTAGCAAAATTAAGACCAACTAAGTTCCAATAAAACAATCCCAGATCAAGTGGGGTTGATCAATGTAATCAAATGTTGATCAGTTCTACTAAGCTCAATTAATTTTGAATGAATTAACCTTTGTTCAATAAAACATGGATTCAACATGCACCAAATCTAGGAAAACAAATTAAACTTAAGCATTCCAGTTCAGACACAAACCAAAACCAGTTAAATTTTAACTTACCAAACACATTCAAATTAAAATATGACCAATCTCTATACAATTTCTTGATTAGAAATAATAGTATCAATTTAATATAGGTTAGATTAATAAAAAAAAAACAAAGGTCCCCAAACTTTTTTAGACTGTAAGGATACAGAAGGTGCTTATTATCCTTTGATAGAGATAAATCATGTGGATCACATGACAACCACTTAGTGACGAAAGCGGCAGCCAAATCAGCTCATTTTACAGCAGCAAACTAAAAAGGTTGCTTTCCTTTTAAGGAGCCCTGACTGAGGGTAAATCTGCCCCAACAGCAGCTTATAAGTCCATGGTGCCATTTCCTTTTGCGAATATATCCTTCCCAGATATAGAATGAAACTCCAATACTCAGTTTGGGAAAACCCATGATTCACTGTTTCCCATTTGTGGAATATGTTCTCACCTGAGACATAGATGAATATGGCCTATTTTAATCTGGAGTCCTAAACCTCACTTCTCCAGATACAGGAGCATCTCCGTATTATATGTAAGAACTTCCTTTTTGTTTTTCCTTACACTCTACTTTTCTGTGTAGATACATGTGATATATTATTCTCCGCATGGTATACTTGTATACATGTATATATAGGTTTGTGTATATCTTCTTAGTGATATAAAAGTCTCTCTGAGAACAAAGATTGTTGGTCATTCTTTTTCCTTTTGTTTCTTTCATGAACTACAGTGTTATTATATCATGGATATAATAATACCCATGAGGTGGGGGATACACAGAAAGGAGAATAAATTTTTCTTCCATAGCAACCTCCCATTATAGATCATTAACCCTTTCATGGAATCCTTGATTCTTCATCAAATCCCAGTCATGTACAAAAAAATATAAGCAACATTATACTCAGTTGATACCTGATCAGTATCGGCTGGGTCACTGAGGAGTGGTGGGGGAGTATGATGTCAAAAGACCCAAAACCCATAATGACCCACAGCTATAAACATCATTGATGATGTGTGCTAAAGCATCAAAAAGATGTATTTTAAGAAAAATTTGATCTCCTTTTTTAATCATTTCACCCCAAGAAGGGAATTAAATCCACTAAGATGCAAGTGGTTATTCAGTGTGAAATAATATGAGAAAAAGAAAAACATTAAGAAGAGAGAAAAAATGAACTGGAATGAAAACTGAAGATAATGAGTGATATTGGATTTAAGTTCAATTTCTATTTGTTTTAATAAGAAGAACTTCATAAATAGTGTAGATTACAATCAACACATTAAAAATAACATAACTTATATGGCATAGTACTGAGAAATGTAAAAAAGGAAAATGTTTTAAATATGTAAAAAAAGATGAAACATGAAACACTTTATTTAAATTAAAAATAAACTAAATTTTTTTTTCACTCTTTGATTGAATGCCCTCATGACATGGATGCCTGGGGCTGTCAAAACCTCTTCTGTATGCTACTGACTGAATGAGAGAGGCTAAGTTAGTCATTGAGGTACACTGGACATCAAAATTTAAATTTAAAGATCATTTCTACATCTTAATACTTCAATGTTAAGGGGAACCATCATTCAAGATGTTTCTTCCCATTCACCTTTTCTATTGTTTTTTTTTTTTTTTTTTTTTTTTTTATATAGGAGACTGATTCTATTAATAAATTTGTCATTAGTCTGAAGAAGCTCTTTCTTGGAATGAAACATATCAGTAAGATTTTCCATTGTGTTAATCATTTACACATTTTAAGTCTGAAAAATTATTTCAGTTGATCTTTCTGGGGAAGAAGTGTGAGTTTGGAAACAGTGACTATTATTGCTACTAATGCAATACTCTTCGATAACATGAATCAAGTTCTGTCAGCTACCTGCGTGTTTATCTAAAAATAAATACACTTAAATTCAACTTCATCCCTTCTGTGTGTCAACGGCTTGGGGTAGATTATTTGACTGATGCTAATTCAGCTAGGTTTCGATCCTAGCTGCTGGCAATCGGATGTTTAGCCACACTGATGAGTTGTGACATATATATATATATATATATATATATATATATATATATATATATATATATATAAATTAATTCATTAAATAATTAAAATAACAGCCTTAAGTTTCCATGACTATAATTTATTTCTCCAGAAAATATATTTTTCCTGGTTCATCAGGTCACATCTCTAGTTACAAAAGAATTAGGTTTCTTTTTTTTTCTGGTTTTACATTGAGCTCTCTGGATCACATCCTCTTTGGAATTATCCACATGGATTACCAAGCCCTTCATTACCTTACTATATATATATATATATATATATATATATTTGGCACATAGCTGAATGGTTAGAATGTTATCTTTCTAACCATGACACTTGGCTTTCAGTCTTACTATGGTTGATTTTTCAGGGAGTAACTTCTTGGTAGTATTTGTCTGAGGAGGCAATCGCAATGTGTGGCACTGTTTGAAAGTGGCTTAAAAACTAAACCATAGTTTTGAATGAAATTGGGTACACAGGACTGTTCAGCAGTTGTCAATGTTTTAGCACAAAATAACAAGTCATCATGACTGAGGGTTTCAATATGCTGGCCTTGTTGAAACTGTTAATCACTCTTGATTATGCACTCTCTCCTATAAACTGTTTGCTTAGCACAGTTGCAGTATAAAGAACAGGCGGGTTTTATAGGTGTTGAACAAACCCAAAATGTGCCTGAGCAGTCATCTACAGGGATTGGCTAGATATCAATTATATATATTTTATATCATATCTTTCATAATATTAGAAGTCTAATTATGTATGTATGCAGTTATTGTAGCCACAGGCATTCAAATTAAGGTAGCTCTAAAAGGAGAAATATCTGACCGATTTGTAAGAAAATGATAATACTGTCGTGTTTGCATACACGCTCATTTGGAAAAAAAAAACATTTAAGAGAGGTAACCATTACAAGATAATTATTGATATTTTTTTGAAGCTCTGTCTCTTCAAAGCACAGTGATCATGGCTGTCCACGGATTATTTTTCTTTATTATCTTTGAATTGCTATAATTTCTTAGAAAAGATAACGGAGTCATTTACTGATACATCCTCCATGATTTGGGGAAGAAGAGATGAATTCATATATTTCTCAAGCATATTTGTGTGAAAGTAAATGCAAATGCAAAGTTCAAATTATAGCCTAGTCAGGCCATAATTCAAACTTGGCTTGCCAGTTCCACTTTCTATTACCTAACTTATACATCATATTTATTCATTTCTAAATGAATAAAAATCTGGATGAAAAAACAATAAATAATTAATATCTGACTATATTTTTGAGACTAGGTAGTTTAACTATTTACATTGCTGACTATTGTCTACATCTTTATTGTCATATTCACAACATTTCGGCTGTTGTATGATCTGGTCTTCAGGTGATTGAAATTTCAAACCAAACCCTTTATTTAGCCCACCAGGGTAGATTGTTATAATTCCATGTGCCAAGCCTTTTCTGGATACCTAAGCTTCAGTAAATTTCCCTTAGTAACTCGACTTTCCAAGTTTGTGTTCTTCTCTGCTGTGGCCAAGTATTGAACTCACAACTCTTTTGGGTCAAATCACTGGATTACTTCAACCAACGATTGGGTGATTCCAATCACCTGAAGAAAGCTAGAGGGTATAACAGCCAAAACATTGTGAATATGGCAACAAAGATGAGGGCAATAGTCTGAATAATGTAAATAAATAGTCCCTCTTTTATACAGAAGTCAATACTTCAAGGAAGCAAATTCACTGAGGATCTTTCCCAGATCAGAATTTTCTTTGAAACAGTGGCTCAAATAACAGTGCTGTCTAGCTGAATGTAAATCTGATTAAACTAAGTTCAAATAAAATGTAGGTCAGCCTGTTCTAGAATAATTAAGTACAGTTCCATCAAGCTGAAACTAAATTAGTCAGAATTCGTTCAATTTAGATCAATCAATCAAATTTCAAATAACTTGAACGAATTATCAATTATAATCCAATTGAATAAAGATCAATTAAACATGGGTCAACCAAACCTGGATTAGCTACACACAATGAAACTTTATTCAGTCAAGATCAACCTGAACAAGATCAATCCAATTTAAATTGAACTAAGTTTCATGAAATATTGATTGATTGATTCTCAATCATGTAAAAATAAATCAATACAATTAGCATCAATTGAATCAGTTAATTGAATATAGATTAATTAAGTTTAAAGCTACCTTATTTAGCTCTGTTAATCTGTACTTAATAAAATCAAATCAAACTTCAGCAAACCTCAGATAAAACAGACATGGCTGAATAGGATCTGCTGCAATCATTCAAGGAACAAAAGCAAGATTAACCAAATACATCCAAGTTTTCTTCAATCAAGTTAGATTCTTCTGCAAACCAATTTGACTGAACCAAATGTAAATTTAGTAAACAGTATTAAATGGAGACCAAATCTGCTAATTCTAATGGTGTTAAAAAAGATGATTCTTTTTCTATTTATATTATTTACATTGTTTGGACTGTTGTCCTCATCTTTATTGTCATATTCACAATGTTTCAACCTGGCCTTCTTCAGGTGATTGGAATTTGAAACCAAACTCTTAATTTCATCTGCCAGGGTAGCTAGTTCTCGTTTCACGTGCCATGCCTCTTTCTGAATATCTCAGTCATTTCTCTTAGTAATTCAATGCTCCAAGTTTGTGTTCACCTCTGCTGTGGCCAGGTATTGAACTTGCAACACTTTGGGTCAAGTCAATGGATTACTTCAACCAACACTTTTATCCACTGGACCATGTGTCCTTGAGACAGATTTTTTTTCTATATGTCATTCCTATGGGATGTGAGTGATCATAGCTCTCTTCAATTTCCTGACCTTTGTCAGTCTTAGTAAAAATTGTCTTTTTGCTCAATTTCCTAATTTCTGATCTGTCAACCATTTACACAAGCTTGTTATATACGTTACTCACTGCTTTCTTCTGTCTTCTTTCAATACATCCTGTGAGTGACAATTTTCCAAGGCCCCTTTTCTCATTATGTGGCCTAGAAATGTCTATTTTCTCTTTCTGATAGTGTGTTTCAGTATCCCTTTTGTTTCCATTTTTTTCTAAAACTTTATCATTGTTCACATGTTCAGTCTCTGGCATTCTCAGCATCCTTTCATCAAAAAAACATTTCTATTGCGACAAGTCTCTTCTTCATCTGTGAGGAGACAGATCAAATAGACAAATACTAAGAACTACAAAAGTCAGGAAAACGTGAAGAACCATGATTGTCCACATCATGAAGGGACATAGGACATAAACTTAAACGGGCTTGCATATAATTGCAAGTTTACTCTTGAAATTGCAGCTCTTCTCACTTGTCAAAATCCTCTTCTGGCTTACTACCTTTTCTCATTGGAACTTTAACTTAACAAATTTAAACACAGTACTAGATTGGCAGTTAAGGTCCCATAATTTCAATGCTGAAATTGCTAGTTGTCACCATAAGTTCTATACTGACAGTTTCAGACTTCTTGCTTGTTGAACGCTCTTTTGGCTTTCTACTTTCTCGTCAACTATAATCTTCAAAAATTTAAATGCAATGTCAGTTGTCATCTTTTGTCTCTTTGAATCCTATTCTTTTATTGCCCTATCAGTTTCTTTAGCTCTCAGAAGCCCTTTGTGTCCTAGTGTCTTTTATTGTGTGATTAAAAAAAATATAAAGGAAAAAACCTTATCACTCAACAATGAATAATTGATGGCAGTCGTGAAAACTCATCCAGAAACAAAATCACAGGCATTCGAAGCAGAACTGGAGTTAGTCCATAAAAAAGGTGCAATGTAACAAATTATTTCACCAACCAACGTCAAATTCAGTCAGATAACAGAGTGGAACCCACAATCTTTTTATCAGGCGTATATAGCATGTGCTTTAACAGGCATTTAAATTCAGAGTTGTCATTCTTCTAGATGGAGTGCAAAACAAGGCTGGAAAGCCCAGTCTTCTCTATGATTTAACCCATAGCTCGGAGAGAGAAAATAGTTTCATATCTTTCCCAAATGTATTTGTGCATAAGTGAATGCAATGAACTTAACTGCAATTTGAACTCAGCTCCCTGATGTCTCATTTTGAGCCACTATCCATCATACCACCAGCACATCCTTGAGTTCTTTTTTACTACTTTATATTGGGCATATTAGATTTACTTCCTTTAGGAAAAGAATGTAAATCTAATATGCATGAAATAAGTTAGTAGGACAATTAGAAACATCTTCATTGGCAATTGAACTATCATGAGGATTTCAACTTGAAGTTTTAAACAACAAATCCTCCCCATCCATAAGAACAGTTATTTGAAGCCATTGATAAGAGAGCTCACAGATTTATGTGAGTACAAAAAGATAAATACAGAATGATAAATTTTATTTTATTTAGTCTTATCCTTTCTTGTTTGTCTCACTTGCTGAAAAAATTCAAGCAACATCTAAATGAGGAGGCACAAAGCATCAAAACAATATACAAGTTGCTGATTGATTGACTTCTGTTTTATGGCTTATCGGCCGTTTAACTCCCTATTTAAAGCGAAATATAATTTTGGGGGGAGATTGCAATTTTTTTTCTGCAAGTGAATATTGATTGCATTAATAATTTGTTGAGAATAATCATTTTTCCAGATACAAGTCCTACTATTTAGCTGGGGAAATGAAATGGATTCATACCTTTCTTTAGGGCATTAGCATATAAGTGAATGCAATGAACCTGACTGGAATTTGAACATTGCTCTGTGATTTCTTAATTCCAAGCTGTTATCCATGAGACCTCCCACACATCTTGATATACAAGTGACCAAGTGGTTAGAATATTTGCATTCCTGCCAAGTTTAAATCCCATCATGGTCAATTTGTCCATAAGGTGACCATCATAACACTGTCCTAGAGAGATGATACCCGTATGTGGCACCATTGGAAAGTCCCTCAAAACTATACCCTATCACACTCTTTCATTTCTTCTTCTACTACGGGCTGTGTCCCTTTAAGATGTGGACAATCATGGCCCTCTACAAGTACCTATCCCTTATGGCTCTTGCCAGTGTTTCTCCTTTTACCAAGCCTTCTCTTACCCCATTCTTCAATCCATTCACACAAGATCGCCAAGATAGATGATCTGCTGCTTTGCTTTCTCCCTTTCTTGCTCTCAATATGCCATGTGAGGATTAAGTTTTCTTAGCACTCTTTTGTGATGTCAATGAACATTCATTACCACTTCTGCCAACGAATACTTGTTGTAGTAGAGACTTTATAATAGCAGATACAACTATAGTAAGCCATTGAACAATGCTGGTGTCAGATGCCTTTGAATAGCATTTGCACTAATAATACTTGCTTGACAAGCAATTATATTAAAGTGGCTTCCCTTTGAAAGAATTCTGTCTGAGAATTTAGTTTCCCAGAACACATTTCCTCATGTCAAATACCTAATATTAACCCTGTATCTCTTTCATTTTTTTTTTTTATTCACCTGCATGTAGCAACCTGTTTGTCACTTACAAAGTCCTTATTACTTGCCCATCAAGTTTCATATATGTTGAGAATGTGGGCATTTACTCTGTTTCTTGATTGATATTTTCAAACTGGCCACACTGTTGACACATCCTTATGTACCAAGTCCCAATTACTATTTTTGTTTGTTGCAAACTCTCATGGTTCATTAACGCTTGTCATGCATTTCTGTCCTTACCGTAAAGGGATCCTTCCCAAGGGGCTTGATCCCCTTTATGCTTTTATTTTTTAGACACATTTTGAAAAATGGATTCTTTAAAAAACAAAATAAAAAATAAAAGAAAAGAAAAGAAAGATAAAAAAAATTAAATATCTTAGAAGCATAAATTTCCTATAAGGGATTCAAATAGAAAAAAAAATGTCAAAATGTCTGTATCTTTTTGGCTTTGAGCCTAATTTGCATATTCATATTGTCTGTGCATCAGGAATGAAATTGAATTTGACAAGCTTCCTAAGTCAATTATCCTATTATATAGTCTCCACTAATTACATTTTATGATCTACCGATGTTACACCGATACCGTCACTGAATATAAAGCAGAATAAGAAAAATATTGCCAAATTCTTTTCTTCAATTGCCATGACTTTTCCAACTTTCTTAAGTAAAGAGACCAAGAGAACTTCTATTTGAATAATTGGATTAGTATTTATTGGAACTTACTGTTTTGTTAAATGTAGTCAAAGTTTGGACGGAACTCCCTCAAGTTTATTTTATTATTTAGCAAACGTTTCTGCTTGGACATTATGGTGCTGTTGCCATGAGAGGAATGTTTACAATATTTACTCACTATAAGGCACAATCTAGAGGGTTACTAAATGAGGGTGTATCATGGATGCACAGGCAGGAAAAGATATAAGTAGGTGCAGATTATGGGAATATACCCGATAGGTAACATTTGACCCTAGACTTGAAAAGCTTAAGTGTTCTGAGAAGCATCCTCTTGGAAGTCTGTTGTATAAATTAGTGGTTCTTAGGAAGAAGCTGTAAAAATGGAGCTTCTTTCTTGCAAATGGAATACAAAGGGAATGAGAATGGGTTGGCCCTGTATATATAGCATAGATGATCCTAGCTGTGAAGGTCTGAACTGGTAGAAATAAGGAATGTAGTTTGTCAGAACATTTTCCATAGAAGTAGTGATGGACTAGCAAGAGGCTTGTGATGATGCATCTCTGGGAGAGGAATGATTAATTCATTTTCTCTCAAGACTTTACAGTTTATTTAAAACTGTTTTTAGATTCTAAGATTTTTTTTTTTTTTGAGATAATGATTTAGCAATACAAGTTTTACTAATTAACCCATAGATGGGGAGAAGAGGCGGATTCATACCTTTCTCAGGGGCATTTGTGCGTAAGTGAAAATATTGAACCCAACTAGAATTTGGAACTTGGCTCTCCAATTAAAAATTCGAAGTCATTATCCATTACACTAACTACACATCTAAACTTACAGCATATGGTATACCCAAATGGTCACCCATTTAGAAAATCAACAGACTTAATTTCAGTGACTGTATAGGAACTGGTGTTTCAATATAATGTGGGTATTAGTCACTCTGGGAGATGGGGTGTAGTGTAGAGTATCATTTATTGCCTACAAGCCAGTGAAATTGTTTTTGAATTCTGTCATGGTTGGGATGATAAAGATCGTGTAGCCCTGATATGGTGACAATGCTCAATTTTTGGTTTGATCTAGCTCTTGTAAAGATAGAGCATGGTAGTTGTTGCTCTTGAAATAACCAAATGTCCTGCTTCATATGTCTTTGTCTGTTATGATCATCTTATGTTTTAAAAATGGAGTCATCACAGGTGTACAGAGGAAAGTTTAAAAAGTAGCAAAAGGAAATCAACCAGAAAATTTAGAAGATCCATATGGAGGACTTGATTATCATGATAAAGGTGTGTGCAGGACCATCCACACTTTATGGAACTACTTATGTTGCCATATCTGGGCTACTCAATCCTCACTGTCCAGTCTTGAAAGAGTTTAAAGCATTTATGCCACCTTGTGGTTGATGAAATATTTTCCATCATTTCACTACACTTTTCCTGCAGATGAAACTTTGCTAGCCTCTCACTAATCCATCTTTATTTTAATGGTAAATGTTCAAACTAGATACATTTCTTAGTTATACCAAGCCAGAACTTCAAAAGTAAACCAATCCTGCCACACATTCAGGGTTGAAGCATTCTCATTCCCTTTGTATTCCATTGGGAAGGATGAAGTTCAACTAAGATTTTTCAAAAAAAAAAACAATGCAATGCTTTTTGTTTTATAAACTTATTTTTACCCAGACTCATAAGAGTCCGCCAATAATGTTTGTGGGACAAATGCAACAGGAGCCCATAAATATTTACTATACAATGTCAATACACTAATAGCAAAAGCATTGAATCCTACTACTAAATTCTGACTTATTTTAATCCAAACATACTAGGAACCCACAACAATACAAAGAGCTTGAGGTATGAGGATGTGTTGAAAAATTCTTACCCAGGCCCACAATTCTAAATCTTAAAAAAAATAACCAAGCATCAAATTTTTTTTTTAATCCTTTTTTGATTTATGAAGATAAATTTTTGGCACACCCACATAGAAAAATAGAAAGATAGAAGTGTAGAAGCAAGATGAGAATGGTCGATGTGAACGCAGAGAGAATGGTCGATGTGAACGCAGAGAGAATGGTCGATGTGAACGCAGAGAATGGTCGATGAACGCAGAGAGAATGGTCGATGTGAACGCAGAGAGAATGGTCGATGTGAACGCAGAGAGAATGGTCGATGAACGCAGAGAGAATGGTCGATGTGAACGCAGAGAGAATGGTCGATGTGAACGCAGAGAGAATGGTCGATGTGAACGCAGAGAGAATGGTCGATGTGAACGCAGAGAGAATGGTCGATGTGAACGCAGAGAGAATGGTCGATGTGAACGCAAAGCAAATGAGAGATAGAACAGATACTAAAGCAAATGAGAGATAGAACAGATACTAAAGCAAATGAGAGAAAACTAAAACTGTATCATACTAATGTAATATTGTGTATATACACAAATTATACAATAAGAATGCAAAGAAAGTTTTATTAAATCAATATTGAAAAATTATGCAATGTTTTCTTGCATTTGTTAGTTATTTGAACATTCAAGTGTAAAAATGTGTGTCAGGGTAACAGGCAATAACTATTTTCACATTAAAAATCCATTTGCTAAATGAATGGAGCTTTCAGCTCACACAGAAACTTTATGCATCCATTCTTAGCAATAACTTAACTCAAATTAAGAAAATTTCTCGTCATTTTTGGAAAGACAAATAAAGATTTTTAAAACTCGTACAAGTCTTTACGTTTGCCATTAATATGTAGCCTCACTTTGAATCAATGCTCATCATGAAGAGATGTGTTTTTGGTGTTGCAGTTAGTGGCTCAGAAAGAGAAATTAGTGTTTCAAGTTTGAATTCTGACTGAGTTCATTACATCCACTTTTGCAAAAATACCCTTGAGAAAAGCATAAATCTATTCTTTCCCCAAATATGGGTTAAATAACAGGCCAAACAGAAGTTCTTCAGCCTTGGTTGGCAATCTATTAAGAGATGTTAACTTGATAAAAAAAAAACACATCCTCAGCAGCCTGGACCAGTCATGGAAATGTATTGCTCCTTGCAATGTCATCTTTTAACCTTCTAAATCCTTTTGAGTCTTAGTGCTGAGATGGTGAAACTCATCATAAAGAACTTTACTATATGAAAAAAAACACTTATTTTACTCTATAGCAAACATTTAATTTCTCTCTGAATTTCTGAGATGAAGAGTTATTATTTTCATTGGAATTATTCTCCCCATGCAAATAATAGAAATAACAAAGATTTTTATTTACATTAAAGTTCAGTTTGTCAAATACAAAATACCTGCATCTTGTAAAGTGGTGCTAATAAATACATTTCAGTTTTAATAGAAAATAATTTTTCTTGTGTTCATCTTTACCTCTCAATCATACTTATATAAGATAAAGAACAAATAGGAAACTTATCAATTGAACATATTTCACTTTTATTAAAGCTTCATCAGAGAATGAAATGTGGAGAAAAAAAATTACTATTTTTACATTTCTGTGGTTTGATTTTCATTGGTCAATCATGTTTCATGCACATTTGATTCTTTAAATGATCATTAGTATAATTTTTGGCATTCCGAATTCAATAAGAGATGCAGCTTCCATCTGAAGTCTCAAGAAATTAATGGATCCCAAGCCTACTGCTAATTTCTTCAAAAAATTCCAGAAAGATGTGTCATCTCTGAATTTGGAATGCCACAATTTATACTAATTTTAATTTAAAGAATCGAATGCATGTGAAACATGATTTGCAAGTGAAAGTTAAGCAAAACTTAAGTAAAAATACCAGAATTTCTTTCTTCTTTTTCTCCATATCTCAGTCACTGACGAAGCTTTAATAAAAGAGAATCATGTTAGATTGATAAACGTTTTCTATTTGTTCTTTATCATTTTATAAGATGACAACCCATATTTGATACAGCCTCTCATATATATATATATATATATATATATATATATATATATATATATATATATATATATAGAGAGAGAGAGAGAGTAGTGGATGTTAAGTGGCGATAGTCTTTTTCATCATTAAAACAAACTTCAAGGCAGACAGATGACCTGAAGATTTCGTACAAGCATAAAACAGACTATTTACTCTCTCTCTCTATATTATATATATATATATATATATATATATAATGAACTTATACTCTTATGTAAAAGACTACCTAACAAATTTTCAATTTTCTTAGTTTAAACTTTTCCCTATTTCTTAAGAAAATATTAATTTCTCTTTTGCTGGTAATCCAATGCTAAATTAATGTACAGTAATGCCTACTTTACACCAAGTTAGAATTTGACTTTCTTACATCAATACTATATCATATCTTTCATGCTATTGCTGACAATGGCCACTTGGACTAAAACAGAATCCAAAGGTTAATTATTTTTTTCTGGGATTCACTGTGATTTAACAGATCAATATGATAATTGTCCATATTATAGGAAACTGAATAACCCTTGATCTTTGAAGAAAAATGAAAGGAAGTGTGCTGTAAGAATTTATATTTAAGAGGGAAACAGCTAAAATGGATGCTTGAATAGCAAAGATTAACACATATTGAAGATAATATTATTTCTATGAAATATGTACTGATTGAAATTGCTTGCTATAAAATAATGTTTAAAGTTCTTCATGATAAAGGAATAGTGGTTAAATATACAAGTCCTACTATTTAACAGTCGCAGGGAGAAGATGAAGTCATACTTTTCTCAAGGGTATTTGCACATAAGTGAATGCAACAAAGAGCTTACAGCCATATCTCTTTGTAACACTGGTTCTTGTCTGATCATTAAAGCAATGTTGGGGCTGGTCAGTATTTAGATGGGTGACCACTTGGGAATACCAAGTACTGTAAACTTGGATGGGAATGTGGTGTAATGTATAATGGCAGTAGCAATTTTGGAACTCTGAAAGTTTTTTTTTTGGTGGGGGAGGGCACTTGGGAGACAAGATTTTTCCATGGAGGAGGTGGGGACAAATTCAAGCAGTGTCTTTATTTTCATACTAATGTACACACAACTAAGGAATGAGTTTTAGTGTAAGTATGTTTAGTTATATGCCATGCGTGATACACGCTTAGCTGATCATATATCTTATGATATATGACTGACGAGCCAGATTTTTTCCCCTGGAGTAGGTTGCCATTTCTTTCTTCGGTAGACCAGTTGACATCCAACACTATAGAACCTGGTCTGTCCTGCTATTTACCCATAGCTGGGGGGAGAAGAAGATTCATACCTTTTCCAAGGGTATTAGCAAATAAATGAATGTAATGTGTTCAACTGGAATTTGAACTTGGCTCTCCGATTTCTCAATCTGAGCTTCACTAAATTAAATAGAATAACTTTTCATTTATAGTAGTGGAGTTCTAATCTATTCTTGCCCTCTTTTCCACTCTCAAGATGTTGGACCGCAAGAGAGGTTAACTTCAAAACAAATTCAAAGTGTTAATACTAACATTAATACTAGCAGAACAGTGTAATTTGTCTACTCTGATATTTTTTCCTCGACAAAACTTTTTCAAATCATAAAAAATAAATGCGAGAAAAATAAGTGTGAAAATAAAATAATGCAATGAAATCAATCAAAATGCTGTGGGCATGAGAGACAAAAAAATCAGCTAAAAAATTAATCTATGTTTATGATAAACTCCGGCCATACCATCAAGAAGCTACTTTGAAATAAGTAAATAATTCAAATAATATAATATCTCCTGACCATGAAAAAAAACATCAAATAGGGCATCTGGATTGACACAAACCAAAGTTAACATGCAAGTTAATGTAAATTATTTTACATCAAAATTCAGATAAATTTACTTCTTAAAGAGCTGAGTCAATTTAACCTACTACTAGCTCAAAAAATTGAAGCTTGATTGAATGGTCGGACTCAGGGTATTGTCGGTAACCAGATAATTTGTAGTGGATGGGTTTGGTTATCGAGTTTTATTTTGATATCTGGAAATACTTTTTTTGTATTAAACATAGTCAGAGATATCATCACCACTAACAATCCTCCTGATACAATAAAGTCAGTATTTATTTGGAAAAGGACAAATTAGAATATCAGAATCATCAGGCTTTTGACAATCATGTAAAACAATAAAAGAAACACACAAACAAACAACAATAAAAGAATTTATATATATATATATATATATATATATATATATATATAAAGTTTTATGGAAAGAAAAGAATTGTAAATAATTATTTTTACAATGAAAGGTTCACAGACAGAGGTGACTTGTTTTCTTTTAGTCTTTATAAAATGAATTTGTTTTTAAAATGTTTCTGTCTTGTACTCACAAAGTCCTTTAATGGGTTATAATCCTGTGGATTTATATTTCAGATTGGTAGGGCTATTTTCCATTTTTAAAGTACTTTTTCTTTTACTTTTTAGATGTGAATGTAATAAAAAAATAAACTAAATAAAAAAGAAAACAGAGGGAAAAGTACTGAAGATCAAATCTTATCAAAATCAGAGACTGATCAGTTTCATACATTTTTTAAGATTAGAAAAATAGGGAGGGGGGCACCTGAGGGGCCAGCCAAAGGTGGGGCGCATTGGTCCCTTCTCTCCCCCTCCTGAAACGAATTACCACCGTAATGGCTCTGGATGAGAAATCAGCAAGCTGAGCTTGAATTTCAGTCTGGTTTGTTATATTGACTTATGCAGATACCAGGTGACTAGGAGCTGAAAACAGACATGATCACTCAAGAATGTCACATCTGTCCCTGCTGAAAACTTGGTTATCTGACTTTTTATTCTAAACCTCAATACCAACTCACACTGCCTTAATGAAACTGTCGACACCCACTTGCATCCAATCATTGATTTCATCATCCTCTCTCCCTCTTCACTTTTTCTCTCCTGGTGGCAGTGGCAGAAATGGCTGTGAATCAAAGGTGCATGAATTTGATTTTGGTGGACAACTCTGTATGACAAAGAAGCCCATGCACTTGGGGAGAAGCACCTCCCTTGTGGTTCAAAGAGGATTGAGACAGGCCAGATCTGGTAAACCTGGTTTCATTCGACTGTCATGTGCTTGGTCTGTCAAGATCTGCCTTGGATACACCAACCAGTCTGCTCACTTCTGCTAGTTTGTTCATTGAAATACTGTAGATCTTTGCCTATTCCACCATTGGGGGTCTTCAGGGATTGGTCGCATTCAGTCTGGTCTCTCCTCCTCAAACTTACCACCATGGGTTGCCCCTACAAGAGTTGGAACTCCAGACGGTTTCACTCTTGGAATCACTAAGACATGCATGATTTCTAGTAATGTCCATATATATATATATATTTGACACTGGATGTCAGTGTGAACAGTTATCAGATCTACCATTTTGACTTAATATTACTTTTAGTGGCAATAATAGAAACGAATCAATAAATAATAAAAGGATAAAATTTTTTTCATTATTGTTGTTGCTAAAAATAAATATTTGAGAGATAAATAATAAAGAAATCCACTACTGAACCAAGACTAAAAAAACCTAACTGTAAACAAAACAAGGTTACAACTCAAAACTGTAGTTAACAAAGAAAAAAGTGACGAGATGGGGGTCAGAAAGTGCAGTGCGGTCACCTCAAGGAAATGGATTGCAAGACTCCCTTTCTCGGCCATTACACCGGGCAGTCGTGAAACAGACACCAACTCAACCATGCTGCTGGCATCTCGCTTTTTATGCCGAAATTTGGACAAGATCAGCGCATATAAATTGTGTCTTTGATAGCAGCCATATTTCTTTTCCTTATTACTTTGCAGGCAAGACATATTCGCACTAGTTTTGAACTTCGAGGTAAGTCATGTCTTTTGTCAAAAAAACACTTAAAATAAAATATATTACAAAAGAATTTGTCAAATCCCCACAATTCTGAATATCATACCTGGTACAATCCTCAGGTGTTGTAATGATGGAACAGCAAATAACTATTCAATATATATTTCTGGTAATTGCCCATTCTTCAAGGGGACTGTTGTTTGAATAAATTCATTTCCAATTATTTTGCATCTTTTTTAATGTTGTGTAGTTTTTTTACATGTACCCTTACATGAAAGTACATGTGTAAAAAAAACCCATAAAACTCATGAAAATGCACATGTACATAATTGATTAAAAAAGACACAAAAAAATTGAAAAAAGAATTTGAAATAAACTTATTCAAATGACAGTCCCTTTAAAGAATGGACAATTCATTGAAATTTTGAAACCAGTGAAACAACATCATTTGCACTTAAGTAACTTTATATATATATATATATATATATATATATATATAGAGAGAGAGAGAGAGAGAGAGAGAGATTTGAGGGAGTGTGTCTTACTAGAGAAAATATGCACTAATAAGATTTCTTAGATATTCAGGCTGGTAAACAAAAATAAATATACTGTTTAATACATAAATTGTATCTCTACTCAAATATGAGTACACACTAAATATAATACTTAATAAAAAATCTGTCTGTTAATAAATCCACCCCTTTCTTTAGAAATTATATATATCTCTATCTATAAAAGGCAGGATGTGTGTGTGTGTGTGTGTGTGTGTGTGTGTGTGTATAACGAATGCACGGCCGCAATTTTCGACGGATTTGCACCAAAATTTACATGCACATGCTTCAAGTTAGCGGAAAGGCCAAGACCAACTTTGCATTACCCAGCTCCCATCGATAGTGGAAATAATCGATTTTTTCATGCTTCTACGGCAGTTTTCATGTAGTTTGCGGCCATTTTCTACTGGCCAGTGTGAGAGCCAACAGCTGACTGACACGAATGTTAACTAGCATGCAAAAAATATCGATAGCTGCATTTGTCACAAGTAGGAAAAATTTAAATCTGCATGGCACTTTACTCCAATTGGCTCATTCACTTGCTTAAACTCAACGTTGATTCTGATTCCACAGAACTAGGTTTGGGTGTGAAAAAGTATTTGTTGTTAACATTCTTTTTTAATTCAGTTTTTCCAGTTATGAGTCCTTTTTTAAAGCTGATCATTTTGTGTTCATTTTGTTTAGTTCTTTTTTCGTAACAGATTTAACGTTTAGTATAGAGCTTAGAAAAAATTCGCAGTGTGAGATAGGCAAGAAGTAAGGCATGTAGCAACATCAGCATGGCAAAGGGCACTCCTTTAAAGGCAAGGAAGGGCAAAAATATTTTAAGTGATAGCAATTGCTGTATGAGTCGTACGATTTTTGAATCAAGCACGGGCAATGCGGGGCCATGCTGCTAGTATATATATGTGTCTGTGTGTGTGGCACATGCACACATATACACAGACAGCTAAAAGTGATGGGGTGCCTGTATATAAAGGTACTTATATGATGTCATGGAAAAGCCCAGACCTATATCAGTGTTCTTTGACATATGATCTTTTTGCCATTTTGCCAAGGACAAAAAAAAATATTGGCTATTGCCAGGAAATTTCAAGCTCTACAGCCATATCAACAACATCCACCTTTGATGTCTTGGGCCAACATAATAAAATAGGAAGCATTACTTTTGGAGAAACCTTTGTGTGTGTGTGTGTGTGTGTGTGTGTATCTCATTACTTACTCCAGTCTTTTTAAGTAGAGAATGAAAGACAGAGAAAGTGACAGTAAGTGACTGAAGCACTGTGAAAATGGAATAAAGATTGGAAAGAAGAACAACATTGAGGGTAAATGGTTTTGTTTTTATTTTTAAACCCGTTAATCTACTTTGGTCTTATTTCTGTCAGTGGACCATTTCTTTTCTTGTTGCCTTTCATTTTGGCTCTAGGATAAAACTTAAAGCCTTCAGTACTGTTCTTGGCACAAAACCTAATGAAGAACAAATTCAATTAGTGGGTCACACTAGAGGCCACAACCTTTACAGTTCATTATTGGCTTTTTTTTTTTTTCCAGAATATTTTCACAAATAGCACCAGCATTTTCTGGTTGTAAAGTTTAAAGTTCTTTACATTAAAGCCTTTTTCTCCAGAATTTTCCAACAGAGCATTATGGTGCTTACAAATGACATGTGTGGCATGAAAAACCATACAACCATGATGTATTAGTTCTATTAACTGTGGGCTAAGTAAAAATATATGTAATAATTTTTGTTTATTGATTTTGAATTCTGATTTCTTTATTGGATTTAATTTATAAAATTTTCAGAAAATAGGTATATTTTCTATCTCAAAGATAAACTCAACAGTTGATTCAAACCTGATTGAGTTTATTAAACAATATATATTTATATCAATATTTTTGGAGGTAAATAACCAAGATGTACTGAACATATCTGATGTACAGAGTGCATTGGGTAAATTGTTGCCATTTTATATTCTTAATTTCACAACTGGGCATTTTGTTTTTGATTTTATCAATTGCACAGTATAATAGGGTCAGTTGGGCACAGTGTGATAAAAAGAACACCATGACACAATTCACTCTCACAGAAATTTGGAAACGGCATGCTGTACTGCTTGGCATTCACACCAGAATCTTCAATACAAACATTTCAGAGTATTTGGGTGTCCATCTGAGGATAGGGCATAAGATTTAGAAAAAGTTGAATGAGTCTAATGTTGATTACAAAGGTACAGCAGCTTGGAAAACAAACTCATCATTCTGGTAAGAAAAGAATTCCCAAAATTGCTGGTTAGATCCAGGCCATGATTGACAATAATACCTCAAAGTCAATCAGGTCCATAGCCAGGGACACAGTAGTGTCTGAGATAGTTCATAAAGATCCAGTATTTCTCATACAAGATGAGAAAGGGCCAATTTTTATCCCAAGCCATGAAGGACAAGAGGAAAGACCGTGCTATTTAGGTTTTGAACAAACTCAAACATCCCCTCCAATTGAACATGTTTCAGATTAGAAAATTCTCTGTATTTGTCTATATTTCTGAGATGAGGTATTATGTACACTATTTACATTATTCGGACTATTGTCCTTATTTTCGTCGCCATATTTATTATATTTCGGCCGTTGTACACTCCAGACTTCATCAGGTGGTTGGAATGTCGAATGAACTAAACCCTTTATTTCGCTCACTGGGGTAGACTGTTCTAGTTCCACGTGCCATGTTTAATGGATGTCAGTTGTCAGTTGTCAGTTATCCCTTGTTAATTCCCCTCTCCAAGTTCTCCACTGCCTTAACCAGGTATTGAACTCACACTCTTTGGGTCCTGTCACTGGATCTAACTAACACCTTTGTCCACTGTGCCATGTGTCAGGATAAGATGAACATAGAGAACAACCATTGGCATGCTGTGTTCCCAAAAGATGTACTAAGAGTGATGAAAACCAAATATCCAGCCAGCATCATGGTGTTTGGAGGCATCACTAGTGATTGCAATGTTATGTCTCCATTAATCTTCCCACAGGGCCTCAGACTCAACACTGAGATCTACATCAAGGGCCTTGAGGAGGTAGTGCTGCCCTGGGTCAAAGGAGTGGCTACTAAAAGGCCCTATGTCTACAACAAGAATCTGCACCATGTCACGCAACCAGTTATGGCTGGCAGACAATTTCGGTGACCACATCACCTCTTACATTTGGCCACCTAAATCCTCAGGCTCTAACCCCTTTGATTATTATGTGTGGGGTGCAGTTGAATGAGAGACCAACAAAACTCTTTGTAACACCAAAGATGAACTGAAGGCAAGGATTATAGCAGAACTTACCAACTTAAACAAGGAGACCATCCAGAAGAGTTGTAGGAGATTCTGAAGTTGTCTGGAGGCTGTAGTTGAAGCCAATGGTGATTTCATTGAATAAATTTACTCTTTAGTATTTCAAGATATTTTTGTGTAATTTTGGTAAATATATCTGTTAAAATGAGGTGTCAGTGTTATTTTACTTTTTGAGTAATTTAGATGACAATTTATCCATCGCACGCTAAATAATGAGTTTTTTGGAAGGATGTATTGAAACATGCTTGTTTATAAAAAAATTTCGAGAAATTTCCACAGATCCCACCAAAAGGGAGTCCAAACTTTTGTTTGGAATAATTCTTGTTAAATTTAAAATACGAGGTCAGTGTGTAGCCAAGTTGATGCCAGATTTACTACATTCAGCCAAAATGAAACAAAAAACAATGAAATTCATCTTCCAAAAAGATACATAAATAGTCGAAATACATCAACAATAACAAAATCATCATCTCACTGTCTGATAAAAGTGGAGTCAGAGCAATTATAAACATGAACATATACCATGACAATGTTACTTTCGGATAAGAAAACCTATGCAAAATCAAAAGCTAAAAATTAAAATAAGGGCAATTTAAATCTTCATAAAATCCTATAAAAATTAATTAAATCTTACACAGAATACCAGCAAGCTATAATTGAATTCGCAAGGAAATTTTTCTCCCTGGAATCGATCCTCCAGATCTACAAATCAACAATTCGCCCTTGCATGGATTATTGCTGCCATATATGGTCTGGAGCCCCTTCTGTTTGCCTCGGGGTTCTTGATAGGCTCCAGAGGCTGATATGCAATATAATTGGCCCTGATCTGGCATCTTGTCTACAGACACTTTCTCACAGAGGCGCCGTCGCCTCTCTCTGTTTTACAAATACTTTCATGGCAATTGCTCCGAGGAGCTGCATTCGCTGGTTCCCAGACTTCATGAGTTCAAGCGCCTGATGAGGCTGGCATCCCGCTCTCACCCCTTCACTGTTGAAACTCCTAAATGTAGCCGTCTCTTCTACTCCAATAGCTTCATGTCTCGCACATCTCGCCTGTGGAACTCCCTTCCCTATTCCAGTTTCCCTGAGAGCTATAATCTCCAGCTATTCAAATGTAATATCAATCGACATCTCCAGTTGCCTTGATCTATCCACTACCCTTCTCCTCATCCTTTCCTCTATCACTCCTATCTGATCTTGCTCTAAATTTTCTGTAACCCCTTGTGTCCTAGTGGCTTGCTTGGGGTGAAACGCTTAAAAAAAACAAAACAATAAAACTGCAGAATTAATAATGAATTTACATTTTTTAAGTGATTGAGGGTTTCAATTTGAAGGATTGCATTGATTCATTTTTTTACTTACATTTTTTAAAAATCCTATTTCATTTGCTTTTTATTAAGATTGGTAATAAGTCTAAGTATTTTAATTTATATCTCATATTTCTTATTTCTCATTTTTTATTCCACATTTTGTATCAGTAATAATATTCAAATTTCTTAAAACATTAACAGTCATTATTAATTTTTGCCTCAGGTAAATAGCTTTAGGGAGATTTAGATCTTAAAAAAAAAAAAAAATACAGAGTCTGAGAGTGTAATTCTAATGCTCAAACAACATCAGAAAATACCATTGGTGTTAATCAGAAGAGTAATAAATACACTTCACAACTCACAATCATATTCTTCACCCAAGAAGAGCAAAGCAATCACATGATCCAAAGGTCAGTCAGTTTGTCAGTTATGTGCCATGCGTGGTACAAACTTAGCTGATCATGTATCTTTCAACACATGACGGATGAGGCAGAATTTTTTTTCTCTACAGTAGGTTGCCATTTCTTTTTGCAGCAGACCAGTTGACATCCAAGGCTATAGAACCCACTCTGTCCTGCTATTTACCCATAGCTGGAGGAGAAGAAGAGGATTCATACTTTTACCAAGGGTATTAGCACATAAGTGAATGTAATAGATTTGACTGGAAAGTCAGTCAGTCAGTTATGTGCCATGCGTGATACACGTTTAAGTGATCATGTATCTTTCAATACATGACTGATGAGGCAGGTTTTTTTCCTGCAGTAGGTTGCCATTTCTTTCTGCGGTAGACCAGTTGCCATCCAAGGCTATAGAACTTGGGCTGTCCTGCTATTTACCGATAGCTGAAGGAAGAAGAGGATTCATTCCTTTCCCAAAGGTATCAGCACCTAAGTGAATGTAATGGATTCAAATTGCAATTCAAACTTGGTTCTCTGATTCTGCAATTCAAGCCACTGTTCATTTAAGAAGAGTTCTTTTATTGGGATAAGAAAGGTTTTGATTGATTAAGACTAGTTGGGAAGTAAAAACAATTACCATATTTTAAGGCCTACTAAAGGCGACCCGATCTTTGACAGCACATACAATGCAAATTCTTTTTCAGAATAAGACTTGGTTTGCTCCTCTATTGCCACAGTTCTCATATTTCTGTTGCTTTTTATTGTATTAATCAAATCATTCTTCTATGACTGTTAAATAAGCAGTGAGAATTAGATATAAATTTAACTAAGAATTTTGATGAATACTGTAGTATATGTATAGAAACAAGTAACCATGAGTTACGTCTCTTGATACAGGATTTTCCTGAACGTGATTCTAACGTGATGTGAAATAAAAAACGAGAGCTCAGCATGGGAGGCGGACACTGAACACACCTTTTGAACATGCGAACTAGCACTAAACACCTGTCAAGCGGATCTTCTTGTCTTTCATACCAAAACACCTCAATTGGAAATATTACATGGTGCCAGAAATGAAAACACACATCCGATAACGGATATTATTCAACCTCCCACACAGATGTTTTAGAAAAGAAACGTTGAAGAAAACTACAAAAACTGATTACAGAAATTTGAATTGTACCTCATGGCATCAGAAAAAAAGAAAATGACCAAGCTGGGCAGAATAAAATGCACTTTATTCCTACACATGGCCGGAGAAAAGGCCACCAACGTATACAATTCCCCAACATTCACTGACACAGAAAAAGGAAGTCATAAGGCATTAATGAGAAAATTCCAGGTATATGTACAAGACAAGAAAGATATAGCCCATGAAAGGTGTTGTTTTACTGCAAGAACACAGAAGGAAGCAGGAACTTTCCTGTCATTTCTCATAGACATACAGAAACAGGAATATGTGAGTACAAGCATTTAAAAGACAGTATCATACATGACTGTCAGTATGGGAATCCAGAGTGATGAGAAAAAGACTAATGGACTTGGACAATGCAAATCTGGAAAAAGGAGTAGATGCCTGCAAAAAGGATGAGATAGCTGCAAGTTGTGGCCTAGAATTTTCTAACACACTTTCAGTAAGTGTGATACAGTCCATCCACAAAACACAAAAATACGACCGGACACAGGAAATATATGCGAAGGAAGAAAAGAGAAACCAGAGTCCATAAAATATGGCAGATGTGGATATCACCACATAGACAGAGCTTGCTCGGCAAAAGAAGAGACATGTAGGAAGTGTTTAAAAGTTTAGACATTTTAAAAACATATGCCGAACAAAGAAAACTGTACACTGCTTAAACGAGTCTGCTAGAAGAGAAGATGTTTGTATATAGAAAGCATATGCAACATCCAAATGACAGTGGACAGTGAAGTTGCTATTCAAGGCATCAAAGTACCATTAAAAACTTGACACAGGGAACAATATCAACATCCTACTGCTGAATTATTTAAACAAAATGAAAACCAAGGCCAAAATGAGCCCAGTAAAAAGAAAACTAAAGTCATATACAGAAGATATATCACCTGTATCTGGCAAAAGTGGGCATAATGAAAAGAAAAGGTATCTCCTATAAAATTCCTTTCATTTTCAACACCAAATAATGTACAGCTCATATCAGGAAAACACTTGAAACCTAATCAAAAGAGCTATCATCATCAATAACTATTCCTGGTGCCCCTGCTGTTCATCTTGAGATGCTCAAAAAAATCCAAAGATGAATCTGCAATCTGGCACCTTGACACCAGTCACTTTCTCACAGATGTGATGTGGCTTCTCTCTGTCTTTTCTACAAATATTTTCATGGCAACTGCTCTGATGAGCTTTTTACCCTGGTGCCCCAACTGCATGAATTTAAGCGTGCTACTAGATTGGCAACTAGGTCCCACCCTTTTACTGTTGAAACAGTTAAATCTAACTTCCTCTTCTACTCCAATAGCTGACTTTTCTCACATTTCCTGACAGTGGAACTCTCTTCCTCTTACTTGCTTCCCCTGATAACTAAAATCTTCAAAAATTTAAGCATCAGGCCAGCATGCAGAATGAATCAAAAAGAGATCTAATTGCAACAGAGTATAACCCAACTAGGGGCCAGATAAAAATAATACTTTGAACGACTGGGTAAATCAGGATCTAAAAATCTAAACTCAGGGGATGCAGTTCATATTCAAGATCTGTTCATAACAGATGGAAGGAGTCTGGTATACGAGAAGGAGAAGTAACATCTAGGTTTAACTTCAGCCTGTAAGTTGCTAAATTGTTAGAATTGAAGAAAAAAAATAATTAAAAAAATTACAAAGAACTTTCTCTTGTCTTTACTCAAAATTGCATAGATGAGAAATTACTACCCAGATTATATATCTTTAAATAAAAATGTACATAAAAATTAATATTGTAACTAAAAATACATCTGTAAAAAACAATATGAATAAAGTAAAATTAAACATCACTAAATTTTTCCTTTTGCCATTATATATATATATATATATATATATATATATATATATATATGAACTATATTATAACGAAGTGATTATACAAAGAATTAATTAGCAATGTTAATGGGGAAATCACTTTGATAACAAGACTTAATGATACATTAACTTACTATCAATTCCTTGAATGTTTGAAATTATCAAAAGTACTAGGTTCATCAATTCCAACAACTTAAATATAAGGATCGTATTATTCAAGGAATTGATAGTAAGTTAATGTTTCATTAAATCTTGTTAGTGAAGTGATTTTGCCATTAATCTCATTAACATTGCTAAATAATTCTTTGTATAATTACTCTTAATGATATAATATAAATGATACGCACTTTAAAAATACATGAATTGCACATTAATTTCTGGTGTTAGTGAAACAGTACTATAAAGTGTGTGTGTGTATATATATATATATATATATATATATATATATATTAATGAATATACATATCCTACACCATTTGCACTACTTGGAGTTTCATGCCAAATGCAAATGGATATTAATCCAATATTATTTTTATCACTATATATGTTATTTAAAACTACACACACACACACATATATATATATATATATATATATAGTGTCCAGGCTTAACTATCTATTTCAGTGAAATCAGACAATTTTTTAAAAACACACTTTTATCATTATGTTAATGTGTTAGAAGTGTATAAAGTTGTAATTTTTTTTTTATAACTTCATAATTTTTATTCTATTTTAATTCCTTTTCAGCACCCTATTAATAATGAATACACAAAAATGCTACTTTGTTGACCCCCCCACTCAGTGTCTTTGCATGGGGTCTCATAAAAACAAAGGTTAATTGCCAAAAGATCAATATTTTAGCTGAACTTAAAGAATGCATTCAGTTAGCAGTGCAGAAGATAATTCCTGAAATGCTTCAAAATGCATTCCACAGCACTAACAATAGATCTAAAATTTGTAGGAATACAAACAGAGACATTTCTAATAAATTTTTTATATAAGAATTATCAATCAATTTCTATCATAATTAAGTAATAAACAAAAAAATTGCCTGATTTCATTGAAACAGTTAATTCTCAGACAGACTGTATACTTCAAACACATTTGATTAAATAGAACCAACAAGGTCTATCTGTTTAATTCTTTTATTATGCTTTTCTAACTTCTAGAAACAAAGTTGTGGATAAAATCTCCAAAGTTCATGTTTTTTTTTGTTTTTTTTTTCAAGAACTTTTTGACTTTCCAGTCATTATCAACAACTGATGTAGTGTCAATTGTAGTAGTTTTAAAACCCCTTTTATGCGCATGCATCTTGGTATTCATTTAAAACTACCACAAAGATACAATATCAGTTCTTGATAATGACTGGAAAGTCAAAAATACTTTAACAAAAATTAAAATAAAAAAAAAATATGAACTCTGGACATTTCAAACAAATGTAAAATGATATTAAATATCACATTTCTACCAATTTCCAGTCAGCTCCCTTATATAGAAATGCTCGTTTTGCAAAAAATTCCATAACTACATTGGATAAATTTTAAAATAAATTACAGAGCATGTTCATTTTAAAAAGCATCATCATAACAGAATACTGGTTTTATCAAAAGTACAATAAGTTTGTCTTTGTAATTTACCCCTGAAGGTGATGTTAAAAAACTACCATACCTTCCTTGATGAATTTCGTATTAACACAAAGAAATTGATTAAACAAATGTAAAGGATCAGTATAAAAATAAGTAGACAATATGTCTATATTATTCAATGAAACATATTTGAATGAAGATGTATATATATATATATATATATATATATATATGTGTGTGTGTAGGTATGTATATTTAGTGTATTGGGGCAGCAGATCATTATTCAAAACATATATTGTTAAATATAACAGACAATGAATGTCTATTATGTTTGATCATGAGCCATTTTAAGTGGCTTTAATTTCAGGAGAAAATAAAAAAAAACTGTCCAATATTTGAATATTATTATGCTGTTCCTTGATCTAAGCTGTGAAACAGTCAGTCTGTAGATGATAACATATATGCACTCGAAAAACTTAAATTCGGTTGTGCACTCTTGCAAGTGCAAATTTGTAAACAATGACCATTACTACTAATATTACAAAGCTCTTGCCTTCCCTGAATTGAGCAATGTCAGTCATTGGTGTGTTTATTCACTGAGTAAGTACGTAAAAATTAGCCTTTCTTTCAATCATGCACCAATGGCTTTGAGGGAAAATCTCCAAATGTTGCAGAATCAGTCAGGTTTCAAGCCTGGCTTGAAGCAACTGGATGTCTAGCCACACTGATAAGCTGTGAAACAGCAAACCAGTCTCTCTGTGGATGACAATATAGTATTCTAATATACAGGGGGTTTCAAAAAATTTGATATCATTTCACAATCTAATAACTTTGTTAGATCTCCTTCAAATGACTTCAAATTTTAATAGTATCTTTATGTTTAATGTTTGTTTTATGTTTTTATGTCATTATGGATCAGGCGTGCTGGTGTTAAAGACAGTGTGTTGCTGAAATGGTCGCCCCATTCACCTGATTTAACACCTTGTGACTTTTTTCTCTGGGGCTACGTGAAGGGAATGGTGTATGTTCCCCCTCTTCCTGCAAACATAGAAGAACTCAAGCAGAGAATCAATACAACACTGGAGACTGTTACCCAAGATATGCTTCAGCGTGTTTGGCAGGAGCTGGATTACCGACTTGACATATGCCGTGTCTCAGGCAGTGAGCATATTGAACATTTGTGAAATCGTTCACATACTCCACATGCTTTTGAATTTCTCATTCAGATTTGGAAGAATAAATCTTATGATCTTCAACATTGATACTTTTTTAATTTCATTTGCCTTAATCATGTACTTTCTGTGATATTTACATCTCAAAGGATATCAAATTTTTTGAAACACCCTGTATATAAATTACAATATATATTATGGTAAGTGAAACTGTAGACAATTGGCTAATAAGTAAACTTTCAGCTGCAAGTGCCAGGATTCACACTTATAGCAGTAGATCTAAAAGATGAAAATTTACAAGTTGCCATACAGTCATTCATAGTACAATGCTTTTTTTTTTTTTTTTTTTTAAACAATGGTATAATTATTTTACACACAAATTTTATTGTTATATATATCCTCATACTTTTTTTCTAAAAATGTGTGTCAGATTGGGAAAATGTTTTTGTGATGTATTTCATCTGTTAGGATTTCATTGGACTGGGCTTTGTTAATATTGCCACATCCACATGAGCATGAAACAAGAGATGCTGATAGTTTAAAAATTTTTGAAGGAATATTTTTTTCATTCTAGCCAAATTCATCTACATTATTTTTCTTTCCATCATCTTGATCATTGGTTCCTATTTAAGAGCATGCAAAATTTGCAGCCTGCAATATTTACACAAAGAGAAGAAATATACTGGAAATAATTTCAAGACTCTTCAATACCCTAACTATTTTATTTTCAATGTGAAACAAAATGCTCATGAAATAAAAAAAATATATATTATTCTACCAACTTTATCACAACTACAACCAAAAAGAATTTATCTAAACTCAACATAAAATTTGTCACAACTACATCTAAAACAATCAAAGACTTAAGAAAGAACAAAACAACAAGCCAAAAGGAGGAATTTACTCTATCAAGTGCAGGAATTGACAGAAATAATACAATAGACTATATGAACACAAAAGTGACATTTAAAAAAAAAAAACAACACACAAAACACGTTTGTTCATCATAACAAAACTGACCACAATTTAGATAAGTGGATTATTTTCTCTTTTAATCGAAGTAGCATTCCCTGAGATGAACATATCTGGAAAGTGAATGATCGCTCATTCAGCCACAGTAAAATTGCAACCAGGCTCTTACAATATATGACCATTCTTGGTAGATTTTCTCTTGTCATGTGGAATAGTCAGGGACAAAAGTGATGGAGAGAGAAAGAAAAAGAATACAGATGAATTTGGCTAGATTGAAAAAGATTCTTTTAAAAATTTTCAAACTACCAACATCTTTCGTTTTATGCACATATGTAGATGTAGCAGCATCAGCAAAGCCCAGTTCACAAAAACTTTCCAATTTGTCATACTATTTTTCTAATACTGTTTCTTGATATATAAAATCATATATATAATTAAACATTTTGTACCACAGAATTTATATATGGCTTTGAAAATAATTGAATGTATTCTTTTAAAGGGACCTTTTTTTGACCAACAAATCTGTGTGCGTGTGTGTGAGAGAGTGTATATATAAACACATATATATATATATATATATATATATATATATATATATATACACACACACACACACACACACACACATATCAATAAGTCCATGTAGTAATGCTTGAAAACATTTATTTCACTCAATATACTTTTTTCAATGTAATATTCTTCCTTGTCAATAAAATTACCATATTAGTAACATGGATTGAAAGATACAATGAAAATTTTAAATTAAAATTCAGCAAATAACTGTCAGTAAACTAGAAATTTATTGATCAATCTGTGTGTGTGTGTGTATATATATATATATATATATATATACACACACACACAAGTTGATAAGTAATATTTTGAAAAATAAAGTTATTTATGCTTTTAACATCATTACTATATATATATATATATATATATATATATATATATAAAGGCTCAAACACTAATATTCTACAAATTTGTAGGTCTGATGAATTGGATTGTGATTATGATTCTGTTATAGTGGAACACACCTATTCTATTGTTAATAGACTCTCCCACCTATAATAAGTAGGAGTAGTAGGAGTCACTAAAGTCACTCAGTGAGTTGGTCAGTCAGTCGATGCCGGACGACTATTAGTCGGATACTAAAAGTATCAGCGACCACCACTAGATTTTCTCTGCGTCATTACCTATTATATCAAGTTCCTAACGTTTTGTACGTTGAACCTATTTTAGGACCGACTTAGTTAAATACAAGCCTCCACTGTGAAACTACTCTACAACAGATTCCAATGTAATAAATTATAATTGACTGCTAATAGTGTATATATATATATATATATATATATATATATATATATATATATATACACACACATATATATATGACTTCTTTTTAAGTAAATGCTATCATAGTTTAGAGAGTGGGACTGGTTCCATGTAAGCACCCCCCCAACACCTCTTTAAAAAAAGATCTCTGAGCACATTGCATGTTAAAACAATCATCACGAAATGATCTCCGTGTTTCAAGTGCAATGGCTGGCTATCACTGAAAAAGACACTCAAAATCAATGGAAGTTAATCACAATGTAACAGAGAATGTAAATTCCAGGCTCGACATTAAGGCTACACCCAACCAGTGCACTGGTGAAACTGGAATGGCACAATAACAAGCAACGGTTATACTTGGAAACAAATGTGGTCATAACATACGTAAAGAGTGTGGACACTTATGTTAAAACCAAGTGGCAAGTCTGTTCCATGCTTAATTGCAATCTTTAAGTCACATGGATTGGATTATGCTTGACTATTTTTCTATGTTAGTCATTGCTGCATTATGCATAGCAAGATCAGTTATTTCCATTTTATTATGTTAAACCGATAATACTCCAAGGACTAACATCTATAAATAGTTGAGCTATAATCCTCAAACTCTAATATTTTTGAATAACTGCCCTTTTTGGAAACCTACTTTGTGTCCCCCTATTTCTTGCAATGGATATCTCTAATCAGACCTGAACTTCTGGTGCCATTCATAGCATAACATATTATAATACTTCTCTTTTTCTCTTATCCTTTCTCTTTCAGGTACTACCTTTCTTTTTTTCCCTCCTTAGTTTCTATCTTCCTCTCTGATTTAAATATTTCACTATAGAAAATATTCCTATCCTTCCTTTTTATCTTTCTTTCCACTCTCATTTTCTCCGAGGTTTTTTCCTTTCCCCTTCTTTGATATTTTTTCCTTTCTTATTTCATTCTCTCTTTTCTCAGATCCACCCTCCAAATTTTCTTTTTTCCTCTTCCTTTGCATTTTTCTTTGTTTTTCATCTATTTTTCTCCCAGCCTCTCTCGTTCTTCTTCTCTGATTTTCCCCACTCCAATTTTTTCTTTACTTTCCGCTTCCTTCATAATTTTTCTTTCTATTTTGTCATTTATTTTCCTCCCACACACTCTTTCAAATTTTCTTTTCCTCTCGCATTTTACCCACCCAAGTTTTCTTTCAACTTCCTTGTTACCTTTCTTTTTCTTTGTTTCTCATCTACTTTTTCCTACCCTCTTTCAGTCTTTCTTTCCCTCTCTCTTCCCCAATCAAAGTCCTTTTCCTCCCCCTTCCTTGATATCTTTTATCTTGTTTCTCCTCTATTTTTCTCCTCTCTCTTTCAATCTGAGATACTCATACTTCTTTCCTTTTTTGAACTCTTTTTCTCTTCTTATCCTATTTTTTACCCACACCTTATTCTCCTCATTTCCTTACTCATTTGTTTGCTTCTCTATTTTTTTCTCTCATTCCATAAAAACATTTCCCCTCAACCTCTCATTTCCTTGCCTCTCTTCTTCCTATTAACTTTATCAGACTTCCAATCAAAAATAATCTCTTCTATAAGTCTTTACTTGTTACACTACAAAAGCACTGGAGAGAAAAAACATGCAAACAACTGCAAATTTAATAGAATTTCAAAGTTAAGGGACTCTTGGTCATCAATGTCTCTTTATTCAACTCAATTATCAGACTGAAATTGATAGAGAGCAGAGGATTGAATTTGCTTAGGAACTGATGGCTGACTGAAAACAGGCAATTCCAAAGCAACATTTGTATTTCATGCTTTTATTATCTAGATCTTTATTTTTAAAGATCAAATTACAATTTGTTTTGATTTGCAATAAATCTAAGTTCAACAAGTAAAATGGTAAACTGTTTCCATCAGATATTTGTGCATACACACACATGTATGGTTTCCTGCAGATATTTTTTTTTGTTAAATAAACAAACAAAAAGTTCAAAAACTTATTTTCTCAACCTGAAGTTCCACAGATTTAATTCACTCATCAGGGGTTTAAGATAGCTCAAGTGAATTTATTAAGGAATATCATACATTGCTTTATACATAATATTCTTATCTGAAGCAATATACAAGGGTCATTCAATAAATAAGGTGAATTTTTCGGTATAAGGACTTCTAATACAGATAGAAGCTTACTTTTTAAAATTTTTTTTGTTTTACTTCTTTTTCACATAGATTTAATTTCTTTTGCAGATTAAAAAAACTTTGAGAGTTTTGGCGATTAACAAAGATGGCCGACCAAGAAGCATACTCCAGGATTGAATAACGGTCAGTTATCGAGTTTTTGGTTGCTGAAGAGTTGAAGTTTATAGGTTTATAGGAATTCAAACGGTGCAGACCATCAACAAGCTGGGCTGGAAACTGCTCCCACATCCTCCTTACAGCCCAGACCTTGCCCCTTCAGACTTTCATCTTTTTGGTCCCTTGAAAGCGTTCATGAGAGGCATGAAGTTTAAAAGTGACAATGAAGTCAAAAGTGTTGTGAGCGACTGGCTGAGATATCAGTCCAAAGATTTTTACGCTGAGGGAATACGGAAGCTTGTCCACAGATGGGAAAAGTGTGTGACAGTGCTGGGAGACTATGTTGAAAAATAAAAAAAAAGTAAGCTATCTGTATTAGAAGTCCTTATACCAAAAAAATCACCTTATTGAATGACCCTCGTATGACTTTTTAAAAATCATTTCACAAGGTGATAATGCTGTTGTAGACACAATGTAAAAAAATGTGGGTCCAGTTCTTTTTCACTGGTTGGCTGTGTTTTGTCAAAAGAGAGAGTTTCTAAATTATAGGCAAAGTGGAAACAATGTAGGGTTGTCATTGGCTCATCAATTGGCCAATCAGAGGACTATTTACATGCTGGTTACAGCAATGCTGTGAAAGAGACCTCTGTATTCGCCATTTCCTTTATTTTCTTAAAAGGAGCTCTTACAATGCTATTAATATGCAAGGAGTTACTGAGAGTCACGGAAAATGGATGATGTTAGTGAGAGGAAAAACCAATAAAAGAACAAGATTCAACAAAGACAGAAGATGGTGATCGATATAGCATTTCATTTTTTGAAGACCAAAGATGGTAGTGAATCAAAAAACTGGAAGAGAGTTCCACAAATAAATAAGTGCAAGAGTAGAAACTATTAGAATAGAACTTACAATTATATTTACTTCAACAGCAAAATGATGAATGCTAGTCGTCAATCTATTAGTATGCTTAAATTCATACGGCCAAGGTACCAAGGTGGAAAGCTGTAGCTTAAGTGCTCGGACGTTGCTCATACAATTCAAGATACCACTGGTTCAATCTGCTGTTCTTGCTTTCTGAACACTTTGTTATACTAGAACATTACCTATTCTATTGTAATAGACTCTCCCACACATAATAAGTAGTAGTAGTAGCGGTCGCAAGTTGGGCTCAGTGGAGTTGAGTGAGTCAGTCGATGTTGGACATTGAAGTATCAACTATCACAACTAGATTTCTGCATCATAAACTATTATTGCAAGTTCCTTAATGTTTTGTATGTCGAACCTAATTTAGGACGACTTAGTGAAATACAAGTCTCCACTGTGAAAACTACTTTACAACACACTTCAAAACATAAATCCGCCTTTTCTCCTATTCTCACTGCTTCAGCCCTTTTTTATCAGGCCAACACCATGGTTGACCAACCAACCATTGTCCTTCGCTTTTTTCTCCTCCTCCAGTTTGACTAATCAGCATGAATTGCTATTGCTTGAAACATGCCAAACTGTACAAAATTCCTTGTTACCACACATACTGCTGGAACAGCTAGATGGGAGAGTAATGCCATTTTCAAGGAGCAAGCTTGCCAATGCCACGTGCCGCACATTGAGGTAAGACCCTTATTTACTTATGCACCAGATGCAAGCCACTCTGGCTCACTTGCTTCTATGGGACTGTTCACCACAAAAGCCTATTAGTACAATGAAAATATTTAGAGAAAAAGCACAGAGAAGTTCCATCATGGCAGTAGAAAAGTGACTGAAGTCAAGATGCCAGGTCAGGACCAATGTAGATTCTTTTTTGGATTTTATCAAGAATCTTGAGACATACAGCAGGAGCAGATATGGCAACAATATTCAATATGGATGAATGGTAGATTGATAAACATGCAAAATGGATTCTGATGAGAAAAATTGTCTGGTATGAAACAGTGAACCAACATTACTCACAGAAGATGATTTTCAATATTAAATATATATCATGAAAATGTTTTCTATCTATCAACATTTCTGATTAACAAGAGACAGGAGTTTGGGAAATATATGCTTTTCCAAATTATTCTATGTGCCAGCATCCCTTCAAGGATATAGGTGATAATGGCACTCCACAACTTTGATGTAGCTCTTAGCAGTTTTCTCCCTTTGCTAACGCCCCTGGTCCCCATTCTCATCAGGTAAGTGATTAACCTACTTCCCTTATACTCTCAGTATGCCACACGAGAGTCGTTTTCCAAATCCACCTTTCTCATTGTGTGTCCAAGGAAATTCAGTGTTCTTTCTGTTGCCGTTTTATTTAGTACTTCCTTGTTGCTTACTCTATGGTTGGCAGAACAAAAGTTAAGAGTTATAGTAAAATGGACAAACTTTACTAAGAGCTACAAAGGACAGAAGGTTTTGGAGGACCATGTTTGCACATAGAAGATATTGAAAATGATCTATTTATTTATATTTCTTTGATAATTTCTTCCCCCGATGTATTTTCATTGTTTGATTTCAACATAAATACTTTGAATATTGCTGCCACATCTGGTTTGGTGCTCCTGCTAAATAATTAGAGGTTTTTAATAAAATCTAAAGAATCTGCAATGTTATTAGTCCTGACCTGGTATCTTGGCTTCAGTTGCTTATCACCACTATAATGTAGTTTCCCTGTCATTTTTCTATAAATACTTTCATCGTGATTGTTCTGATGAACTTTCCGCTATGGTACCTAGATTTTAAGAATTTGGCAGCCAGGTCTCATCATTTTACAGTTGAAATGGTTAGATTTAATTGTAAGTTCTATGTTAACAGTTTCTTCCATTGCACTTCTCCCTTGAGGAACTCTTGTGGTTTCTTGCATCCCAGTCAACTTTGATTTTTAAAATTTTAAATGCAATGTTAATTGTTACCTGTCTTTTTTAATTCTTGTTCTTTTATTGTCCTCTCTTCTTAATATTAATTTTTAACATATTCTCTAACATGTTGCATTTGAGTGGCTTTATTGCCTTGCTTGGAGAAAATGACTAAAAAAATGTCGGAAATACTCCCATTTAAAAAAGAACTACATTTCAACCATAAGGTTTTTTATTTTTATTTTGTCACTATGACATTGTACGCATAAAGAGGGTTAACTCTTTATATTTCAGTCTCCATTTGGGACTGTTCCCATGAATTATAGAATATCTGAATTGAGGAGATAAGGAATTATTTTAACTATAGTAATTTTTTCAAGTATTTTCTTTCTTTTTTTTTTTTAATTTCTGATCTCAGATCTTTTATAGCTGAAACAATTGTATAGCTACCAGTGTAGAGTAACAATGGTCTGAAAAAAATATTATCATAACAGTCTCCTATGAAGACAATGCACAGACAGACACATCTACATAAGCTTCTGCTTAAACTTACATGTATACAAAAAGTGCAGCTGGTGACTTAGTCAAAGAATAACTTTGTACTGAACACAAATTTGTATACTTAAATATGCACACAATCATACACACATTTAATCTAACACCCACACGGATGTTGATGCAGGGATATGTCAACTTACAGACATATATGTATGTAAATATTTTTTTTTATCTTCTATGTACCATGTCCTTTCAGAACATCCACAATTTTCTATAGTTTGTAGCTCTTAGCATTTTTTTTTTTTATTTTTGCTATCTTTCCTAATCCCTGTTCTGCCAACCATTTGCACAACCTCGTTTGGTAGGTTATGTGCAGTTTTCCTCTTGCCTTCAGTATGTTCTGTGTGTGTCAAATTTCCCAAGCTCTCTTTCCTTCTAATGTGCTCAAGAAATTTCAAATTTTTTTCCCATTTTAAGTGTCCTTTTTTTTTTGTTTCCATTTTCTCTAAAACTTTGTTATTGGTCACATGTTCAGTCCATAATATTCTCAGGATCCTTTTGTGTCACCAAAAATTTACATGCAGTATCAATCATTACTATCTGTCTTAATTTCTGTTCTTTTATCATTCTTGCTCTTTAATGTTTTTCATATATTATTTCACACTCAGTAATCCCTTGTGTCTTAGTGGCTTTGTTGCCTTACTTAGGGTAAAATGATTAAGGCACCTCACAGATGAAAAGAAAAGACTTGAAACAATAGAAATGTGTTGTTTTTTTTTTTTTTAGGTGACTGTCCAGCATTCACTGTCAATGTCAGTACTTTTTTTTTAAAAAATGCAGTAATACTATATCTGAGTTTGCTGCCAATGTTCTTAGTGGTTTGTACTTTTTGTGTGATTACCTGAAATTACTGAAGGTAACGACCAAAAAATGTGTACAAAGAGGAAAATAAATGTTTCTGTGATTATTTCTAATATAAAAAAATGCTTTGTCATTGTTCAGATTGAATGATAATATAAGAATCATTAAAAAAAAATAAAAATTGCAGACCCATACTTGGTTGGCATTTAGGTAAATAAAATTACACATCTGCTGATGTTATTTTGGTCTAAGCACACTCATGTTGATGTCCTTTAAATCTAAAGTATCATTTTCTCCCCTCACATATGGGTTAAATAGTAAGACAGACTGGGCTCTGTAGCTTTGATGGCAACCAGTCTAGGTCTGGTTTTATTTGGTTGTTTTAGTTTAGCAGCATTTCAACATCTATGTGCTTTTTAATACTTAAATCTAAATATTTTATACATACATTTATAGATTCAACTACATATTTTGAACGCAATTTTATAGCTTCAACTACATATATTTTGAATGAAATTTTATAGATTCAACTACATATTTTGAACGCAATTTTATAGATTCAACTACATATATTTTGAATGAAATTTTATAAATTCAACTACATATATTTTGAATGAATTTTATAGATTCAACTACATATATTTTGAATGAAATTTTATAGATTCAACTACATATATTTTGTACATTATTTTATACTTTCAGGGTATCTTTTATAGATGTGGAGTTTGTATATATGATCTATTGTCGGTCTTATATGCTTTGATTCAAATCTATTTTTTATGGTAGGACATTGGGAATAGTTTCAGTATTTTCAAATAGTTTTCTCATGTTGTTTTTCTTGTAGTATTTATGTCTTATAGGGGCTAAGTGATTATCTTCAGTTAAAACATTTCACTGTGAGTGCAGTTTGGCATATTGACAATGTTGGTTAATCTTCATTCTTCAGCAAGTATGAATTAGTGAGGCATATGTGGCCTATGTGTAGTTGAGCTAGTGTTACTTCATCTTTTCTGCCTTTTCTAGATATTTTTTTCATTCACCAAGGAATAGTTTGATTGCATGAAGTTTATTATTTGTACTGTTGGTCCAGGACTTTTGCAATTTCTGTTGAATGTTTATTTTACTATTTTTTAAGTTCATATAAGGTGTCTTGAAATTATTATCAAGGCAATCAGTCAAGGAGAAAAACTCTGAATTCAAAACTGATTGAGTGTGAGGCTAACAACTTCTATGCACTATGCCACTTCAGAACATAAGCGATTATTCCGATCCTTTGTATACCTTAGCTGCGTTTCTCCCTTGGCCAAACCTTCAACTCCTTGTTCTGACATCAGGTCATACAAACTTGTCATGTAGTTCTGTGAATTCTTTTATTTCTTTTATCCTTGATACACCCTCTGAGGGTTATACTTTCTGAACCTTCCTCATTATATGTGCAAGAAATTTCAGCTGTCTCTATTTGAGTCTGACCATAAGTTTTCTTTTTTGTTTTTATTTTCTTTAAGACTCCCTTGTTTACTTGCTCCATTCATGGAATTCTCAGTATCCTTCTGTAGAATCACATTTCTGTTGTCTCTGGTTTTCTCTTCCTCTAAGGTGAGATTGTCCACCATTCACGGTCATACAAGAGGATTGATACCTCATAGCAATTCAGCAATCTTTTCTTTGGTTTCTAATGAACTTTTCCTGTTTTAGAGTAACAAATACACAGCCCCATAAATTCTACTTGCTACTGCAGCATCACAGAGTAGACTGACTGATTGACTAATTTGTTTATTTAATGACATATCAACTCCTTATGGGTCATTTTATGCTGAAATTTTATTTTCTTGAGAGCTTTGCAAGATAGGATATATATTACTCTGTTTTCACTATTGAATACATGGTAGAGGCTTCTCAGCTTTTGAGATTGGCAATAGGTATTGTTAGTAATTTTATATAACAATGTATTGCTGGTATTTTTACTATAAATATCCATTTTTATACTTTTGTTTTTGTTGGGGGGGGGGTAATTATTTGCCCATATCTGGGACCCTAACAGGTGCTACCACAACTATAAAGTGTATTGTTGGTAATTCTACTATAAATTGTATTGCTAGTTGTTGTAACCAAGTTATCAAAAACAACAGTAGAAAACTAGAATTGGCTTAACAACAGCTTTATTACCTTTTGGCACAGGAAAACAATGTAGAATAGAAACTAGGAAAAAAGAATGTTTAGCTGAGAATGACTGTTTCCAGCAAAAGCTGCTACTGCTACTCCTCTTGATGTCGGAGTATTTGTATGTCTTTTGTTTGACAGCTGAGTCCAAACTTGTAGGGAAATATTCTCCCTCACAGCACTAGTCATTTGTTATAAATAGGTCATGTTGGTAATTTTACAATAAAAGTTTATTTTTATATTTTCATAGTAGTTTCTTTTTGTTTGGAGGATTCAATATTTGCCCATAGCTGGGACCCTAACATGTGCTAACACACCAGGTCAGGGTGAAAATTGGAAACAACAGCAATTAAGAGGTGGTTCCATACTCCTCAAAACCTCTGCTCTCCCAATCAGAGAACTTGAAGCTGAATGTAGTTTATCATTATAGAGAGGTTGTGGCCCACTGCTTACCAAGTTTCATGAGGATGGAGGAGAAGAGGTTCACCAACATTTTTTTCTGTGATGGATACTATGGTGGCGTTAATTTTTGGAAGTGTATGCAATGTTGGTTGGTTGTTTTTCTTTAGTGGCATATCAACCTCTATCAGTTATTTCAGTATGCATTTTAATTTTTTACATTATGGACTAATAATGGTCTTAGTGATACAAGTCTTATAATTAACCCAAAGCTGGAGGGAGAAGAGGTTGATTCATATATGTCTGTTTTACAAATACTTTCATGGCAATTGCTCTGAGGAGCTGCATTCGCTGGTTCCCAGACTTCATGAGTTCAAGCGCCCAACGAGGTTGGCATCCCGCTCTCACCCCTTCAGTGTCGAAACTCCTAAATGTAGCCGTTTCTTCTACTCCAATAGCTTCATGTCTCGTACCTCTCGCCTGTGGAACTCCCTTCCCTATTCCAGTTTCCCTGAGAGCTATAATCTCCAGCTATTCAAATGTAATGTCAATCGACATCTCCAGTTGCCTTGATCTATCCACGACCCTTCTCCTCATCCTTTCTTCTATCACTCCGATCTGATCTTGCTCCAATTTTTCAGTAATCCCTTGCATCCTAGTGGCTTCCTGCCTTGCTTGGGGTGAAACGCTTAAAAAAAAAAAAAAAAAAAAAAAAAAAAAAAGAAAGGGTATTTGCATGAAAGTGATTATAACGAATCGAACTGGAACTCAGAACCCTGATTAACAACTTCAAGCCATTATCCATTACAACAGTTTCACATCTAAACTTACAGCACCTGGTATTCTCAAGCAGTCATCAGTTTAGATACTGACCTGGCTTAACATTGCTTAAGTTCTCTATGCAATGTTTACAAAATTATGATTGTTTATTTAACTGTGTATGTTTGCATTGAGACATATTTGTCTGTGTTATAAAACATACATTTATTTATGTTTGTGAATATATATATATTTCATTGAATAATATAGACATATTATGTTTATGTATTTTCATGATGATCCTTTCTAGTTCCCTAATGTGTTTCTTGATGCTAAGATGAAATTCATCAAGAAAGGCGCCATAGTTATTACCAACCCAAGTACTTTTGATCTCCTCCAAGTCATTTTCGAAGGTGTGAATTACAAAGACAAATTTATTGTAACCATGATAAACACTGCATTTCATGATGTTGATTTTTAAAAAAGTCATGTGTGAATGTACTTTGTTAGAATTCTTCGAAGATTTAGAATTTATTTGTTGTAGCTATGGAAATTTTTGCAAAACAAGCATCCTAATATAAGGGAGATGACTGGAAATTGGTAGAAATGCAAAATGCTATTAATGGAATTGGGTAAGAAAAAATATGGCACCTTCCTTGATGCATTTCATTTTAACATCAAGAAACTGATTAGAGAATTGGAAAGGATCAGTATAAAAGACATAATGTATCTGTATTATTCAATGAAACATGTTTAAATGAAGACATGCTGCTTAAATATACATATATTCAAATCTATGATTATTTCATATATATATATATATATATATATATATATACACACATATGAATATCTGCAGATATTCTTTAAAGGGCCTTCAAAAATGTTTTCTTTGATTAAAAATATTTCCAAAATTTTATTAAAACACAGATCACAGAAAAATCCAGGAAGAAAAATTTTAAATTACTTCTTTCTTTGGTAGTTTCAGTTTTTTTTTTAAAAATCCTGTTTCATAAGACTATGTTTTCCATAAGAAGTTTTATTTCTATTCAAAATGTACAACAGTATATGCTGTTGTAAAAATTTGTGTATGTACTTATTTTTCTGCATATATGTACCAGTCCCTCCCGCTTCCCATATATATGTATCAACATAAAACACATGACATCATAAAAATATATGTGAAAACACATATTTGTAAATATATGCATGATCTGAAAGACCAAAAATTATATATATATATATATATTACACATATTTCCTACAGCTCTCTTGTTTGAAAAAATCATGACTGAATATACATTAGAAATGTGTTGTTTTTTTTAAATATTATACATATATGAAATTTCATCCTCAAAGGTTGTTATGATAAATAAACTGATGCAGCAAATTTTTTTTTTTTCTCTTTATCATTCTTGATCATTTTTACTCAGTATGTATGTATATATATATATATATATATATATATTACAAGACTCACTATTTGTCTCTACCTATCCTGATGATGACAAAGTTGAAAGCTTGGGCCATATGAGTATGGACTGAAAAGTTCATAATCTAACTCTGAATGAGTGATTCTAGAGCTGTAAAATCTTGCATGCATTAATTTCAACCATTCTTATTAATAACTGAATTGTTTATTTCCAGGTAAACTGACATCCGACTGTTCAAAGAAATCAAAACTATAAGTAATTTCTCTTGAAAAATGGACAAAATCTAGCACCATGGTGTTATCAAATGCCTGCAGAAAAAGGGTTTAGTCACTAAGGACATTCATGCTGATATGATTGCTGCATTTGGGGAAGATGCACCAGCTTTATCAACAGTGTAAAAGTGGGCAGCTGAATTTAGGAGGTGAAAGGAGAAACTTGAAGAGGAGCCAAGGTTGAGATGTTCTGCAACTGCCTCCACTGAGGAAAACATTCATCATTTTTGCCACATGGTGATGGATGACAGGTGATTGGTTATAAATCAAATAGCCAATGCTATTAGCATATCCCGTGAGAGAGACGAGAATATTCTGCACAATGAACTTGGCATGATGAAGGTTTCTGCTCAGTAGGTACCCTATCTTCTGACAGCTCTTCAAAAGTGCACCAGACTAATCATATCATATGAAAGTTTGACATTGTTTGAGGCAAATCCAGTTAGTTTCCTTGAACATTTCCTAATTCAGGATGAGTATTGAGTTCATTACTTCAGTTTTTTGGCAAGCAAAAGGCATTGTGTTTCTTGACTATCTTCAAAATGGCTACACCATCAATGGAGAGTACTATGCCAACTTACTAAGGTAATAACAAAAGGCTGTCAAGACTAAATGCCCAGGGAAACTGATGAAAAGAGTATTGTTTCATTAGGACAACACTCTAGTGCATAAGTCTCTGGTTTCAATGGCTGCTGTGTGTAACTGTGGCTTTGAACTGGTTGATCGCCCCTCCCTATTCTCTTGATTTGACTAACATCTGTTCCTCAACATCAAAAAATATTTGGCTGGCAAATAATATCAGAGTGATGATGACAATGTCATATCAGAGTGATGATGACAATGTCATATCAGAGTGATGATGACAATGTCATATCAGAGTGATGATGACAATGCCATATCAGAGTGATGATGACAATGCCATATCAGAGTGATGATGACAATGCCATATCAGAGTGATGATGACAATGTCATATCAGAGTGATGATGACAATGTCATATCAATGATGATGACAATGTCATATCAGAGTGATGATGACAATGTCACAATGATGATGACAATGTCATATCAGAGTGATGATGACAAAGTCATATCAGAGTGATGATGACAAAGTCATATCAGAGTGATGATGACAAAGTCATATCTACTGTTGATGACTTTTTGACCAAGAGGATGAACAGTTTTCTTTGAACAGTCAAATGTCAGTTTATCTGGAAAAAAAAAACAAAAAGCAAAACAATGCAGTAATTAATAAGAGGAGTTGAAATTAATACCTGCAAGATTTTATACCTGTAGCATTACTCCTTCATAGTCAACATAATCCCTTTTCATATTTCTTCTGAAATGAACTCTGGACAATTTCTGATGGAATTTCCTCCTTATCTGAGAAGGATTATTTGTAATTTGGAAAAGTTGATCAATAAAATTAATCAACACAAAACGTCTGTTGTCTTAAAAATAAATTAAAAATTGATAAAGGTTAATAGAATAATAGAAGATTTGGATAGTTTTGTATGAATACAAAACAAATTGAATATGCTCAATCACAGTACCTTATCAGTTGACTTTAAAAAAAAAAACTTATATAAACCAGAGATTGCTGCCCAAATACACACATTTTATTTATATAAGTGAACATTGATATGAACACCTAGCAACTACAGTAAGTTTTATCCTTAAACACAATCTTCAGGCCATGTGTGTTGAGTTTTGGCTCAAATATTTATATATGCTGGACAAATGTGCATTCTGGGAAGGTCTGTTGTATTATTCTAATGGTTATTGGATAGGTCATAACAGTTATTTTTCAAATTATTCTAGGGGCTATTGAGTAAAAATAATTGTGAATCTGAATATAATTTTATGACTATTTTGTAGTGTTGCTTGTTAACTTTCTTACTTATGAGTTACTTTATACATACAGAAACATACAGAAACACACACACATAAGAGCTGTGATAGTGAAATAGGACTGTCTGCAAATGACATAATTCAATTGAGCACTGTAGAATGGCAAGCTAATTCTAAAAACAACAACCACCTGTATTAATGTGAATCTCTTCAGTAAAATGAATGGAGCACTCTGGTTGTTGGGCATTTGTTTACATTTGTAAAAACAATATAATAGATTTGGCTGGACCATTCTGCCGTGAAGATAGCTCAGTGGTAGGAACTCTGACACCAAATTCAGATATCTAGTCACACTGAAGAGCTGTGATACAGCGAAACAGTACTGTGTGAAGGACATTATATATATATACACAAATAATTAAATAGTAAACATTTCTACATATATACACGAATCAGTTTCATGTGGTTAGCAGTTATATCTATATAAAGTGTGTGTGTGTGTGTGTGTATGCATATGTATATAATTATTTGTTGTAGTGGTTCTTGAGTGTTACAGCATCACATGCTGGTGGATGTCATGGCATAATATTAAAAATAAATCCAATATAACACATGAAGACATGACACTTGAAAACCAGCAAAAAATAACAATAAAAAATAAAATAACACACACAGCCTTATCAACTCACAAAAAATTGTTTGATAATAGCTTATGGAAGCTGAAAGTATTTGGAAGACATTGATAGACTCTTGTTCAAATTCATTATGTGAACCAGAAAAAAGAATAATGAACCGAACTGTAGAAAAATGACATAAAAAATATATCCGTCAACTTTTGTTGGTTTTCAATCAAACCAGCATAAATGAAAAAGTTTCTGTGGATAAATGCAGTTATTCTTTATTTCTTTTTCTTATTAAATTCTTGTTCGTTTTTATTCAGTAAATGATTAAACCTTTGATAATAATACACACAAAGACCCATTATACTATACACACACATATATATATATATATATATATATATATATATATATGTAGCTGAGTGGTTAGAACATTTGCATTCTGACCGTGAGCTCTGGGTTCAAATCTCACCATGATCGATTTGTCAGGAAGGAGACTTCCTGATGTTATCAGACTGGAGGGGTTGATCCCAGCATGCGGCACCTTTGAAAAGTGCCTGAAACAATACGACAGGTTGACCCAAGCCTTGTGAGTGAAATTAGGTAAATAGAACCCTTGGGTGCCATCGATAGCTATGCTAGCACAAAGTCACAAGTCATTGTGGCCAAAGGCTTGAGCCTGTTGGCCTTGTTCAAATTGCTGATCACACTAGATAACATGCTCTTTCCCAGAAGCTATAACTAAGGTCTGCTCAGCATAGTTGCAGTATAAATCATAGGTTGGCTCTGTAGGTGTTGATCAAACACAAATGTGCCTGAGCAAGCATCTGCAATAGTGATTGGCTAGCTGCCCTAGTAGATATCCTCAAATATGTATGGCCTTATATATATATATATATATATATATATATAAGTGTGCAGATATGCAGAAAATAGAAAAGAACACGTTGGGTTTGAAGATGAAACGGGACTAAACACCTCAATTCAACTTAATTTTAATAATTATTTGGATTGTTTCGGCTCTCGTTTTTGAAACATGAGAACTCTTATGTAGCGAAGGAAAAAATATATATATATATAGATAGATAGATAGATAGATGATAGGGGGGGTGAACATTGAAGTCAGCACTAAGCAGTGGCAATCTGTTTCATGCTTAAATGCAAACTTTAGAGCATGTGCGCTGTATTTTGGCTTAACTTTTTATATATGTTGGTCAATGGTGCATGTCCTCTCTCCCTGAAATTGAGCACTTTAATTAATAAATATAACATACTTTAAAACTATACTTTTATCATATTATATATATTAGATAGATGGATACTATTAGAGATGACCAATGCTTAAGCTTGACCAGTATTTACCTATAAGCTCAACATTATAAACATGATCAGACTTAGGTATTAACGTGACCAGAATGATAAAATTTAATTTCTCTATTTTTTTTTTAACTTGTCACCATAAATGTGTCCTCCTTATTGATTTGTTTGAAAGATGCAGAAATAATGAAAGCGTTTTTTGCTTTTTTTTCAAAATTGTGGATTTATTCAACAAGTTTAAAGATCTAATGAAATTTAATTAATGGTGTTATATTTTGCACAATGAATTCTGAAAGCAGCATTTTTAAATGACTTCAAATAATTGTGGTGACGAATGAGAAAACCAAGTTTTACTCCGAAAAAGAATTTGTGCTATCTTTCGATAAAAGAAAAGCAGCCTGAAGATCAGATCAACTTTAGCAGACATTGGAATATGGTAATTGCTTGTGCTTCCCCAACATTCTTTACAAATCACAACCTTTCTTACACCAATAAAAGAATGCCAATTTGGATGAGAGAAATATACTTTGTTCTTTGTGGATGAAAAAAGTTAGTTATCTGTTGCAAATTGTGGATACAGATTTGTAACCCTTGGCATTTTCTGATATTAAGCTTGCAAGACCAATTTATAGTCTTTGGAATTATGCCACCAGACTTATGATTTGGGGATTTGAACTGCCCCATTGCTATTTTCTCAAAATAATTAAAAAATATATTTGCCAAAGTCCTACCTGGAGTATATAATTGTTTTCACATTTATATAGTCAATAAATATTTATATAGTCACCAAAATATTGACAGAAATAATTATGTAGTTATGGTTATTAACATTTAAAAACATATATATTTAAAATAAAAAGTCATTATTTCATTTTTACATTATCTAATGAAAGTCATCTGTGAAGGTCATTCATGAGTTATAAATAGATAAAAATCACTATATAAGCATTAACAGGTGAAACTAGGGTTAATCAAGTAACTTTACAAAGTTTTAACCCAAAATTTTAGGATCAAATTTGACACCAATTCATTAAATATTTGGAGAGAAAGTTTTTTTAATTGTCAGAAATTAATTTAACCAAAATAGGCTCATTTTTTATTTGTAGATATATTACCATTTTTTACAGTATGGGCAACATATAGCAAGAAATGGTTATATATTTGAAGTCATTACTGTTATTATGTTTTCTAATGTCATAAAAGACGTAAGTGATTGGAATCATCTGTTTATATAAATAAGCAGAGTTAAGCAAAGTTGGGGAGAATTAGTATTAGGTCAATTGCTAAGTGTACCTTCAAGTAGTAAATCTTCTATTCATTACTTACCTACGAGTTTGTCTCCCTTATTTTTCCCCCTCTGTTATCTCAAAAACACAAGATGCAAAAAACGTAAATCTTTTAACTATATTTTTCCAATGATTATATTTTACTCCTATTGGCATCCATACACTAATATTCTTTGATTATTTTTGTTTCTGATCTTTTGTAGATTTCACAGAGCTGATTCTTTGTTTGCATTGTTCATTTGAATGATCTGGCATTATCATAAAGACACTGCCACCTGGTGTCACTGGTGTGAGTTATATGCCTTGCATTGGTGACATTAAAAATTACAGACATTAAATCCATACATACTTAGCCATGTTTTTTCTGTTGAGGTCAGGTCTTAACTGACAAAGGATTTGTCATAATGATTTGGTAATCCAAATGCACTGTGTTTTTAGGTGTTTTATTAATGGCTAAAAAATAAAAATTATTAATAATAATAATAAAACAAGAAAAAGTGAACACTAAATAATATCAGTGATGAAAACAGGCAACCTACATATTCAGTTAAAAATAAAAACAAAACAAAAAAAAACATATTTGTTAATGTCTAACAGAATAGCTGAGAGTGCTCAAATATATAATACATTTGGACAGTTTTTACACATTTCATGTCCCAAAAAGAAAATACTTGTATGAGTGCAAGAAAAATTGAATAAAAAGCTTGATTGCACTACCTTGTCAGGCATCTTATATATATATATATATATATTTGGTTGGATTGATGTGAGTTTGTTAGCTCTATCTCTGATATTGAGTGCTTTCTAATAAGTACCGCGCATATAATATATAAATAATTATATATTTATTTATATTTATATACACACACTTTTCACACACACACACACATATATATACACATATATATATATATATATATATATATATATATATATTTAAGGTGTGCTATATTTAGGGGATAAAATGCTCAATATCAGAAATAGAGCGTATGTTAATATAAATATAAAAGTGAACACCAAAGTCAACACTCAGAGGTGACAGGCTGTTTCATGCTAGATGTAATCATCAGGCTGCCTGACGATTGCATCTAGCATGAAACATCCTGTTGACTTCAATGTTCACTTATATATAATTATATAAGAGAAACAAAAACCATTGATGGGACCAACAGACAACTTGCCAAAACCTAAAACTCTTATCCAGATAAAATCTTGAACAAAAACAACAATACTGAAAAAAGAAAAAGAAAAAAAGGCAAACCTACCTACACAGTAAACTGCTTGAAGCTTAGATAGAGCAAAGAAATGTTTAACAACATTAAATCCAATGAAAGGATGGCCCTAGTCATAACAGTATATTTATTTATTCAATTATTTCCATCTACCAGACTTAATATTCAAAAAATATTACTAGAAAAATATGCATTCTTCGGTAGGATTTGAACCAGAATTTCCCTTGGGGAAACATTCATTAGATCTAACATGCTTTTGAATTCTTGGTAGATGGAAATAAATAAATATACTGTTTAATAAATATGCAGAACACCTATGGCTATATGGGTATCCATTAAAAATAACACAGATTCAAATTCTGCTGGAGAACATATTTTTCTAATAAGATTTCTCAAATATTCAGTTGATGGAAATAAATATATATACTGTTTTATAAATAAACAAAGCACCTACTCAAATACAGAATTCTTAATGGAACATGATAAAAACAAATACCCATTTATCTATTAAAAAAATCTTTAAAATACCGAATATTGTTTTAAAATTATTTGGAAAATTCCCTCTGATAGCTCTTGATATTGTCCACATAGTCCACTTCTCATGGAATCCATGAAGATTTGTTTTAAAACAATATATGCTACACTTTCCACATGCTTGAGCAGCTTATTACAATAAAATAACACCTTTCTGTAAAGAAACCCACTAAAGAACATCTGGTTGTGTGATTAGATTCTTGTTCTTTTTGATATACTAAAAGACGTTTGTTTAATGTTCTTGTATCGAAATAAATTTTAAATATTTCAATAATTTAAATTCTAAAAGATGCCCAATTTTGTCAATCTCTTCCTATATTTCAGTTTTTCCATATCTCGATGTAGATTTCGAATTTTGTTTGTACATGTAAATTAAAATTATAAATCTATGTATCAGATTAACAGGAATTAGCTGATTGACAAAATGCCAAAAAACTCCTACATAACCTACTTTGTTACTGCAGGGAACTTCTTCAGACTTCTTTAAGTTTTATTCATAGAGTCTGTCTTATATACCCAGAATGGGATGAAGAAATACTTCAAATGCTGGCTACAGTCTTACATAGAAAATGCTTAAGATACAGGGAAAATTAGCTTTAAAATTAAAAACTTTTGATATCCAGATGCATAATGAACTGACCACATTTATTTATCAGTTTGGCTTTTATTTTTTTTGTTTTTGAATCACCCATCAGCGTTAATTTTGTGTGGAATACATTGTATGATAGTAAATGCAACTTTACTGTGGAAGATTCCAAAATAAATACGTTTTCACTTTAATAAATTTTTTTCTCCTTTAACTAAAACTGCATTCTTTAAATAGAAATTATAGTCAAATATATCATAACTTACAATTATTTTTTACAAAATAACATGCTTAATTGCCCACATAGAATGAGATGTATATATACTTTTAATGTTATTTTTTATCCAATATGAGGCCCCAAAACCACCCAAGGTTACTGAATGGGGTTGTTTTATGGACATAAGTTTTGGAGATTATAAAGATAGGATAGATAAGAGTTTACTCTGGACTTGAAGTTAAGATGGTAGTGGTCAGAGAGGCATCTTCTGAAGAGTCTGTTCCACATAGCAACAGCTCTTCAGAAACTGTCCAACTTCCTTTTCTTACTAATTGTACATGAAAGGAATGTGAATGGTTCACCTCTGCATATATGTCATAGCAGGATTTAGATGTAAATGTCAGAATTGGTTGAACTATTGAACATCCCTCATTAAAATATTTTCCTTAGAAATAACTATTGTGTAGCAATAGGCTTGTAACAATGCATATTTCAATATGCACATCATCAAACATACTACTCAAGGTAAGCCTATATTTCTGTCTGCTAACATTTATATATATATATATACAAAGTAGTTATATAGAGTATCATATTTTTCAGCACATGTGCATTCTCTAAGTACAGTGTTAGAACTAATACTTAATCAATATACCACTAACAAACAATAAACTCCACACCAGGTCTGCCATGCTTGCATGCTGAGATTCACTCTAGACTAAAAGAAATCATTTGACAGCTCTATTAAATTTAACAGCAATTGAATACATCCAACATGACATCTTTGTCACATGTTCCCAATTTAAAGTTAATCCTAATATCAGATTAGCATTTATCGTTTTGCCAAAATGAATTTAAACAGGACAGCCATTTTTGATATGAAATTGCAAATGGCTAACACTAGGTAAAGCTAATGACTTTTGAAGTGCCCAATTTATTTGTTGCTGATCTCAGTTTAAAAGCATCTCTAACTGCAGATAGCTTATCAGATTGCTTCTAGTACTTGCACTTTAAGATCTGACAGGACCGCTAAGCTGTAATTAATTACCAAAAGTAATCATTTGAGTACTAAAACATTCAGGCAGGTCACAAGGGAATGGGGCTTGCTTATAACTCTTATAGGAAAGATATAATCATAAGCTTTGTTTAAAACTCTTTCTGTTTCTCTATCTTTTGATCTTTCTGAAAAGAGAGATGTCAATGAAACAAGCTTGATTCAGCCTTTGATGAATGTAGGCCATCTTCAGATAAATACTGAGCATTCAAAGACGGTAATTTGTGTTGAGATTGGTCATCTTTTTTGGGGTTATATGATTGGTCATATTATTTTTTGGTTAATGTGATTGGTCATATTATTTTTGGACTAATGATGTAAGATGTTTCCATATCATCTGTTGAAGAAAACAAATTACAGTTGGAAATTCTAACTTATTCACTCCCATTGAATTCTTCCTTCTCTAAAGACAAAAAAACCCAAAGAATATATTGTCACTAAGAATAAAAAAAATTAGAATGCATGATATTTAATATAATTCAAATTCTTGCTTTAAAATTAAAGGAAAAAAAACAAAAGGAAGATGAATTATTCATTTCCATTATCTACATGCAGAATATTGTCATCAACTTTGTTGTTATTATCACATTTCAGTCATTGTGTCTTCTCGCCTTCATTAGGTGTATATCAATCCAGATAATCTATAAGTAAATTTGTATTGAACCATTTATTTAATCTATGGGGATAGATTGTTCTTGTTTCACTATCCATGTCTAGAGATATCTTGTCCAGTTCTGAGTTGGGCCATGTGTACTCAATAGAAATGGAATGAGCCCTAAATGAGCATTACTGAAGTAAGGATTACACCAAATATCCATAGACATGGACAGTACTCCTGTAGATTAAATAAAGGGCTCAGTTCAAAATTTCCTGTAGTTTTCTCAGACTGACATACATCCAATGAAAGCTGATAGTCACGACAGCTGGAATGTCATGATAACAATAACAAAAATGAGAATGATAATATGTATGTAAATAATGTAGATAGCAACAGTGATTATTTACACTACTTACATTGTTCAGACTGTTATCCTCATCTTGATTACCATATTCATGATGCTCCAGCTTTCTTCGGGTGATATACATTGGAATTTTGAACCTTTGAACTTTATTTCGTCCACCGGGGTAAATTGTTCTAGTTGCACATGCCATGCCTTTTCTGGATATCTTACTTTCAGTTATTTCCTTTTAGTAGCACAACTCTCCCAGTTTTATTCACCTCTGCTGTGGCCAGGAGGCATGGTGGAGTAATGGATAGCATCTTGGATTGAGGAATCAGAGAGCCGAGTTTGAATTCCAGTTGAACCCATTACATTCACTTACATGCTAATACTCTTGGGAAAAGATATGACAAAAAAAAAAATCAGTTCTTTTATTACCAAGACTCAGTATTTTTTTTGGGGGGGGGATACAGAAGTTTTGTTGTTTTTGGTTGGTGAGGGGGCTGTAAACTTCTCAGCACCCCCACATAATTACTGTTTCTTTCCTACCTAGTGATTTTCTTGAATTATCCTTTTGCGATCAACCGTTTCTGTTCATTTATCATTTCCTGCGGGACAACCCATCATTTCTCTTTGTATATGCACAACATTAGTTATATGCTTGCTATATTACAGCTTCCACTTTTCTTATTGAAGTCACAGTAAATATTTCTATTTCAAAACTGTCTGACATTGAGAAACAAAAATGAAAAGTTTTTATATGGCTCATATCTTTTGCTCCTGATGTTATCATAATGGGTAATACATTTTCATAGCTTCTGGTTCTTCTTGTTTAAAACCTTTCATTATAACCACTGTATTTGTATTGGTTTTTTCTATAAACAGAGAGTTTAGTGTGTGTATGTGTGTGTATATATATATATATATATATATATATATATATATATGAGAGAGTATATGGGTCTGCATCTATCAGCCAAAACTGAATTTTTATTGTGATTATGCTTTTTTTCTACAATTTATAGGCTTACTAGCCATATTACATTTAAACATCACTTCTCATATAATCACTGAAGTTAAGCAAACTTGAGCCTGGTCAGTACCTAAATGAGTAACTATTTGGGAAGACCAGGTATTGTAAGCTTGGATGGGAAGGTGCTTGGAGAAGAGGACATCTGACTTGTTTGATAAACCTGCCTTGAACTCTTACTGTACTTCATCAATACTGCTTTTTTTTATTGATCTTTTTTTCTACGGCTTATCAACCATCCAGGTACTGATCAGGTTAGATGTTGCTTAACTTCAGTTATCATATGGAAAACTGGTGTTTCAATGTAATGTGGTCATATGCTATTTCATTAACAGATTCAGAGTATGGAGTAATGTATCATAGAATTTTATTTAAATATTTTACTATGGGTACAACATTCAATAATTGCATTATAACTAAATTAAAACCAAACAAAAGAAAAATATAACACAAATAATATAGTAACTGTAAATATGTACATTAAAAGTAAAAAAATAAAAAAAAAGTTATACAGTTTTCATTTGTGGAGTTACCCCACCACCTTAAAATCCTTAAAATAATGCTGCACATGCATTTTCTCCAAGATGTAGGCCAAATGCGAACTAGCACCTTTCCCTTCACTTTCTTCAATGTAAAACCTTTCACCTAGATTTCTTCTACATACATTTTATACACAAAAACACATTCTTTAGTCAAATTCTCTTCATGTTCATTGTTCAGTAACATGGTACAATATTCTATTGTCTATGTGTATCTTTGTTTTGTTAATATATCCATTGTCATTTGTTGATATGGATAGTTTTGTTGTTACTAACCAAAAAGACTATATATATATATATATATATATATATATATATATATATATATATATATATATATATTTTAAACATCATTACAGTAACACCTCCAAAGGGAAGCAAAGGTAGTACAACCACAAGCATGCAAGGAGTTACAGGGTGTGGAGGAATTAGTAACAGAAAACATTAGTAATGAGTAGAAAGAAAAAAAAAGAGTAAACATGAGGACAGAAGATAGCAATTGACACTGCGTTTAAATTTTGGCAGATTAAAGTTGTCTGGAAAGCATGGAGCTGGAAGGGAGTTCCACAAGCAAGAAGTGTGAGAAAAGGAAGTGTCAGCATAGAATTTACAGCTACATCTAGCTAGCTTAACTGTAAATTGATGAGAGCTTGCTGCCAATCTAGTATTGTGCTTAAATTCATACAGTCTAGGTATCATAGAAAAGAGCTCATCCAAACAATTACCATGAAAGTATCTATAAAAAAGGCACAGAGAGGCAATCTTATGGCAGTGGGCAAGTGACTGAAGCTGAACCAGCAGATCAGGACTAATACTATTGCTAATTAGTCTCTAAAACCTTCAGATGGAAATCATGGTGTATCGTCCTCAGTACAAAGTATAATTCTGGGTTATAGGACTAGTTACACTGATAGTTATTTAAAAAATGCTCAGCTATTGCTGATTGACATATACTTAAGCACATATGTAAATTATTGAAACTTCATTTATTAATGTTATTTGCTATCTTTTCAATTATATGCATTTGAAAGTACAATCTTGTGTCAGTAGCGTAGGTCGTTTTTGGAACCATGACATTGCACTCAATTTAAAAGTTGGGGTTGGACATGATAAATAAATACAAAAAAATATTTTTCCAAATCCTTACCATTTTTTTGAGGAAATGTGATTATAGATTAGATTTAGGTTCAAAATCATAGTATTGCAATTCTAGTGATCAGTGAAAGCCTTATAAAATTTATAATTTACTGAAGCTTTATATATTTTAAATGCATGGCACAAGTACATCATTACGACCTTCATTTGCTTCAAAGAGAACATATACTGAACAATGTAGCTATATTATGGTGCAATAGTGTAATCAAAGACCCCTAATGCAACTCCAGAGACAAAATTACATGCCCCTACAAAGAAATTGTTTACAAATGAACATTTTACACAGAAGGAACATTCAAGCAAAGAAAATACACCCACAACCTCTCATTCTCCAACAGAAAATACTGCAACAGCACCACACTATCCACATACATTGGGTAACTAAAGACAGAAACATCATACCATAAATAAGCTGGGAGATCATGAAGACCACACCTGTCTAGAATAACATATCAAACAGATGTCTACTTTATCTACACAAAAAGTAGTTATAAACTCCCACACACAACAAAAGTAATAACTTCACCAAAGATTGGAAATAATTTCAAAATGTGGACATGAAAATAAATATCTACTAATTACAGTTCATACCAAATGGATAACACCCACAATGAAACTGAACACAGCCAGGAATGAAACTACTGGAAAAAAAATAATGGCAGAACACAAATGAAATATCTCGTTCCCTTACCTGATTTTCTCCACAATAGCCCCTGCTAGCATGCATACTTGTTTGAACACAAGAAAAATTAAATAAAAAGCTTAATCACAGTAGTTTGTCATCTTTAATGAAATATTTATAAATGAAGGATGCCTAAATACACAATATATGATTTCAACTTGAATGAGAATCTGATGGAATGGTAGATTGACTTGATTCATAGTATCAACAAAAAAAGGCTTTTAGATTGACTTAATCTACATTGGAGAGATTTCCATTCTGTCTCACCAATGTAGCAAAACATGTTAATTTTCCATAACTATATATATATATATATATATATATATAGTGGTGGCATCCTACTGTCATGAAGTGATTCTTACAATTATAAAAGCTTAGCAAACTGGTTGTTGGATTATCCGAAAATAATCTTATATCTTAATAGCTGATGATATGCCTAGTGAAATTCTAGTAGACACACGTCCCCTACAAGAAGAATGATTTCATTCATTACATTGCAAATGTAACAAGAAATTACCATAAACACATTGTATCCAAATGTGTCCAAAGAGCTAAGAATATAATTAATACCATTGCTGTAAGTTCTGTGCGAGCTGAAAGAGGTGAACATAATTTATTCTGACAAAAGAAATCTTCTTGTAGTCATAAATTTGATAGGTCTTCCATTTGATCTTTGGCACTGCATCAGTTCTATTCAAACGTGGCTAAGAAATTATAAAACAGCTGATGACACGTGTTTCAAAAAACATTATAGCTCTGAACAGATATGATATGAACAGAATTTGGAAATATCTTAAATAAATGTTATCTCTTAAATTATCAAAATGGTTTAATTCTTTTTGATGTTTTAATGTGATTTGCTTCCATTCTCAGATTGAAAAGAAAATGAGCAGAATAAGTTCCTAAGAAAATTTAGGATGCCATTATTGTATATATATATATATATATATATATATAATCTAGTGGGATTTTGAGAGACTGGACTACCTTGAGTTAGTTATCATGATATTCCAGTTCCAGAACCAAGCCTGACCTCAAGGTTATCATCTGAGGAAAATTTTGTTAGGAGAATTATTAGAGACATTTCAGCAATGCCAATGTGTATATATTATTAGCAATCGATATGTATTATTGCAATATCATTGAAAGCTATGTGGTATACTTAAAAGTAATAGATTCCACCTCTCACAGAGATGAAATGCAGTCCAAAGCTTTTGTCTGAATAAATACACAGATATATAATTAATTATCTACATATTAATCAAGAGAGATGGTCTGTGATTCAAGTTATCTAGTATCTCCACTGCTTCTGATTCTCTCTTCATCTCCTCCAGATCAACCAGGGTCCTCAGCTTCTTGCAGTGTCTGTATTTTTTTTTCAGGTGATCGTGTAATGGAGTATAATTTTTCCAGGTCAATATTGAAAAATCACTGGATGGGTTTTCCCTGAATGACCACTGAATACCTTGCTCTTCTGGGTCAACTTGAAAGTCACTGCTCTCTTTGCCTGGAGTGTTATATCCTCTTCACAGGATATGATCGAAGGAGGTCTCTGAAAGGGGGATGGATAGAGATTTTCCATGATCTTGGTAAGAGAGTTTATGAGCAAGTCTCTTTTGCAAAAGGAATCTAGAATTTCTTCTTCTGATTCTGTAAAACTCCCAAGAAATGCAATAATGTTGGAGAATTGATATATATATATATATATATATATATGCACATTTTACATGTAAACACACACATCTATACTGAAAGATATTTTATATATATATACATGTGCGCGCACACACACACCTATATATAAATATATACATAAGAAGTTTTAAGGGATGCTATATGTATGCATGAAAGTGCTCAATAGCAGAGAGTGTATAAAAATGGTCACAGAGGTTAAGACTGCATTCAAACATAAAAAACTGTCGTCACCCTCAGTGTCCATACATGTGTGTGTGTGTGTGTATATATATATATATATATATACAGAAACAGACAGAACCTCCACTAAGTTAGTTCTTAGAGATAAATAGCCAGGCTACCCACACATGATTTGATTTGAAGTGGTGAAGGCATTTATAGAACCATCCACAATTTTTGTAAGAACCAAATAGAGGACTAGTGCACATAGTATGCCACAAGGTCTCTAAATGACAGTTTTTGAATTCAGAGTTGTGCTTCTCCTTAACTGGTTGCCAAGCAAGACTATATGGCCCAGTCTGTCCATAGCTGGAGGAAGGAGACATGAAATTTTACTTTTCTCAGGGGTTTTGCATGTAAATGAATGTAATGACCCCACTGGAATTTGAACTCTGATTTCTCCTTCCAAGCAGCTGATCATTACACCACCATGCATCATATATATATAATATAAATTTTCTCCTCACCATAGAAATGACTGGATTTCATGCACAAAACAATATTGTATTGTGCCTAAAACTCAGAGTGGTGAGAAAAAACATGTATATTTATTATTAATATTTCATTTATAGCTCTGTTATTTTATAACGAGCACTATTTTATTAAATTCAGTAGTCAATGTGGAATATATGTTTTAACTTATACACATATGAACACATGAACTCTTGCTGTTAAATTGTGTCTTTCCTGATACATAGGTTGTTCACATACAGATTCTGGCTGCTGTAGATATGTTGTTCTTTCAACATCTTCCAAATTCCTTTTTATCATTAACACTTTAATGTTGTTAGCATCAGAAAGTTTTTGTAATATTAATCATATGTTAAAATTTACAAAAATGTTTCTTCCCCCCGGCATTTGCAAAAAAATTTGAATTTAAATTTTTTTTCTTTCATGAAAATGTTCAAGTCCTTTAACTCTCATCTTGCTTGTTTAGTTAGCTCTTCTTTAATTGTTAATAATGTATTTCACCATACAGACATTTCTTCTGGCAAGTTAAACTTAGCAGCATGTAAAAAGAAATTGGCATGACAAGTTAAATTATGGCTAAGTCTGTCATATTCTCTTCACACTAATGCCTTTGGGAAAGGCGTGAACCAATCTATTCTTTCCTACCATCTATGGGTTAAATAGCTGGGCAGATTAGACTCGTAAACCAGACTAAGCAAGAAAGACTACTCTGAATTCAGATCTGTGAAAAGCTAGCAGGAAACCTCTCTATAATCCTTTCAAGAAGTCAAAGCAATTTACATAAACAAGCTGGAGAGCCATGATCATGTGCATACTGAAGAGAAATGCTGTTTAATAGTGATTCAAATGCTTTTTATAAATAATATTTTTGTAATTGACAAGATTTAATTTTTATATCTGTACTTTTTTAAGTACCAGTTAAAACTAATTTTAATTCATAAATTTTCTGGAGATATTGAATGCCAATTTCAAAGTGAGAGAATTTTACTGTAGCCTTAATTTGCCATATTGGCCTTCTTATTTGGGGATATCAGAATTAACATATGGAAATACTTAAAAATAACCTTTCTTTGCACAACTCATATCCTCTAATGATTAACTCTTTGTTGCGTTAGTTTTTTTTTCCAAAAAATGTACCAAGATTTCCAAATATAATCAAATAAACAGGCAATTTCTTCAGAGAAATTCATCTGAATATTAGTTTTTGCTTTATCATCATCATTACTACTGTTATCATCACATCATCATTATTATTCCCATTATCACCATCCTTGGGCATCATTGTCAGCAGCATCTGCTTGCTCACCACTAGACAAAAGCCTTTCTCAATTCTTTTTATGATGGCGCTATTCTTTGCTATGTCTTACCAACAGAACCTATGTGTCATTTATCTGGCACTTTCCAGCTATGTTTGCTATACACTGAGTTCTAATCAACCAACCTTTTGTATCATTGTTGCCCTTCCCTATTTTGTTGCATCCTGTCTGCCACTGCTTTTGTTACTTTATTACTTCTATGATATTTTTTGTTAAGTCTGTGATTTGATCCACAACAACCTCTTTCAATCCCTTACACCTATCCCTGCCATTACTCAGTTCAGAGGATAAAAAAAAAATGAAGGGTGCTGAAGTTATTTTTCTTTTAGTTGGTTGGTTGATTTTGTTTAGTGGCATATCACACTATGCGTCATTTTATGCTGAAATCTAAATATTTTGAATCCAATTGCTTGCCTTCAACTACAGATATTTTGCTATAAAGTCTATTGTTGGTAATTTTACTGTAAAATGTATTGTTAGCTGTTGTAACAAAGTTAAAAAAAAAAAAACAATAGTAAACCAGAATTGGTTTAACAAAAAGTTTTACTTTTTGGTACAGGAAAACACAATGTAGAATAAAAACTAGAGAAAAGAATATTTAGCCGTGAATGACTGTTTCCAGCAAAAGCTACCACTCTTCCTGCTACCCCTCTTGATGTTGGAGCGTTTGTATGTCTTTCGTTTAACACCAGGTCCAAAATTGTAGGGAAATATTCTTCCTTACAACACTAATTGTTTATTATAAATAGGTATTGCTGGTAATTTATTTATATTTTCATAGTAGTTGGTTTTTGTTTGGGGAATTCAGGTCAGGTGGTATCTGTGAACAGCAATTAAGAGGTGGTTTTATGCTCCTAAAAACCTCCAGTTCCCCCGGTGAGAAACTTTACTGCCAGATGTAGTTTATCATCATACCCAAGACTATATCTTTAACTTCACTTAATGAACACTGTGAAAAAAACAACTTTGAAATAGTTTCACTTCATGAGCTCAATTGCTTCAGTGACAAAACTGTTCCCTCTTTTTATGTCCACTGAAGAGCAGAGTACAGTCATGGGAAACTTGAATGTTTTATTTCACAAATACCAGCCAAAATCATAAAGAAAACCTTTCCAAGAATTCCATTAGACAGATTAATACTAAATACTTATACACGCAGCCTCTCCACAAAGTGTACATATATTGAGATTTGTTACACGAACAGTGTGATTTAGAATGGCTATCTTTTAATACATCAGGGATATTGCTTTTCGTGCCAGCATTATTGCCATTCCAATAACTCCAGAGAACCAAACTAAAGGTGGCACTTAAATATAATGGTCATGCAACTAGTATTTGTACTTTGAGATTGGTAAGTTTAGATGATAAGTAATTCTAAGAAAATATTAGTGATGATGATAATAGTAACTAAAAGTAGAGTCTTAAGATTCAGTCTATAGACACAATGTCCAAATTTCCTAAAGCTTTATCTTGACATCTTGGCAAGCACGGATTTTTAAATAGCATTTTAAAAATATGATAAAATGATACATAAGAGCTTCTGTAAATATGTGGTAAACTTAGTAAAAGAAAATGACTTGCCTATCTAATTTCAAAAATCTACATGTTGGTTTTATTTTTAGATGAGGAATTATCATGATTTTCTTATTATTTCAACATTTTGGACATTGTGCTCCTCAGATGCCTATCATAGTTGGTACTCTTTTGGGAATTTTTAACTAAAACCTTTATTAAATCAATAGCAGTAGGTTTTAGCTCTTTAACCCTATTTGAGTTACATGGGATGTTTCGTTAGACCAAAATTTTTTAAGTACTCATAATTCCTGGTTGGCAACTGCTTTCTTTTTCTTCCTCCCACTACTTTCCTGACTCAGTGAGGGTGTGTAGCATGTAGTGCGGTAGAGTTATAACTCAGTTGTCATGGGAGGCAGATAACAGGGTACTACCTATTTTTGGAAATTCAGACTACTAATGCAGGGTTAATAACAAAATTCACCAATACAAAGCATGGAATCTAATGAAGGTAAAGGGTCACTGTTAAAATAATAAATGTGACATGATATAAGTGAAACAGGAAGTAGTAGGAAATGAGAATTATTAGTATAAGGAGGATAGAGAATGACTCACCCTTGACTCCTCAGGTCAAGGGTCAATAATTATACACCAGTCTCTCTCTCCCACTATGATCAAAATCAATTAAAGAGGCTGTTTTATTCCAATTATTGTTGCAAGTATTTGTTGTAGCATACCTATGGATGATAATGGATATGTACCCATTCATATAAATACAGTAGTAAATACTGTATGTTGGTCTGCAGTTGGAGGTTCATTGTGGAATTCAATTGACTCACTTCTAGTCATTGACTACTACTTCTATATGCCGCTGGCTAATCTTATATGTGTTGTTCTTGTCCTAAGTATTATTGTTCATTACCAACCTTTGTTTGATTATTCTATTCAGTAAACTTCCCTAGGTTACAACAGTATTCATAATAGGTAAATAAACACTTTCTATTGACTATAGAATTTTTATTCAGAAATCCTATACATTACTCCAATGATAATGCAATAATTGCAGGAGAATTTTTGGTATATTCTTACATACAAAGATTTTGGTTCATATTTCCATCACAGATCTTTAATTTCAAATGTTTAATCATATATCTCGAATGAAAATAGGGAAAATGATTATATCAGAATCTGTGAAGAACGTATTGTCTTCAACTTTGGAAAGAGTCATAATTCATGCAAATTTTGATCAGGCAAATGAACTCCATGTTTAGCATCTATTTTCCAACCTTCATTATGTATACATTCCACCATAAAAATGGAACAACCATGTAGACTTAGGATCCCTCTTTAAACAGGGCCTTGTACCATGTTCCATTGAAGGGCAAGTTTGGGTAAATATCCTTAGTTTTTAAAGGAAAATGGCAGAAGAACAAGAAGGTCAGTGATATTACCATCTGGATCAGTCCATTTTATACCATCTAAATCAATCTGTTTCATTGTGCTAACAAAATTAAAAACAGAAATTCAATTGTCTAAACATCTTGGACAATGAAGAAGGATTTTGTAATAAACTAGAGTTTCCTTCCATATAATAAATGCAAATGTCACTGTGTCACATTTTTTCAATTAAAGAGACATAACTAACTTTCAATAAGCTCATGTTACAAAAATTTTGGATTCCCACATTTTCATTACTGTGATTGATTTTGGCAATTTTTTAACATGATTTTTGCAACAAAATTTTTGAACGATAACAATTTTAATAACTTGGAAATAAATTTGGGAATAATCAAAATTAATTACAAAATCCAGTGAAAGTTACCTATGAAATAAAAATAATTGTTTGTACAGAAAATAAGGACCTACATACATCAAAATGTCTTTAAATTTAGTGGCAGCAGAAGAATTATCGTTGAACTTTTAAAAGGTAAGCTTAGATATTAATGCAATACTTAAATGCAGCAATCAATTTTGAGTCCTTCTGTAGTTTATTGATGCCTATAACATATGCCAGCAGTATGCCTTGCAAAAAGAAATCCCCACCAACAGAGGACCAGATTGTAATCAAAAGAGCCAAGGCTGCAGCAAGGAAAAGAAAGTCCCATGCAAATGAGAGAGCTTGCAATACTGACACTATGTAAAGGCTTAGGGACTGTCAAACTCCTGAACAAACCGAAGGCCCAATCAAAAGTGCTCTGCAGGAGCTAGCTTAAGTGTAACTTGATAGGGTGGTTTTTAATCTAGTTTCTAATATTTTACAAACATGCCAATAATGCATTACCCTATGAGGATTGATGTGTCCATTTAACAAATTTTAGCAGATATTTAATGAACCTGTACAGAAACACACATGCCCATATATACATACATACATACACACACATATACATATTTAAGTAAACCTACACAAAAAGGATAGATGTAAAATTTACGACTATTCCTCTTTGTTTTATCTCATCTTGATTGGTTGGAATCTGTTTTTACTTGGTGCATTAATGCATTTAATACAATCTAAAACAAAAAAAAAAATTAATGCTTACAGCAATGTATTTGCTATGTGGTGTGCAATGCATTAAGAATGTGAAACTGTTCTGTGTTTTTATAAATCACAAACATATATGCAAAAATATATTCATCCATAACAAAAATATGATCAGTAATACTTTTAGAACATCCACTGAAATAATAAAAGTTACAATCAATCAGGTCAGAAATTCAGACTGAAACTCTTTATCTGAGCTTTTTTAATATCTTCAGGCATAAACTTATATAAATTTTTCATTAGAAGAGAACAAAAATAGATTTACATTAATTTTTTTTCATAGGATTTTGGACAGTATTTGGGTCTGTTAATTTTGTGCATAAGAATTAATACAAAAGATGCTTAAATGCAACTTTTTATGGTTTAGTCCATGAAATAGAAAAGAGATGTCAGTGAAATTGAATTGCTAGAATACTTGGATACAGTACAAATAAGAATTGTGATGGTTTAATTTTGGTAAAATAATTGCTCTAATTGACAAAAATTCTGTTTGCCTTGACCTATGCTAAATTATATAATTTTATGTCTATCAATATTAACAGTTGGAAACAAACACCTGATGTTTTGTACAAACTAAAAGAAAATCCCCAAAATATATCAAAACAAAATACTTTGGTACAAATAATAAAAATTATAAGAGATTTCTATGTAATTAAACAAGAAGAACTCATAGAATTCTTGGATACAGTATATAATAACACATTTAGTAGCCCTTTTTGCATTTTTTTTTTTATTTTGTTATTTAACCCACACTAATATCAGTGTGAGAGTTGCTTAAGATTTGGTTAAACTTTAGTAGTCTCATATAAATAAGTGGCATATTAAAAAAATTCCTGCTTATTATTATTATTCACTCTTCATATATTGTTATGATGTTGATTTGGGGTTAGTAGAGACAAACGCCAAATAACACGTAACAATAAAAAGGGTTTTAATAGGTTGGTAGAAAGGTACAGAAATCGCCTGAGTAGTCAATAACTAGCTCAGCTAAGACTTCTCGGTCTATCTGTCTTCCCTCATGTCAACTGACATCTTTTAAAGTCTTTGTTCACGGAAGCAGACAAGTTCATCTTCAAGAGGGGTGGTAGGTTTCCGACACAACATATATAGTAAATGAAAAATGTCTATGGCCTCTGTTTATTACTTTCAGACATCAGAAAATTATTTTACCCTCCTGCTATTTGAATCTAGAATCAAGGTTGCTTTATGATTCTCACCTAAGAGTGAATTTTTATCTTTTACATCTAATGGTAGTCAGATAAATCAAAGATTTCACTAAAGAAATTATTCACAGAAAATATATTTCTTCTGTTTTGGCATTAATCTCTACACGAAATCTTAAATTCTCTAATTTTAATCCCCTTTTCTGTGTAAAAATCAACATTTTTAGTGCCTAAATACTAATTGCAGAAAGTATTAGCCAAACTTTTGAGAAGTTTGACCTGGACTATTCTGGATTGTCTTTGAACACTTTAGTCTCTCCAGTTTAATAGAATTGGGAAAATAGTAAAAATTGTTGCATACTTGAGGAAAACTGAGATTATTATACATCTTGTGTCTATGTAGGTAAGTATTAATAGATTTAATAGTAGTGAGGTAACTAATAACATATTTTTGAAACATGTAAGTTGTTTTGTACAAATGTATGAAGTGTGATCATTTAGTTCCCAGAAAATTTCCTTACCTGGTGACCATTATCTGCTTTCACCTTCAAAGTGTTCTCTTTGTGAAGTTATGCCCACTGTGAAATGATGGTGGCCTTGCTGGAAGCTTTCTTGGAATTTCCTTTCCAGAAGAGTAATGTAGTCATGTATTACTGGAAGTCAACAAATCTTTCTTTTCAGGCCATTTTCCAATTTTGGAAATAGCCAACAAAATAACATTTAAATTTGGTTAGATGGTTGGACTATTTTTGTAATGGATTTCTTAACCAGGAACTCATTAATTCCTAATGAATCCTCTGCAGGAGAATTGTCATGGTAGAGAATTCACTTATCTATGTAGGTAGGTATTAATAGATTTATTAGTAGAAAGGTAACTGATAATGTATTTTGGAAGTATGCAAGTTCTTTTGCACAATGTATGAGGTAATGATTGTATGAGGTATTGATTCCTAAAATGGTCCTGTGAAAGCCAAGTTTGGTTACCTGGCTACCATTGGCATTATGTAATGCTTCCTGCGACCATAATAATGAACTATTTCGTTACTAAGAAGTAATTGTGTGATCAATAAATTTATTAAGTAACATTGTTTTATATTATAAAAAATGTAATTTTCCGTTAGAATATTAGTCACTTGTATCCAAATTTGTAAAATTAAAAAGACTAATAAAATTTAATTGGTATTTTTTTTCATGTCTTCATTTAGGAGAGAGAAAAGCTAGGGAAATATAGAAAATTGATTCATTCAAATATACTCCATTACTTTTGGTTAGCAGTTGTATTGAGTTGTAAATAATTTCCATAATTGTTTATCTACTTTACCCTTCAAAAATAAACTACAATTACATTTTATTCAATTATATATTTACAATTATTTGAAATGATTTGTTGCTTCATATCAGGCAACTCTTCAATACCATCTATGCATAAATTTCTATGACTTCAGTTAGTCCATCCGTCCATCACACCCTTTAAAATAGCCTACATTGACCAATCAAAGCCATATTTTGGGGAGAAGTGCAAATAGGTAAGGGAGTAAATAGTACAGTTGGTTTTACTCAAGTGTGTAGCTTAGTACAATAAAGTTTTAATTTTTTTGGAAAAAGTAAATATTTTATTATTTAACATACAAAATACTCCCACTATTTTAAAAACAATTTAATGATTAAAATAACAAATTGGTATTTATAAAAAATGCAATATTATTTTTAGCTTATATAATTACTTCAAGTTTTTATATATACAAGAATCCAGTTTCCAATCACCCTGTATTTGTGAGAACCATATACAAATCACAAGGCCAAAGGCTTCAAAAAAATTGGCATTTGTTTCGAGAAAGAAATATTTACACATGGCTTGTTGTACATTGCATGCTTAAGAGTAAGAAATCCAAAAAAATTTATTCTTTGCTGTTGAAGTCCTATAAAATTAAATTAAATTAAAGAAATTATTAAACTGTGAAGTAGGATTTTTGTCAAAGTATTTTTTTAAATAAATCAGATTATTCAAATTTAACTGATTGGTTTGTGATTTTAAATGAAATGTTAACAATAATTTAAACAATATTAAATACTTTGAGGATTTCAACGTGTCAGCATCTTGCAAAAAAAAATTCTAGTTTGAGTAAAGTTCCGCAGGTTTTGATATGAACAAATTTTCATGTACTCTTGAACCTGTCCTTTTATTAAAGAAAATTTTCCACCTTTAAAGCATTTTGCAGCAACTGGAAAAGATAACTGGTTGGTTCAAGATTGGGTGAATATTACAGGTAGTGTAGAACAGACCAACTGAGTCCCAAACTTTTTTGCCATGTTCTTGCTCTAAGTGGCCTCGTGTTGTCATGGAGAACTTTTTTTTTTTACTTTAATCCACCATGTATGTCACCACTTTCATACTAAGGTTAGTCAATGTACTTCAAATTTGTTCTTAACTACCTTGTATAATTACTACTTCAGATGATACAGATGTTATCACAGCTGGTTCAAAAAAATTGGAAACAACTTATGACTGAAACTAATAAATAAATATTGTCATTACAAAGGTGAATCTGATATAACTGCTTGTTATTTTATCTAAAAATTCTAACTATTAACAGCCACTGAGACATCTGAATGTTTTCAGAGACCAAATAATGGATATGAGTACAGCTAGGCAGTGGGTCATATGCTTCAAATGTTGTATGATTCAAAACACAGGCTTGACTTTCTATAGAATTTGGAAGTATTTTATTTTCTTCAGATATCCTATTATTTGGGCAGTAGGTAGATTTTTGAAGAGCATGTTAAGATGTGATGCTTGGTGATAGTTGCTACGTATTTTTTGGGCTTTTTACATCTTATTAAGAGATGTTTGACCATGAGAAATTGATTGCAGTGGGAACACCAAGGTGTACTTTCTGCCTTGAGCATATGTGTGTGTGTCCAATTCTTATTCTGTTGAGCACAATGTCTTGTCTGCAATTGCACTGCTTATTTGAACCGACAAGCAAAAATTTGCTACTCCCAAGATCATACAATGGAGTGGTGAAAAATTCTCGTTCTGACTGAAAAGGAGTTAAAAATACTGATATTTGGTCAGAATTGGAGAAGTGGGTCAGGCAGAGAAATTTTCATACTTAAATATCACATTGGTTACTACACTTTCATTTAAATTCAAGGATGAGACCAACATAAATGGTTACAATATATACTAAGCTGTACAATTTGCTAAAATTTGTAAGCTAAAAAACGTTATAAATCAACAAGCGAAGCTATCTATTGATGAAACCATTGCTTTAAATGATTGAAAGAATTATGAAATAATATTTTATAGAGGAAGATATAAAATATTTTGTGTTGACTTACTGCCTGTAGAGACAGACGCATATATTCTGGAAATGGTTGAAGTAAAGAAGAATATATCTGTTTCCAAGGATGGATTATAGTGGCAATACACATTCTACCTTACCTGAATGTTCGTTTCATATCCAAGTAAATAGCAAAAATGATTCACTTACCTGAAAAAGAGACAGAAAAGAAAGTCAGAAAGAAAATTTCATCAAACTGTTTCAATCAATATATATCAAGAGCAAAAGATAAAACATTAGATCAATGGGGTCGCCTCTCTACAAGTAAAATCAAAGTCACAGATAAGAATAGTAATTTCTGTATGAATTTTTAGGATGAGGAGTTACCTGTACTATTTACATTCAGACCAATATCCATATTTTTGTTTTTGTTATAGATTTAAGTGTTGGTTAGAAGCATATCAACATCTAAGGCTCATTTAATGCTGAAATCTAAATATTTTGTATGCAATTTTTATTTCATTCTTTTTAGATAATGGTTTAAGTGATACAAGTCTTACTAATTAACCCATAACTAGGGGAATAAGAGGTGGATTCATACCTTTCCCAAGGTTATTTGCACATAATGAACTCAACTGGAATTGGAACTCTGCTCTCCAATTAATAATTCTGAGCCATTATCCATTATACCACCTTCACATCCAAGCTTACAGCAGCTAGTATTCCCAAGCTGTCACAAATGTAGGTATTGACCATGCTCAACATTGCTTAACTTTGGTGACTGTACAGGAACTGGTGTTCCAATGTGATATGTCCTTGACCCCATATTATGTGACTGATGAGGAAATTTTAAGGTAAACTAGAAACAATGTGCTATGGAAATGGAAAAGAGTTGAAATTTATGAGACAAATAATGGAGAAAGAAGGGTTGGAGAATTTAACATGCATAAGACAGACTGAAGAGAAGAAACAGTAACCTATGTAATGGGTTTGAGTAAATGGATAACAAGGACAAAGAGGGATGGTAAAGGGGTAAATGTTTCTTAGAGCAACAAAAGAGAGGATGTTGTGGAGAGCTATGATTGCCCATACCCTGAAAGGATATAGCATAAACAATAAGCATTATGCTCGATGTTATTGATAGTAATACTTAGGTTGTTTAACTGTCATCATTACAGAAAGTAAAATTATTGAGACGAGTTTAAATTTTTGCCTTGTCCTTTCTGGACTCACTTTCCCATGGGCTTGTTGCAAATTTTGCTAAAATTTGTATCGGACAAGGGTGATGTTTGTCACCAGTTTGTAAAAAATAAAAAATAAAAAAATAAATCAATATGACCTATCAAATAAAAGTTTGAAATATTGCAAATAAATCATCATGGGCATGATTTTGAAAAAAAAATGCAAAATGTTTTAAGATGAACCATTTTTATTCTAAGACATGCCGACAAGCAATTACAATTAAGAGAAATTCCTTTGTTGAGATTGCTAAGTTTTTTTTTAATCAGAAACAACTCATGCAAGGCAGTAAAGCCACTAAAGCACAAGGGTTTACTGGGTGTTGAAGAATTAGGAATAGAAACATTAATTATGAACGGGAAAATGAAAGAGTAATCAGAAGGACAGTAAATAGTGATTGACATTGCATTTAAATTTTTGCAGATTAACATTGGCAGGAAAGCATAGAGCTGGAAATTGAGTTCCACAAGCAAAAAGTATGAAGAAAGAAATTTCTAGCATAGAATTTATGGTTACATCTAGCCAGCTCCACTGTAAACTGATGCAATCTAGATGCCAGTTTAGTACTGTGCTTAAATTAAAAACGTTTAGGTTCCGTACAGAAGTGCTCATCTGAACAATTACCATGAAAATATTTATAGAAAAGGCACAAAGACGCAACTTTATGATGTTGGTATAGTGACTGAGGCCGGGTTGACAGATCAGGACCAATAATATTGCTGATTCTTTGTTGGATTTTATCAAGGAGCTCAAGGTAAATAACAGGGGCACCAGACCATATGTGGCAGCAATATTCTAAGCATTAATATTTAAGATAGATTCTGGAGATAAAAGTTGTTTTGCCTGACATTTTTCTTCCTGCAGTAGGTTGCCATTTCATTCTTTAGTAAACTAGTTGCCATCCAAGGCTATAGAACCTGGAGGGAGAAGAAGAGGATTCATACCTTTCCCAAGGGCATTAGCACGTAAATGAATGCAATGGATTCGACTGGAATTCGAACAATTTCAAGTTAACAAGTCATGTTTTGCCCCCGTTAATGACAGACTTGAGGTTTTTTGGGGGCCAACAGTAAAAATAAATCTGTCACGACTTTTGTTGCAGTGTATTGTTAAAATTGTTTTCTTTTATCATTAAGTAATGTTGTTAATAGCTTTATATTTTTACCTAATTTATTAATTGAATGTCATAGGTAAGTACAAAAAGAACATGCTATATATGAGATTTTGTAGTATTTGCTCCTTTAAACATTTGCTACAGGTCTTGGAACATTTACCATACATTTAAGTGGGTAATGTTGTACAGTTTTATTTCAGTCAGTGAGGATATTGAAAAAGGCAATGATGGTGTTGTATTCAGTCAATTAGTTAAGCACCATATGTAATACATGCTTGGGTCATCATGTCTCTTGATTTACTGACCAGGTAGAAGATTCTCTTGCAGTAGGTTGCCATTTCTTTCTGCAGTAGACAGGTTGCCAACCAAGGCTATAGGACCCAGTCTGTCCTGCTATTTAACCCATAGCATTAGATGGTGTAGCATTACAAATCTTAATTATCTGCCCTTGACACAGTTATAACTATGAACATGCCTGAAGGGATAAAATAAATCATGTGATTTTTTTTTTTTTAATATATGTTCCTAACTAGGGTGATCGAGGAAGTTGTCAGTAATATAAATTGACTTGTTTCATCAGGGAGTTTTGGGTCTTTCAATATCATGCACCCTATCACCATGCCAACCCCAATCAGGGAAAATCAAGCCCTGACACCACCTCTATTATCAAACACTAGTAGAGACTCTGGCTTTTATATTAATTAGATGAAAGTAGACCATGTTTTCCACGCATTGGTTTGGGTGTTCATCATAACCAATCCAATGTGTGAACTGATTTTTTTTAAATTGTCCACGGGAGACTGGCTACTTTTTTTCAGGTTATCAGATGGACAGCAGTTTAAGTGGATAATTGAGAAGGTAATTTGATAGTCTTAAACTTAAACACACTTAGTTGCTTGCCAAACGATGTTAGGTGCCTTATTTTTAATAAAATTTGTTTTTTTTTTGTTTTTTTTATAAAAAAAAACTAACTAAAAACAACTTATCTTTAAAAAAAACTAAAAAAAAAAAAACTAACTTAAAAACTAACTTAAAAACTAACTTAAAAACTAACTTAAAAACTAACTTAAAAACTAACTTAAAAACTAACTTAAAAACTAACTTAAAAACTAACTTAAAAACTAACTTAAAAACTAACTTAAAAACTAACTTAAAAACTAACTTAAAAACTAACTTAAAACTAACTTAAAAACCAACTTAAAACTAACTTAAAAACTAACTTAAAAACTAACTTAAAAACTAACTTAAAAAACTAACTTAAAAACTAACTTAAAAACTAACTTAAAAACTAACTTAAAAACTAACTTAAAAACTAACTTAAAAACTAACTTAAAAACTAACTTAACCTTATAAATGACTTATGAAGTTATCTATCAACAGTGCTTTAAATAAACAAACAAAAAAACACCAACACCATTTCTATTTTCAACAACAGTTAAAGCATTCAAAAACTGTTCCTTAATCCTGCTATAGGTTAATTATCACATTTAAAAAAAATATTGTTTGAACTCATTCCTGACATTATTTTGGGTCAGTTATTGTTTCTAAAAGAACATATCAAATTTTGCAACTGATTATTTTCCATTTTAAGTCTCCAAAATCATGCCGTCTCATTTTAACTATGCACAAATTATAAAGCCAATTGAAATGCAAATAATGAAATGTGAAACAATGATCAAGAAAAGAGATTTATTAAATAAACTCGACACAAATTATGAAAACAAAGAATACAATAATAAAATGTCAAAAATGTAAATAGGCTAAATTATGAAAGGAAAACAAAAAACATTACAATATATATCATGTTTAAAACCACTTAAGAAAAAAAAAATTAGAAATTTGAGGCCCCTCCCACACAAAAAAAATATAAATAAATAAAAAGGCAACCTATTGGTTGTATATAATTCAAAATAGACATGTATAAAATTGGTCTAACACTCTTAAGTGTTAGACCAATTTTATACACATGATTATACAGATTTACAAGTAACACACTTTACAAACTAACATGAAATGTTCATCAGTTGTTCTTGTACAATTCAAGTCACGTATTTAAACAAAAACATTTTTAAATGATATTTATATTACTTGCACATTAAAATTTATATTATAAAATATATTTTTTTTACTCATTTTTCTTCCATCCCTTACCCTTTCTTTCCCTTTTTTCTTCTCCCTTTTCCTCTTCCTCCTTTCTTTTTCGAATGTTATTGCATAAATTATTTTTGTTGTTGCATGGGAGTCCAAGAACCATCTTGTTTAATCCATAACCATTTGGCAGTCCTTTCTGCTTTATTAGTTATGGTTTGAATTGCCTTCCTTTTCCTAGCTCCTACCAAGCCAATATCAGTTAGGGTTTTGCATAAGGACCTTGCAGTAAAACTTCTTGTGCTCACTTCAATTTGCAGACAGCTTGCTTTCCATCCATTATTTTTGCAACTCATTAGCAACTCATCATACTTTATTTTCTTCTATTCATGGGGTCTTCCCAATGTACTGTTAATTCCCACATTTTTATTTTCTTTAGATTGTTTGAGGAGAACACTATATCTGAGGGTAGTAGTGTTTGAATAATGTGGTCCAGGAATCTTAGTCTTGTTCCTAAATCGGCCCTTAATTCCCAGTCTATTGCCAATGACAAAGTATTTGCTGTGGACTTCTACTTTGTGGTAGTAGTATCACCAGCTTTAAAAAACTATCACTCTTTTGTCAGGATTTAATGTATTAGTACTGATGGCCATGCTAACTACCTCTTCCATATCCTTTAAAATTTGGTCAAGTTTCCATCTGTACTGACCTTCCAGTAGTGCTGCTTGACAGCTACTTAGAATGTGTTTTAAACTTCCTTGACATGCACATAGTGGACATAAGGGTGATTCCATTTTGTACCATAAGTGAAGGTTAATGAGACTAGGGAGGATGTTGTATACAGTTTGAATTAAGAACCTTATGCTGGCATTGTTATGCCATATATCAGACCATTTGATTTTCCTGTAAGTCATGGATCCCCGTTGGCTTAGTCCCACCATTTTTGCCAACCTTTTCTCCTCTACACCCTTGCATATTTCCTCTTATATGAAAAGGTTTTTTCTTTTTCTTTAGCCCTGTTCACCTGAATGCTAGGGAAATACCTTAAGCCACTGTGTCCTAATGCTTTTTCTCAAAGTAGTTGTCCTGCTACTAGTAATTCATTTTCTACTCTCCATTTCCTTCCCGAGTCAACTTTGATGCCCTCTCCAGCCACCTTTGAATATTTGGAGAACTGTATTGTTGTTCTAACTTTGGTAACTTTAAATTCTATTACTAGACTTCTGAAAGGGAACTGGAGTTCATTGGAATTGCAGTATGAGGCTGTGCTAGAATGACTTTTCAGTAGACTTAGTTATCGACACAATCATGAACTGATACTCTTTTCTAATTGCTCTATATAAAACTATAGTAACACCATTAAAAAATACTAGTGTCAGAAGCCTTTGAATAATCATACACTGATAATACTTGCTTGAACTGTAATCCATATAGTGATCTGAATAGAAAAATAGTACAGTGAATAGAGTAAAGAAAAAGTATAAACTAGAAATGGTGATCTGTTTAGGAATAGAGGATAGAATAGAAATGGCCATCATTTAGACATCATGCAACTTCCTACTTGTATGTTTTTCCTCTATGGTCACATGGTCTACTTATTTCAATAATATGATCATCTGTGTTTGCTCATTGGTGATCTATGTTCAGACTCAAGTGTTGATAGTGACACTTTATTCCTATAAAACTTATTAGGTGCTACAAGGGACAGGAAAATGCAGAACCATAATCACCTATGTCCTGAAGGGACACAGTGCATAAAAATGACAGTCTGGCTTGAGGAACATAGTATAAGTTGACTTGTCAGTTAGAGACAATCCATCAGAGCAACAGTGTGTCCACTGTGATGGATGTGCTTTCTATAACATTATCAGAATTGTGCCATGAAGAGTATACTGGGCTTTGTATATTTGTACCCAGGCATCAGTTGGTGTATGTCTCTCATATTATGATAATAATAATAAATCAAATATATATATAAGAAATTCATGCCTGAGTTAATAATTCCTACAAGATCTTATCAAAGAGCCTTTCATCTGCATGCAAAACATTGCTATCTACCATTTTCCCTGTTGATATTTAATAATGACTGTAAGAGATTTATTAATGCAATGTTTCATTTGCACAAGAGTTTCAGATGTAAACAAAGTTTGAAAGCTGGTTTAGGGTTAGGTAAGAGGTGCAGACATGTCTTTCTCTCCATTAACATGATTGCAGTAATAAACTGCTGTCAAACATATAGAATATCTGGGTGAGTAGGGGAGATAAAAAAACAAAAAAAAAAAACAGCATCAGACATCAATGATATCAATGAGAAGACAAAAGACACCAGGTTGCTTCTTCTACATGTCATGTCTATTTAGGACATGGACGGACATGGTTTTCCACAACTTCCTATCCTTTGAAGCTCTAAGCAATGTTTGTCTCCTTACTATTAGAGAGAAACACTAGGTAACACATCTGCCTATCTTGCCCTCAATATGCCCTGTGAATGTTAAATTCTCCCAAACCTTTTTCCTCTTTATGCCTACCAGAAATTTTAAGTCTCTTTCTGATTGATGCAGTTGAAATTTCGCAGATACGTAATAGGGAAAGAGGGATTGGAGAATTTGACACACACAAGACTTATTGAAAGCAAGAAGAGTAGATAGAAACTTTGAGTAACCTATCTAATAGCTTATGTAAAGGGATGACAGAACAAAGACTGGAAGGGTAATAAGGAGACAAACATTATGATAGATAAGAAATTGTGGAGAGTCATGATTACCCACGTCTTGAACAGATAGAGCACATAAAAGAAGAAGAATTATCTATCCTTGAATAAAAGTGTTAAATAGATCTACTTTCTTGGCAATTCTAAGTTCAATCTCAGGGTTGGGTTATTGTAGCTTAAATAAGTCTGTATTGCTGCAATGTCACTTGTACAAATCACAATATCGCTGGTTCAATTCATCGTCCTCGCTTTCTTCATACGTCACTATGTATAGCCAACGTTTCTGTCCCCTTTTTCACGGCTCCAGCACTCTTTTATCAGTCCAACACTGCGGTTCCCCAGCCAATCAGGACTAAATTAATTAGCAAGAATTAACTGACAAGAAACCTTAACACAATCAGTCTCTCTTCCATGGATTGAATGTAGGGTTTGACTGAATGGTAATAGCTCTTTCCCTACAAGGAAACATTAGAAAATCATTGACTGAACTACCAGTACTGCTATCAGCTGAAATATATAAAGATCTTACACTTAAAACAAAATTTTAGGAAAACAGTTTTCGCAAGTCCAGTATCTTTTATTGCTTTTGCCAGTATTGATGGGGGTTTCTTTCCTGACCTTTTATCTGAAGTGGGATAGAATGTTAACATCTTGATTATGTCATCATTTTCTCTTTGAGTTACATGTGCTATCCATTTTAGTTGTGGTTGCTGTTGATAGTCCTCAGGTAATGGGGATTCTGTTAGTTTGTAATTTTGTAGTGTCATTCCTCAATGTTCAAAGAAGGATCCAGAAAGTTACCAATAATAACATTTCTAAACAAGGTCAGGGAGTACAACAGTGAAACATTATGCTAAGAACCAAGATGAAGACACTAGTCCAAGTAGATCAATGTATAGTAATAATACCTTAATAAAACCTAGTATCAGCCGCAGCTCCCAATAAAACCATAGTATCAGCAGCAGCTCCCAATAAAACACAGTATCAGCAGCAGCTCCCAATAAAAAACTTAGTATCAGCAGCAGCTCTCAATAAAAAACTTAGTATCAGCAGCAGCTCTCAATAAAAAACTTAGTATCAGCAGCAGCTCTCAATAAAAAACTTAGTATCAGCAGCAGCTCTGGAGGTATAAAACCAATGTGATACCTTAAAGTAACTTTCCTCCTTTCAAACTATGAAGCATGAACTTTTCATACTGAAGCAAAAATGTGCTGTGGATGCTTCACACTAAAACACACCTACACAGGCAAGTCACACTCAGATACATTCATTAACAATTTTCTTTGCGTATGCAATTTACTTCTAGAAAAAGAAACTGTGGTTTTAAACTTTATTGTTAATTTTTTTTAATAAATGTTATTTCGCATTGCAAATCAATTGGCCTCAGTTATTTTGTGCATGTACCCATTTTCATCACCATTATCTTATGCATTATAAAATATTCTTGTAAGAAACTTTATAGAAGTAGCTAACACACTAAAGTAACAATAATCCAGTATAAATCGTCATTTCTGAACTTCTCAGTGTTACGATTTTGATGTTGTAGGAATATGCTACATGCTAATATTTTTTCTTTTCTTTGAAGATGCTTGTTAGTAACTTGAATTATCTCTACCCATAATGCCATGCACAGAAGAATCTTCAACCGGAAGACAAAGGAAAAGAAATTCTGTCACATTACATCAAAATTTAAAGATTATTGAAAAACTGGAGGAAGCTCCTAATTTGTTGAATTTGCAAATTAACAAACAAGGCTTGCAGAATGTAAACTAAACATTAAAACTCGCACTTAAACATGATCCACTGAATTCTTTCACTTCAGATGACTTAAAAGAATGGATAAATGAAGAAACTAATGAATTACAAAAGAATTCAACGGTAGAATCGGTTCAAAATCGTTTGAAATTGTCAAGAAACAGAGGAAGAATCAAATTCTTTCAATAATGGTGAAAATATGAAGAATGATGAAGAAAACTGGGGCTCAATAGAGAGAAAGCTATTGATGAGGTCATCAAATCTTTCTTTTTTTCTACACCGACGACACAACCATTTACTCCTGCCTCGATAGCCAGACAAGGTCAAAATGGAAGCCAATGGATATAAAACGACGTCAAGAAAAAAAGATGGTTTGTCAATTTGAACGCCCCCAGAACTAAACTGCTCTCCATTAATCATCTGAGAGACTCCTCTTTAGATTCCATCAGCATGGCTGATGCTATCCCCGAAGAAATTGACTCATTGCACCTTCTCATGATAACGTTCTCAGCTGACATGAGGTGGAAAGTCCACACTCAATCTATCACCAGATCAGCTGCTAAGAAAGTTGATTCATTCTGCCATGTTTAGAATATTGCTGCCATAATATCCGGCGCCATTGCTAAATTAAAGATTATTGGAAAACTGAACGAAGCTTCTAATTCGTTGAATTTGCATATTAACAAACAAGGTTTGCAGAATCGGAACAAAACACTAAAACTTGTGCTTGAAGATGATCCACTGAATAATCTCACTTCAGATGACATAAAGAATGGATAAATGAAGACGCTAATGAATTACAAAAGAATTCAACGGTAGAATCGCTTCAAAATCGTTTGAAATTGTTAAGAAATAGAGGAAGAATCAAATTCTTTCTATAATGGTGAAAATATGAAGAATGATGAAGAAAACTGTGGCTCAATAGAGAGAAAGCTATTGATGAGGTCATCAAATCTTTCTTTAGTAGTAAAGAATGTACAAAAGCACGTAATTTACAACAATGTCTTACTTTAAAAAAAAAACTAGAACATCAAAAAGGAAGCAAAATGAAAAAAAAAGAAATAAGAAAGACAATTGAAAATAAAACCTATTGAGCATTAATCACTGCAAATTAATATTTACTTTCATGAGACAATTTTTCGACACACAGAGGGGGCGGTAACGTTACAGCTCCCTCTGTAGGGGGCCTGTCCGTCTAACAACGCTGGTAAGTTCATGTGTTTTGTTAAGTTTTATTACTCATGCTATATCATATCTAAACCTGTCTAGTGATATTCAGGTATGAGGACTTCTACATCATTTGAAAAATTCCAACATGAATATCGGTAAATTTTTAGCAAATTCTAATGCCAACAGAAACTATTTTTTCTTGACATTTTGAATTTTCTTATAGAAGAAAAGCAAAATCATTTTTTTTTTCTTCTTCTTCTTCTTTTTGGTTCCCTATTTCCTGTTTTTAACTTTTTGTCAATTGTTTTGATTTGTTTCTCTTATCTATTCAATCAGTCCACTTGTCCAAAGAATTTTTCATGATTCAATGCTTTCTCAAGCCTTTTTTTTTTTAACCTTTATCTTTCGGCTCTCATCCAAATGGGTTTTCTTTATTTTTTTGTGTCTTATGAAATATTTTCTGTTTAGTATTTTTTTGTGGTCAATTTATTTTGTCTCCCTTTTATCTCATCATTTCATTTATTAATGTTTTATTTCTTGTCACATTTTTTCAATTTTTGTTTCTTGTAATGTTTTATACTTGTGATAATTTTGTTTATGTCTCTCCTGCTTTTTGGGTGTTTGTATTTTTCATTTCTGGGGTCTATTTTTGTTATAGTCTATATTTGGTTCTTGGTATTATTTTTTGTTTATCCAATTGCTTTTCACATATTTTTCTCTTTTTTTGATCTTGTGGTTCTTGTTTGAAAGATTTTATATATTTTCATACTTTTTTCTGACTCTATGTATTCTTCAAATTGCCTTTTAACTTCTTTCATATGTTTCCATAATTTTTTCTTAGATCTGTCGCTTAAAAAGAAATTTGTCTTGCATTTTATTCTATGGTTGTTTAGATTTTTATGAATTTCATGTTAGTTGTTCATTGTTATTAATATATAGGTTTTATACCAATTTATTATTGCATTTGAATTTATCCACCCCCCCTTGAAGACATCCCTGACACAAGCCAACATTGAACCTGAGATCTGGGAAAACCATTGCAGTAAATAAGCCTTCTTGACATAGGAACATCTTAAGGAGGGACCAAGACTTTCAAGTCTAATCATCAACATGAAGAGGATCTGTAGCATACTGTCAGAAGGGCTCGACTCGTACAGCCATGTCAACTCCCCACAATCCTTTGTGACTTCTGCTCAGGAGTCTTCAGGAGTATGCTTCACAGTCATCTCAGCCACTGCCACCAGAGGGGAGAAAGTGAATAAGGAGAGAGGATGACAATCCTTATGTTTGGATGCAAGCAGGAGCTGACTATAATTTCTCCCGTTTCACTTTTATTTGTTGTTTTATTTACATTTATTTTACTACATGTCCACAAGGTTTAATTGCCACTCAAGGTAGAGGGTTACTGAAATGAGTTTTTATATGAATGTACGAGAGGTAAGAAGTGTAGATTAGGAGGGCATATAGAAAAGATTGCAGTTAACCCAAGATATGAAGTGGTTAAAATTGTAGTGATCAGGGAAGCATCTTCCTGGTAAAGTAGTGGTTTAAGGAAAGATGCTGTATGAATGGAGTTTCCTTCTTCAATTCAGTTATGTGCCATGCGTGATACATGCTTAGGTGATCTTTTGATACATGACTGACGAGGCAGGTTTTTCCTGCAGTAGGTTGCCATTTCTTTCTGTGGTAGACCAGTTGCCATACAAGGCTATAGAACCTGGTCTGTTCTGCTATTTACCCATAGCTGGGGAGATAAGAGGATTTATACCTTTCCCAAGGGTATAAGCACATAAGTGAATGTAATGGATTTGACTGGAATTCTAACTTGGCTCTCCGATTTCTCAATCTGAGCAGCTATTCATTACTCCACTATGTCTCTCTATTTCCTTCTTACTAATGAAATATCAAAGGAATTGGTTTGTATGTACTTCCTTTTTGGTCAGTAGAGAAACCATAGAAGGTGTCATGTATTTTCTGGAGTGGTAGAAGGAACCAACAATTTTGCCAGCATCTTTAGTCATGGATCATATACAGGAGTCCTCCTTGAGGTCCATTGTGAACATGAATCCTATTAGATGGTCAAAGCAAAGAGCTTTCTTGACAAAACAATAATTTATCATGATAGGTGATTATTATATATATATATATATATATATATATAATAGACACATTTTTATATATCAAGAACAATATTGAAGAGAAATATATGACAAAGTGGAAAGAAAGTTTTTGTGACTCCTCTCATCCTTTAAGATATCATTGGACTAAATTTGTTCTGTTGGTGCAACTACACATGTGTACAAACAAGGGGTGCTGGGAATTTTGAATTTATATATATATATATATATATATATATATATATATATATATATATGAGTGCATAAACACACACTACACATATGTGTCAGTGTTTATATATATCATACTTATTATAAAACCCAGGTTGTGTGTGTGTCTGTACACATGTAGATTTTGAAAATCTAACATTTTTGCTTCTGTTGTTAAATAACATTTTTACATTTGCCTTGATAAAGTTCATCAGAGTACCAGTATCAGGTAAAGAAAAGTTTTTCTTTAGTCTTTATTCATATACATATATATCTATCTACCTAACTTTCTCTCTCGTACCCTTTCTTTTTCTCTCTCTCACCCCATTATATATATCATACTTATTATAAAACCCAGGTTGTGTGTGTGTGTGTGTGTGTGTGTGTGTGTGTGTGTGTGCATCTGTACGTTTATATATTGGATAGGATTTCCTACATTTTTCAACAGATTTCAACAAAACTTCACAGGACTACATAAAATTACCTTGCGGTGGTTTTGACAGTGCCAAAAATTGGAAAAACACAATTGTTTTTGCATGAAATCAATTTGAAAACACGATTAAGAGGCATCAGTGTTGAGAATGAAAAGGGGACAACTCAGATCGAGTTATACTTTATTATAAAACCCAGGTTGTTTGTCAGTGTGTGTCTGTGTTCGTTTATATATGGGATCGGATTTCCTACATTTTTCAACTGATTTCAACAAAACTTTTTTTTGGCAGGTAGTGTTTCTTATTGTCTTGCACACTTTTTTCTTTATTTATACATTCAGAATGCTTTAAAAATTCCATTTACAAGACAATTGTTTATAATAAAATTCTATTCAATCAGTAGACTCATAACGATTGAAAATAATGCTTTTGTTTGAGTTTGACCAATTCGTAAAAAAAACAAAACAAAACAAACAAAACAAAAAAAACTAATTAAGACATGCGTGCCCGTCAACCTTAAACAATAATCTTAGTCAATTTTATTTTTCAGTCTTTATGATGGTCGATACTTGATGTATCTCTTACTGTTACATCCCTGGGCAACGCCAGGCTCTACTGCTAGTATATATATATATATATATGAGTGCATAACCACACACTACACATATGTGTCAGTGTTTGCATGTGCATTCATGGATATATAAAGGAACATAAATGCTTGTGTGTATGTATATGTAGATTATAGATAAAGAGTAATTTTTTTGTCATTTTTAAAATTAACAAACATATTCCATGTCAGGCAGGAATGCCTGTGTGTGTGTGTGTGTGTGTGTGTATGTAAATATATATATATATATATATGAAAATTTCTCCGATTTAACCAGTAGAGAAGACAATATTTATGAATAAAAATGACAATAGGAAAACTGGTAATTGCTGACGCGTTTCGTCAATGTGGACTTTATTTTCGTATTTTGCTTTGATAAAGTCCACATTGGATGAAACGCGTCAGCAATTACCAGTTTTCCTATTGTCATTTTTATTCATATATATATATATATATATATTTGGTCTATATATCTATCCAACCAAATATGTTGCTGATATATCTAATAAGTAACACGCCCTAATATAAAATAATTAACATATAAATATGTTAGCTTTCTGTGTAAATATAAAAATTTTCATATTGAGTTTCATGCTATATGCAAATAATTATTTTCTCCTTTTTTATATATATATTTAATTATTGTAGGCTATTCTATATGGCAGTTATTTTACCAAGCGCTTTTTTATTTGGGATAAATTATAATTTTTTTATTTTCCTTTATTTCACATTTTTTTTATTTTTATTTTATTTGTTTTTATATATAAAAAATATCACTTATTTAACATTTTGTTTGGTTTGAAATTTAATTAAAGCTATTTGTTCAATTTTGGGGTTGTGTTGTAGTTCATTCTAACTATTATTTTTGAACAGTTTTTCCAATTTGGGATTGGTTTCCCATTTATTTACTTGATAATTTAGGTCAATTTATTTTTTAAAAAAGCTCTTTTTTGGTTTTCGGTTTTTGTCCAACATAGTACTTATTTATTTATTTTATTTATTTATTTATTTATTTTTTTTTTTTTTTATTATTATTATTATTGTATTTGTTTTTATTTTATTTTTCCGTTTTTTCTGAGCAAAATAATAAATAAAAATGACACAGGACTCTACAGGGACGACGGCCTCATAATCTTAAGAAACTGTAACAAACAAAACACAGACAAAACTAGAAAAGCAATAATAAAGATTTTTTAAAAATAACGGATTCGACATAGATATAAAAACTAACCTAAACGAAGTAGATTTCCTAGATGTGACCTTCAACCTAAGAGAAGGCACATATAAACCATACAGAAAAACCTAACGATAAACCACTCTACATACACACATCTTCCAACCATCCGCTTTCTATAATCAAACAGATACCAAAATCGATTAACCGCAGGCTCTCCGACAATTCCTCCAATGAATCCCTATTTAACAAAGCTAAAAAAGACTATGAAACGGCCCTAAAGATAGCGGATTCCCAGCAATACTACATACTCACCACAGAATACAAAAAAGACCAACAGGAGAAGAAATATCATATGGTTCAACCCACCGCATAGCAAGAACGTAAAAACAAACGTAGGGAAAATATTCTTCAAACTCTTACACAAACACTTCCCAGAATCAAGCACCTTACACAAGATATTCAACAAAAATACAGTAAAAATCAGCTACAGCTGCAACCGAGAGCATGGCACAAATAATAAAAAGCACAATAGGAAAATTATCAACAAACCACACGAACAAATTAAACCCACGTGCAACTGCAGAATAAAGAACGAATGTCCCTTAAACGGAAATTGTCTACAAAACAACGAATATACCAAGCCACGATAAAATCACCAGATAACGAAGAAAAAGTATACATAGGAGTAACTGAAGGACCCTGGAAGCAAAGAAATTATACACACAAAACATCGTTCACAAATAGTAAATATGCGAACAGTACTATGCTTTCTAAGTATATCTGGGAAATAAAAAACAAAACGTACATCACACCAAAAATATCTTGGAAGATAAGGAAAAAGTCAACCTACAACAACCAATCAAAACTTGCAAACTTTGCTTGGAGGAAAAAAAGCTATCATTACTTTTATCGACCAAAATAAATTATTAAATAAAAGATCCGAAATCATCTCAAAATGCAGGCATGAAAATAAATTTTTACTATTAACCTAAAAAAATGAAAAAACGGAAAAAATAAAATAAAACAAATACAATAATAATAATAATAATAAAAAAAAATAAATAAATAAATAAATAAATAAAATAAATAAATAAGTACTATATGTTTTAAAACCGAAACCAAAAGAGAAAATATAAAAATAAATTGACCTAAATTCATCCAAGTAAATAAATAAAACCAATCCCAAATTAAAAAAACTGTTCCCGCCAAAAAAATAATAGTTAGAATGAACTACAACAACCAACCCCAAAATTGAACAAATAGCTTTAATTAAATTCTCAAACCAAAACAAAACTGTTAAATACGTGATATAAAAACAAATTTTTACTACGTTAATAAATAAATAAATAAAATAAGAAACAAAAAAAAAAAATAAATAAATAAATAAATAAAATAAAATAAAAAAATAAATAAAAACGAGCAATATAACTTGACCTTAAATAAATGAACAAAGCGACTTCCGGTAAAAATAACCGCCATAATAGAATACCCAAATGCACCACTAACCCGTATATATATATAAATAGCCGAGAAAAAAATAACAGCACACGTGGCCTGACGATTGCATATAGCATGAAACAGACTGTCGCCTCTAAACTTCTATGTTCACTTTTATATTTACATATATATATATATATTTATTTATATATTTTTCACACACACACACATATATATATATATACATATATATATATATATATATATATATATATATATATATATGTGTGTGTGTGTGTGTAAACATACAGATGATATGTGTATTTATATACATTCATGAATATGTAGGGAGAGAGCTTATATATCAGTACTGTTATCAATCTCAGGTATCTCTTGCTCTTATTAAGTACTTATCTCTTTTGCTATCATGGCTAAGAAGCCGTATTTACAAAAAATAGATTCATTTAAATTCTTTGATATATTAATTTACATCAAAAAGCATCTGAATGATGATACAGTTTTTATCTCAAACCGAATAAGATTGCAATAAGTGCTGAAATAAATCCCAACCCATCCTATCTATCCTCCTTCCTTTTCTTCACTGGTTGCAGAAAAGCCACAAACCGTAAATAAAACAGAGCAAGAATTCCCTTTATGGAATCTTTCCAAAAAAAAGAAAAGAAAATGGTATTCTTTTACGGAATAATGATATTCTTTCCCCTCCCATCAAATAAAACAACTAAATAATAGATATCAGACTGATTATTATATGATGGGGGGGGGTGAAGGAAAGAAGTAGAAAAAGAGGAGGAGAAGGAGAAAAAACAAGGAAAATACAAAGAAACAAAAAAGAAGAGAATCCAAAATTAAAAAAAAGAAGAAATACTGAAAAAAGGGGAAGAAGACAAAAACTTTTTAAGAAAGAAAAAAAAAAGATTTGAAAATAAAGAAACAGAAAAATAAGAGAATAGAAAAAAAAAAAAAAGATTTGAAAATAAAGAAACAAAAAATAAGAGAATAGAAAAAAAAGATTTGAAAATAAAGAAACAGAAAAATAAGAGAATAGAAAAAAAACAAAAAAACAAACAAACACACATGTCAGAAAAGTGAAAGTAAAAAAAAAAAAATGTACAAAAAGAAAGCAAAAAATTATGTGTGGGTGTGGATATCATAATGGTATTAAGTCTAGCCAATACTTTATCTGTTCAGCTTTGGGATTTGCTTATGAAAATAAACAAAACGTTGAGTATGTCAAAAAATGTAAGGAGAGGAAATATAATTCAAATAGCAAAAATATAGAAAGAATTAAATGTAAAGCATACATCAGGATACTAATTTTATTAGTTTTGTTTGGTAAGCATACGAATCCATACAAAATGATATATATGATAGAATATAGTTTTAAGTTATTCTGTATTTATAGAGTAAAAAGTGCTCAATATCTGAGATAGAGCATGTCCAAAAATAAAAAGTGGGGATATTGATGTTAATACTTGGTATTGACCTCAATGTTCACTTTTATATTTACATATGTTCTATCCCTGATACTAAGCAGTTTTACCCATAAATATAGCATATCTTAAAACTATATTATATATATATATATATATACACACACACCCAAGTATAGGATTGGTGTGTGCAGAATAAATTCCAATAACCAAAAAACACTATTCTTAAAAGAGTGCTCAATACAGAGTAGAGTAAATATAATTTATTCAAAAATCATCACATAAATATATTATAAAATCACTACAAAAATAGCCATTTTGTTTCAACACTTCCAGTGTCTTATCAAGTGTTGAAACAAACAAAATGGCTATTTTTGTAGTGATTTTATAACATATTTATGTGATGATTTTTTAATAAATCATATATATATATATATATATATATATATATACACACACACACAGTGGGGGGGGGAGAACAAATATTTGTACATATACCAGTTTTTAATTTATTTTATTTCCAACTAATGTATAAACATACTTTTCATATAATTGACTGTACATGGATGTATAATAACTAAATATGTAGAGAAAACAGAAAAAAAATATTTAATAGAAATAAATCCCATTTATCCATTTTAATAATTAAAAAACGTATTCATACAATACAAAAAAGAATACATAATCTTCATTTAATACTTCGTAGAATACCCATTATTCACTTCTACAACAACTAACCTCTTCTTCTTGTTCTCAATGATTTGCAAATTTTAGTTGGTATTTTGTTCCATTCTTCTTTGCATATGGTCTTCAGATCCAGGATGTTTGTTGGAGCTCTTGATTGGATTTGAATTTTCAAATAATGCCACAGATACTCAATTGGGTTTAAATCTGAGTAAAAATTTTTGAATTTGACAACAAAAGCTATATCCAAACCCTAGGTACCACAATGGGAATGAAAAGGGCATCAACATATGCCACCCTAACATTAACTTACCTCGAGGAAAACCTCTATGAAAAGATAGAACAAATATATGGGGAAAATATAAAAACCCACTTCACTAAATCTTGGAAACGATACTTAGATGATTGCTTCATTTTCTGGAAATCCTCATGGGGTGATAGTAACCAATTCCACACACTACTTCAGAACTTACACCCAAAAATCAAATTCACTCATGAATAAAATTTTAATGAACTATCATTTTTAGATATACTCATTAGAAATAGAAACAACGACATAATCACAGATCTACCACAAACCTACAGACACCCAACAATATCTTCATTTTAAGAGACATCACCCAAAAAGCTGTCTGAAATCCATCTCCTAGCACATAGGTTTTGTACTATAGTGACTGACAAACACCTATGAAAAACCCACTTAGAAGAACTACATAGTACTCTAAAATAAAAACGAGGCTAACCCACAACACTAATAAACAAAGGCCTTGAACTAGCAGAAAAATACCTCTAGACCAACTTCAAAGTCCAAAGAAATGTAATGTCAAACAAACTCTAGCATATTTCTCAACATACAAGAACAATCCAGAATTATTTACAGAAAATAAAAAAAAATTTAAACCTGCTTAACAAGAATGACAAAATAAAAAATATACTAAAAACAACCAAAATAATTAAAAGCAAATAACAATCTAAAAACCTGAAACAGATATCAACCTCATCCAAATTTAACCAACACACAATACAGGGATTGGGGGGGGGGGGGGGTCACAAAATGCAAAAAAAAAAAAAAAAAATAAAAAAAACATGTGGTGTTTGTGATATCATTATAGAAGGAAACTCCTACATTTTTGAAAACCCCAAAATGACATTCACAATAAATAAAAATTTAAATTGCAACTCCAAAAATGTGATTTACGCACTCAGATGCACAAAATGCAGGAAGTCATATAAAGGTATCAGCCAAGAACTAAACAACAGAGTTTCCCTTCACAAAGGCAACATCAAATTACCAGACAACAGAAACTCTTTGTATCACAACACATTGACAAATGTAATCAAGATAAATTTAAAATTATGGCAATATAACAGACAGACAATTATTCTTACCAACAAATATAAAAAAAAACTTCATAAACAAATTTAAACCAGCACTAAACAGATCATAACCCCACACACATAAACATACAGCATACACACATAATGGCCAAATACACTAGTCGGACTATACGCATAAATACATGCACATAGGTATCTATGGAGAAAGAATATGTGTACACATACTGGCAAAAAGAAACAGACTGCGCACAGGCACACACATGAACTCTACACAACATAGGAATGGTGTGTGTGTGTGTGTGTGTGTATATATATATATATATATATATAGTGTGTGTGTGTATGGGCATATATTGATTCATTATAATAAGACATTATGTATGTATGTACGTATGTAGAGGGAATATACATGCATATACTAGCAGAAGCACACACATACACGCAATACATAAAAATGGAAATAGATCTCAGAAAATACAGGGTTCATAAAAAGCTAAGAATGAAAATGTCTTTCCTTGGACCAGTCCTAATTATTTTATTACCCCTTAAGCAGAAAAACATTTTTGCGACCAGTCCAAGAAAGGCATTTGGGTTACTACTACACAAAAAAAAAATGGTTAGACATCGAAAAAAAAAGGACAATTACTTCCTTTTAATAATATATAGAAATATCCACTCTTTGCCCGAAGAAGGTCACTAGACTGGAAAAACATGTAGCAAAATTATGGAAAATATAAAAATTCACATGATAACCAAAAACGTTTGTGGTTTCTTTCTTCTTTTATATATATATATATATATATATATATATGAAAATGAAGTTGAAAAAATAATTGGAGGCTTTAAGAATATTTATTTAGAGTAAATTTACTAGTTTCATAGTTCTATTATTTTCAAAAGTTAAATTGAGATAGAGAGATGTGTGGCTATACCATGATATATCACACATCTGATTAGAGACAGAGGTAAGGCGTATGATAACATTATTAACATCATTACTCAATGTGTTATACTTTATATTATTATTTTGCACCTTCTTTTAGGCAAAATAATTTTCTATGTATTTTTTAAAATTCCAAACTGCTTCCTAATAATGGTACCAATGAATTTTGGTTATTTCACCAAAATGTTATGATTTCTGACAACAACTTACCTCTTGTGTGACCAGTAAGGAGTAAAATGTGTGTCTGTGTGTGTGTGTGTGTATATATATATATATATATATATATATTTAGGTGCTAATTTGTTTGCTTTATGACATATCAACCACAATGGGTTATTTAATGCCAACAAGATTTTTATTGCTCGTAATGTGTTTTTCAATAATGTATTGCTGGTAATATTTTTTTCTTCAAAAATGTATTGCTTGTAATAATTTTTATACAAAAAGTATTGCTGGAATTAAAACCTATTTTTACACTTTCATAGTGTTTTGGACCCAGTTCAAGGGTTAACTATTTGCCCATCGCTCGAACCCTAAGTGATCAGAGGCTTTGCAGATGAATGTAGTTTATCATCATACCCCTTCTTTTAGGAGCTGACAAGAGAGACGCACTTCAGAGTTAAAATACATTTTCAAAATAGAATCACATACTATAGGATTAAACAGGAATTTGTGTTTACTCAGAAAATACAGTTTCCACAGGGAAACCTCTAAACAACAACATTACCCAGATGAGTGAGTCCCACTTCTTTGTTTATTGAAAAAAGACACAGGGGCGTCCAAAAATTCTTTCTCTTTGTCCATCAATTTAAACTAAAAGCCTATTAATATGTAATAAATATCAAACATATTGCCAATATCGTTATCATTTTACTGCCTTTTTATTCCTCAAATTTCATTAACCAACCAATTAAATATATATATCAAATAATTTAGACAGGTTTTGTCTACTTATTTTTAATAGGATCCACTTGTAATTACAGACAAGTTTCTAAGGTATCCTTTTTAAAGAATAAAAGAAAATTATCATGTTGATGCATATTTATTTTATTCTGAGTACTTTCGACATTAGCACAATGTCATCATCAGGGTGTTTTTTCCAAGGCAAAATTGTGTTCATATGAAAACTAAGTTTCTATATGTGAAGTGAAAAATGCTAAGGTTATGTACTGTAAAATTTTTAAATTTTATTATGTAGACACACTTGCAAACATCAAGGGAAGCAACTATATATAAATAAATAAAAAGTGGAAATACGTTTCAGGTTTTTTTTAGCGCAATGTATACATATTTACATCTTGTTTATACTCTGAAAAATTTTAAAACTGGAATATATATATATATATATATATAAATGAATGTGTATGTGCATACATCTATTTGAAAGAAGTATATCAATTTGTGCCGATGAGAGTGAATAGAAATTTGAGAAATCTTTTTAAATTTCTTTCAGAAAGACTTCAGTAAATATCAATGGAGCCTAAAGAAGTCTCGTGATCAACATTTTCTTGTCTCCATCTTTAATATTTCTATCTTTTTAGTCATTGTTGCAGACAAGTGCATTTATCATTAAATATTTTACATCATCTCTGTTCCTCAACTAAAGAGCCAAACAAAACCTGTATAATTTCTTTGTTCAGCTTCAACTATGTCTGAGTCCTTTCTTGCTATGACTCCATGAATAATACTTTGACAGTATATATATATATATATATATACACACACACAAAGTTGGGTGGTGGAAAATTCTCAGACCAACTAAGAAAAAACAACAAAAAATTCATGCTGTTTTGGGAACTGTGTCAATTTGAGAACTTTGCAGCACTCCTTATTGGGCATTATATATATATATATATATATATGTGTGTGTATGTATATGCCACAGTGATCATAAAATGTACTTGTGTTTCAATGTCTAATGAGGTTAAACATTCACTAAAGTCCCATTCAAAGAAACTATAGACAGTTTTACAGAATGTATGCAATCATCTCTTATTCCCACCTCTTAAAATTAGACCAAATCATTTACATTATATATATATATATATATATATATAAACATACACACACATCTAATTATATACAAGTTTCATTTATGACAACTGACAAGGTACTCCATTTAAGCTTTTTATAAAAAAATTATAAATCATAATTATAATAAAAAGCTTAAATTCATTACCTTCTAATTTGTCTTTAATGAAAATTATATAGAAGAGAGATTGCTGATCAAATACATATAAGAGAGATTGTCAGTGTAAAGCTCACAGCCTAACCAAGGAACAGTTTTTAAAAAAAATCTAATGTTTGGTCAATATGTCACCTTTTTGGAAATGGGTCAAATTTCAGCACCACAGTTTAGTGTGTGTGTGTTTAAAATCATTATTATTTCTTCATGAACAATGATTTGGAAAGGTCCATCATGTTTGTTGTAATTTCTGTGATGGTTAGCTGTTCCAAGTAGTAGTTCTAAAGAGAAACTTTTCTAAAACAGAAATTATGATTTGAAAATGGAATGAAAGCAGTGATGACCCATACTTTAAATCTATTCTAACAATTCAGGATGTGAAATTAAAAAATCCTAAACATTTCAAATAACCTCCGTGTATGGATTAATAATAATAAATTTTGCATAGAAAATAAAGACATTGAACACAGGATAGGTTTTATAAGAGGGCAATTTAATCCTATACCGTAAGATGCTATAAAACTAAAATAATGACCTGAAAATGACTGTCATATAAAAAAAACCTCATCAGATCTATTGATAATGTATGGCATCCAATTCTTTTTAAAACTATCATTTATATATATATAACTGTTTTCTTAGATTAATAATTAAACATGACTTAAAGCAAATGGATCCTTTAGGTTTTAAAAGATAATACTTCATCAGATCCTACAGACAGATGCTCCAACAGCTTTACCAAATAATAAAAAAAAAAATATAATAAAAAAAAAACAAATAATAGAATGGAATTGGCATATCATATTCAAATTCTACGTTGAGTATTTTGCATTTCTTTTACATTAATACTCTTGAGGATAGCATGAATCCACTTCTCCCTGCACCTATGTATTAGTAGTAGAGCAGTTGAAAACATTTTTAAATAGTGTCATCAGATCTAGACTCTTATACGGATGTCATGTATGACATTCAACTCGTTCAAAAATGTTTAAACTATCATCTATAAACAACCATTTTCTCAGATCAATAATTAAAAATGTATCCTTTAGGTTATAAAGAAGATAATTCTTCATCAGATCCTACAGACTGATGCTCCAATATCTTTACCAAATAATAAAAAAGCATGTCACTTGAACACTTCAAATAGTAACAATAATCAAGAATGGTTAACATTTATAACTAGAAGAGAAAATAATTATCAAGATGCTAACTTTTCACACTACTTCGAACTTAGGAAGGAAACATTCATCAATACGTGAAAGACCAATAAAAGTAGACATGAGAAGACTAATTTCCTGTAAAACAGTTTAAAAAAGAGATTCTATGAATTTCAACAGACTGTTTAGTCAGTGATGATGATGAATACTTCCTGTATGGAAATGGTTTATTTCGTGATTACCACATACATGAGGAATGTCTTTGCAGTATTGGCTGCTGGGGAGGGTTTGGCAGCCACTTAGGAGACAAAATTTATGAACTTTTCCTTCTGCTCTTTTTTGCAGTTTTAATTATATTTAGGGATGTTGCTTGATATATCTTATATTTCCATCATGTTGCCTTGTTAGATGCTTCTGTTTTACAATGGTAGTGGTTGAATCTGCAGGAGATGATGGCACTTCTTCATGGCTCTTTAAATCTGTTTTGCAGGGGCTTGTGACTATCTCCTTGAATAAGGTGGTCACTGGAAATTAATTATAACCCGTCATTGCTATAAAGCTGACCCATCATGAATCAGAATTTTATAGCAGATCTTCAGCTAGATATGATCTCAGAAATTATTTTATAATGCTAGTCAATGTTTTCACAATGAAATTGATATTACACAACTAATTTTGATAATGTTTTCAGTATATATATATATATATATATATATATATATTTAAAAGAAAAACAGACCACTTTAAGGTATCATTATAATAATTTATTTTACCAGAGCCCTTTTAAAGGATGCCGGATCATCAGATAGCACTTCCAAAAATGAAATGAAAAATGAAATGAAAATTGATGGGTAGTGTAAGTTTTTATAATTTAACAGTGAGTGTGAAAGGGATAGTTAAAGAGACATGGTAGAGTATAGGGAGGGATAAATTTCATATCTCTCTCAAGCATACTTAGTATTGGGGAAGAAGGAGTGACTAGACCTTGACCTATTTAGACAGTTAACTTAATGGAAGTGGGAGGGGAGTAGGGAGAAAAGAAAAAAGAAAAAGGAAAAAGAAGAGGGAGAGGGTAGTAAAGAGAAAGAGGCTGTAATTGGGTTTTAGCAATTTATGTAAAGAATAGATTTTAATGCTTGATAGTAATTTAGATGTCTAAAAAAAACCCAAAAAAAACCCGAATTGCTATCTGATGATCTGATGTCCTTTAAAAGGGCTCTGGTGAAATAAATTATTATAATGGTATCTTAAAGTGGTCCGTTTTTCTTTTAAATATTAGCTCTGAATTTACATTGAGCTCTCAGGATTTCATCCTCCTTGGGATTACCCATACGGATTACCAAGTTCTTCATGACTTAAATAAATATATATATATATATATATATATATATACCTAGTGAGCCAGACAAACCTACCTAGGATTCACCTAAATGGATCGTCATGTTTGTGGCTCTTTCTTTTTTTTCCCCCCCTCGAGATTGATTTGATCATTGGCAAATCAAAATTCAAGGGTTTTTCGAGACAAGTATAGTTATCTATATTTGTGTATATATGATAAATATACCTTGTGAATTTATACTTATAATAGTTCTTTGTTAGAAACATTTAAGATAACTTAGATTACTGTATATACTCATGTATAATCTGACTTAATTATTAGTGTGACCAATGAATTTTTTTTACATAAATTTTAACCCTTCCAGAAAAAATTACTTGTGTATAGTGCAACTGGACTCTGAAAATGCATGATTTTTAACCTCTTTAAAAATATTACCTGTGTATAGTGTAGCCCCTATCTTTGCATATGACAGCATATATTGTTAGCTCCTTACTATGATTAGCTGCTCACATGTAAATCTTTAAATATATTTTTCTAATTATTATATTAATATGTAGTCATTTAAGGAATATCAGTTTATTATGCAATAACAATTGAAAACTGACCCCCCCACCACATCCAGTATGATTTTATATTCATACATGTTTACCCATGCCATAAATAATAAGAGCATATTTTGTTAGCGCCTTCTTACTCAATTTCATTTAAATATATTTTTTTAAATGTTATAGTTTTCCCCATTTCTGTGTTCATAAACTAACATATGTATATATGTATAAGCTAACCTTGTATAGTGCAACCCCAGAATATTTTGTGTGAATTTTAACACTTCTAGAAAAAAAAAAAAAATTAGTGCAATCGGTCACCAAAATTGCATGACTTTTAACCCCATTAGAAAAAAGAAATTGCCTATGTATAATGTGCCTTTGGAATAACAAAGCAGATCATAAAACTTGCACTATACTATATCTCCCTTTTCTCTCCATATGTGGTCAGCCATGGCTGATTTTTCCACTTCCCCTCATGTTACAGCTTTCTGGTGTTCTTGAAGCCCTACCTTAAAGGGGTGGCCTGTCTCCCTTTTATCTTTCTTTCCGCAGCTGCATGGGATAGTGTACACGCAGTCTTTAGTCATGTTCTTCTCTAGGGTGGGGGGATCGTCCAGAAATTACTCTGATGTCGTTACCATTTTGTTTTCTTTTAATTAATTCTGGTCCTCAGTTTGGTATATACAACCATCAACCCATCATTGAAGATTATCATGCGAGCTGACCTAGCTGCTGAAGTAGCACTTTGATTTTCCTTTATTTTCGTTTGGTTTGAGATCCAACAAAATCATTCTTGATGTGTCAGTGAATGTTTTTCCTAATCCTCAGATCTTCATGGTGACAGAATTGAGAACGTCTTTGTTAAGTACCATGCATGATACACACTTTTTGGACAATCATGTCTCTTTTGATTCATGACTGACGAGGCAGAAGATTTTCTCGCAGTAGGTTGCAATTTCTTTCTGTGATAGGTTGCCAACCAAAGCTATAGGATCCAGTCTGTCGTGCTATTCAACCGATAGCTTGGGGGGGGGAGTAGAGATGATTTCATACCTTTCTCAAGGGTATTTGCGCATAAGTAATTGTAATGAAACAGACTGGAATTTGAACTCAGCCCTCTGATTTCTCATTCTGAGCCATTGTCCATTACACCACACTAAATATTGGATAGGCAGTGTGGTGTAAGAAAATCTCCGAGTCCTATTTAGTTTCTCTCCAATTTTGTAAACTTGTATCAACTGTTCTATACAGCAGAAATGTACATATATTTGAAGGATATTATAGCCTGAAGGTGATCTAAATTTTTATCTGTGGGAAAAGAGCTGCGTGGTTGAAAAAAAATTCATCAACCATAAGGCTATGGAAATGCTTTTGAACTCTGTCAAAATTATAAAGTGAGGATTGTGTAGTTCCAGCCCAGATATTTCAGCAATGCTCTCTTTTTGGTCTAATCTGGCTTTTGTAAAGATAGAGTCAGATACTTTATGGATTCACACAATTTCTGTTTGGCCAATGCAAAGTAAGGACAAGTCACCTTGCATATCCTTTTATACTTAGACAAGTGGAGTGACCAGAATGTTTGGTTGGGTTATTTAATGCCGATAAGAATTTTAGGAGAGGTACCAACAAGGAATGCTAAGCTAAACAATTACCACGAACATATTTATAAAAGAGGCAAAGAGAAGCCATTTTACAATGGTGGGAAAGTGCCTCAAGATGATATTCCATGTCAGAATTAATAACATTGCTAATTCCGCTTTGAATTTTGTCAGGAATCTGTAGACACATAGATGTGATATTCAATGAATGGTAGACTTATTTGTATGATTTGAATATATTGCTGGTAATAATTTTCTTTTTTTTTTCCCAGAAATGTAATGCTGGTAATTGTTATTTTTTTTGTTGATATTTTTACTATAAAAACCTATTTTTACACATTCATAGAGTTTTGACCCCAATTTGTGGGTTAACTATTTGCCCATAAATGGGACCCTAACAGGTGCTACCACCCCTAACCAGGGTGAACCTAAAAACAACAGCAATTAAGAGGTGGTTCCATGCTCCTGAAAACCTCCTGATCAGAGGCCTTGCTGCTGGATGTAGTTTATCGTCATACCCTGGATGTGTGACCAGAATATGCATCATGCTAAGTCCTGTATATTGTGAAACACATCCTAATTGAGTGTATTGATCTCATTCTCGCTAGATGGATTTAAAAAACAAATATGCTGATCCGACTTCCTGGTATATTGTTTTAATCATTTCACTCCAAGTAAAATAAAAGTCACTAAGATGCAAAGGGCTTCTGAGAGCTAAAGAAACAGAAGATGACAACTGACATTGCATTTAAATTTTTGAAGATTATAGTAGAAAGCAAGATGAGCATTCAACAAGAAAGAAGTTTGAAAATGCCAGTATAGAACTTATGGTTATAACTAGCAATTTCAACAATGCAATTATGAGACCTAGCTGCCAATCTAGTACTGTGTTCAAATTTGTGAAGTTGAGGTACCAACAAGGAATGCTAAGCTAAACAATTACCATGAACATATTTATAAAAGAGGCAAAGAGAAGCCATTTTACAATGGTGGGAAAGTGCCTGAAGATGATATTCCATGTCAGAATTAATAACATTGCTAATTCCTCTTTGAATTTTGTCAGGAATCTGTAGACACATAGATGTGATATTCAATGAATGGTAGACTTATAAATGTATAGGATAGATTCTGTCAATAAAAATGTCTTTCCTAGCGGCAGACCTAGCAATTGATTCAATATAATCATTCAGCTTCATGTTAGTGGAAAATATGCGACCAAGAAGGCACTATGAGTTCATCCCCTGCCTGATGAAAAGCAAAATATGTACATTAAGATGATTAATAGAAAGCAGTTTTATTTTAGAAGTATTAAAATTAACAGTCATTTCTTGATTAAGTTAACAACAAATTGTAGGTCATTTTTGAGATTATTTGCTAATATAAACATCTCAGACTTGATATGATGACAAGAATAAATAGTTGTGTCATCAGCATAGATACTGAGTCACTAACAGAGCAGGTCCAAGCAGTGCCACATTTAGGATAAATGAGGCTCTGTGCGAGTAAAGTTATGAGGGCCCCTTACTTGGGCCCTGAAGGATGTAGGCCTGGCATACCTACACAGGTATGGAAGAAAGATATCCCAGTCAGCTAACAGGGTTCTGTGCTTAAGTACACCTAAGCACAATGGTAAATCTAGCACTGGGTTCAAGTAAAAAAGCTCTGGAGGATGCCTGCATTAATGCAAAAAAGATCTTGAGGAGTGCTCATTTAAAACAACTTTCATAATGCGTTTTAAGAGGAGGACAGCAGGAGTTGGGTACTTACTGGAGCAGTCAGGAAACTGACCATTTTTCCAGCATCTTTAGTAATGAATCATATGTACAAGTTATGGAAATGTTCTTGATGGTAATTTATTTAGAAAGGCTAACATTAAAACTATTAACTGATTACAATTTTTGTCCTGTAAGATTTGTATATTTAATTCTAGATAGAAATAAAAGATGAAAAAAAAAAAAGATAGACTTCAACATTGAATGAATCAACAAAGGCTGACATGTCATAAAATCAACCAACCTAACCTAATCAACTCACAGGAGAATTAACTCTAAACAATATCTGACCAGACAGTTCAACACCTTCCTTAACACGAAAGCCGAAATGACTTTATCTAGTTCCGAGTCATTTCCATTTTTTATTGTTTTTCTCACACACAAATCCATTTATTTGAGTCATAACTGACCAAAAAAAAAAAAAAAAAAAAAAAACTATCTTTCTTTTTATATATATATTACACAATATGATAGAATTGATGTTGTAACACTCACACAGGCTTTTCACCACCAGAACACAGTCTTGGATGCAATTCTACTACTACTACTTATCTATCATGTCCCTTCAGGACATAAGTGATCATAGGTTTTGCTATATACCATACCTATTAACAGTAATGGGTATATCCCAATCCTTATAAATATGTTAGACACTACTGTAAGTAGGGGTAATATACTGTCTATGGAGTCCAGCACTAGCAGTGGTTTACCTATTTCACGCCGCTGGCGAGTATTGTATTTTGTTGATATTATAAAGATTACCATTTCATTTTCATCCTCCGTTTTGGTTATTCCTTATTCAGTAACCCTTTCTAGGTTACAACAGTTCTCCATAACTTCCTATCCCTTGTAGAAATGTTTGTATCTTTACTATCCCTCTTAGTCTGTGTTTTGCTATCCATTTGCATAAGCTTGTTTGGTAGTTACTTATGGTTTCCATTTGCCCCTCTTGACTTGTTCTGTGAGTGTCATATTCTCCAAGCCCACTTTCCTTATGTATTCCAGCAATTTCAACTTTTCTCTTTATCCTCTCAGCATTCTTTTCTTCAACTACATCTGTTGCCTCAAGTTTCCCCATTTACAGATTTTTGAAAGAAAATTCCTAATTCCTTTTTTTATTTTTTTTATTTGCCAATTCTTTTCAGGATGTAGGTGATCATGGCTCTCCACATCTCTTTGTAGCTCTATGTTTGTCCCTTAACTTTCCGAGTCTAAGTTCTACCATCTATCTACACAAACTTGTCAGGTTATTCATTGCGTTCATGTCTTGTCAGTTTCAAATTCATCTCGTCTTTTTTCCTCATTATGTGTCCTTGAAATTTCAACTGCCCTTTTTTGATCATAAGCACAAATGTCATTTTGTTCCAGTATAAGATTTTTTACTTTTATGCAGGGTCCCTTCTGGATGGAGACAATCATGGCTCTCTACAATTTCCTGTTCTTTTTAGCTCTTAATGAATTGTCTTTTTGCTATTTCTCCTAAACTTTGTTCTGCAATTCATTGATTCAAGCCCACTAATTAGGTTATGTATTGTTTTCCTCTGTGCTATTTCCTTCAATATATCCTGTAAGTGTCAAATTTTCAAAGCATTTTCCTTCAATTTGAGATTTTCTCTTTTTGATGTTATGTGTCTCTTTTTTTTTTCTATTTTCTGTAAATGTTTGGTCCATGATATTCTCAGCAATCTTCTGTAGAACCACATTTCTATTGCTTCTCTTCTTCATCTGTCAGGAGATTGTCTAGCATTCATTGTCATATAGGTGGACTGATATTACAAAACAGTACAGTACTCTATTACTTTTTTTTCTATTACTTTGAATGAAATTTCTTTGTTCATTGGAGCCATAGATGAAATAACAGTAAATTATATGAATTGCTGCTGGATTTCCTTGCCTATGCTTAAAAGAATATGTCAACAAATGAAGAATCTGTCTTGCAGACAAAACAATGTTTAGCAAGTTGGCATGGTTGATCAGGAAATTAGTAAAATTAATGAAGAATCTAGATCATTAGGAAAAGCTTGGTTTATTCGGCTTTATTGCTGAAGTCGTTCAAGATAAATTTGAAAAGGAAAGATGGATGGATGGATGTTGGATTTAACGGCATGTCAACTCCTATTTGAAAAGGAAAGAGGAAGAGAGAAAGGAGGAGAAAGGGAAAAGGGGGAAAAAGAGGAAGAGAGGGGGAAAAAGAGGAAAAAAGAAAAGAAAAAAGACAGAAAAAAAGAAAAACACATACCTGCCAATGAGATTTTATGCTATGGCCTTCAAGCCTAATAAGACATAAATTTGAACTACAGCCAAACCTCTATATAAAGAACTAAATAAAGGGGAGTGTATGTTCCTTAAATCCAATAAAACTTTCATCTCATAAAGACGGAGCAAGTTGTGTTATTTAAACTTTTCTAAGCATAAGTCACTATATATATTTTAATCTGCTTTTTCAGCATTTTTAACACATTATGCAACAGAATCCTGTCTCATATCTTATGACAAACACAAACTTTCACATTGTGCACATAATTCATATGTGTACTAGAATAAGTGAAAAGTAAAAATACATAGGATTTATTGTTATATTAATTGGTAAATGAATGTATAGGTATATTTTTTTTCCTAGCAAATGAAATCAAGCATAGAATTTTGAACAGAGTCCTCTATCCATAATTTTCTTTTGGCAATATATTCCTTTGATAGATTTGTCTTTTTTTCTCTTTTATCACTTCATGTTTTCCATGTGACTCAATTTGACTGTGTTTTCAAATGATTTATCAAAGAAAGCTAGAATCAGCCACTTGAGCAATTTGGTTTTGTATATGTGACTTCCACAGATATTAATTCATGTGCACACATCATTATATATATATATATATATATATATATATATATATATATATATACTAGCAGTAGAGCCCGGCGTTGCCCGGGAATGTAACAGTAAGAGATAGATCAAGTATCGACCATCATAAAGACTGAAAAAATAACATTGACAAAGATTATTGTTTAAGGTTGACAGACACGCATGTCTTAATTAGTTTTTTTTTTTTTTTTTTTTTAAGTGGTCAAACCTAAACTCAAACAAAAACATTGTTTTCAATCGGTAGACTCATAACGATTGAATAGAATTTTTCAATTTTATTATAAACAATTGTCTTGTAAATGGAATTTTTAAAGCATTCTGAATGTAAAAATAAAGAAAAAAGTGTGTAAGACGATAAGAAACACTACCTGTGTTGTTGAAATCGGTTGAAAAATGTAGGAAATCCAATCCCATATATAAACGAACACACACACAAACAACCTGGGTTTTATAATAAGTATAACTCGATATGAGTTGTCCCCCATTCATTCTCGAGACATTGATGCCTCTTAATCGTGTTTTCAAATTGATTTTGTGCAAAAACAATTGTGTTTTTCCAATTTTTGGCACTGTCAAAACCACCGCAAGGTAATTTTATGTAGTCCTGTGAAGTTTTGTTGAAATCTGTTGAAAAATGTAGGAAATCTGATCCAATATATAAACGTACACACACACACAACCTGGGTTTTATAATAAGTATGATATATATATGGGGTGAGAGAGAGAGAAAAAGAAAGGGTACAAGAGAGAAAGTTAGGTAGATAGACATATATGCATATGAATAAAGACTAAAGAAAAACATTTCTTTACCTGATACTGGTACTCTGATGAACTTTATCAAGGCAAATGTAAAAATGTTATTTAACAACAGAAGCAAAAATGTTAGATTTTCAAAATTTTTAAATTGAAGAACATTCATATTTTTCAGGCTTGCTTTGAAAGGCCAGATAAATTATGGAAGATGCTATTGATGTAATTTCATGTCTAATGAATGAAGGTGAGTAAATGATGCTGTTGTTGAATTATTATTTTATTTTAGTTTTATTGCTTAAAGCTGAGTCAGTAAGAAGACTATAAAAAAAAAAAGCATTGGGGTTAGCTGCTGCTTCTTGTTCTTGACCTGAAGATAGATTGAGTAATTTAGTTTTCATTTCCAGGATTGAAGACCATAAAAACAGAGCATGGTACTGATATATTTTACAACAAAATGATGAATTGAATTTATAAATAAATTTAAAGACATCATTATTTGTTGATTTTGTAACATTCTCATATTTCTCTCATAAGCATTAATGGTCATCTTGAACTGGATGCCCTGATTTCAAATTCACCCATCACCACTGATATATGATTTGAAGGACTTGCGTAAAGTTCTTGGCTTCACCCAATTTTTGACACATGATGAAACAGAATAATTTAGGAGAAAATCACTCCCTGATTGACACAAGGACATTTCCAACATTTCTTTTATTTATATATATATATATATATATATATATATATGTGTGTGTGTGTGTGTGTGTGTGTGTAGGTATGTATGTGTGTATATATGTGAGCCTTTCATTTATCTTGTATAATTTCCCATTAGAATAAGATTACAAAACAACATTATTTTTATTATTATTTTTAATATTATTCTTTTAGATATTTTTTCGATAATATTTGGAATTTTCAAGTTGTTTTAAACTTTAAATTTTAACTTTTATCTATTAGTTGTTATTAATAATATTACTAATATTAATAATATTTTTATTTTATTTTATAGGTAATCTTTAACTGTAAATTATATTTATCTGCAATTTTGGAATTAACTGATATGTCTATATTGGATAATTTATTCTTCTTTTTCCTTTCGCCCCCACTCCTGCTTCCCCATTTGTTTTCTGTTATGCTTTATCTCTTTTCTTCACTTTTTTGGTCTTCCTTTACTTTTCCTGTAAAAGGACTTGTTAAATACGTCAAAATGACTAGCATCTAACCTGACCATCCTTATGTATCTTAATAAAGATAAATTTAAACATATTCCTATCTCTCCCTTCCCATTCCGATTTTGATCATATCAGTTGTCCTCCTCCTCTCTACATCAACATAAAATTACCGCACAAAGACTTGTATAAAAATAATATGTAAATTTTAAACCATTTTCTTTTGTGCTTGGAAATGTGATCTGAGGAACCAGAAATAAAATCCCATTCCTGGGGAAATAAAAATATAATCTATGGACCATTAAGGTTGTCTGTTTTTTTTTATTTAATACACGCATATATAAGCGGACACTGAGGTCAACAAAAAGTGGCAACAGTCTATTTCATGCTTTTATGAGATCTTCTGAAGATTGTATACCATATATATATATATATATATATATATATATATATATTTTTTTTTAAGGTATACTATATTTATAAATTAAAGTGCTTGATATCAAGGATAGAGCATATATAAATATATAAGTGGACCTCAAGGTCAACACCTAGTGATGACTGTTTCAGGTTTAAACATAATTGACTACTGGGATTAAGCATGAAATAAACTGCCACCTCTAGATGTTGACCCCTATGTCCAAATGAAGAAAAGGAGCAAATGTTCCACATCATTCATAATATAAAGTTGCCTGTTGTTTAAAGGTCCAGGGCAGTGGCCAATCAATACCTTAACAATAAAAGCACATGAGTACACTGTAATCTTGGATAAGTTTTTCATTCCTTCATTCATTAGTTTGGTGATGAAGTCATTTTTCATGATGATAATGAATTTGGTCATAGAGAAAAAGGAATTAAAGCCTTTTTTTACAGAAAGGTATACAAAACCAATGCCCTTCCCAGTGAAAGTTTTTTGAAGAAATTTAAAAGCATGATTAATATAAAGGCTCCATCTGCCAAAGATTGCCTTTAAATTTGTAAAATCGATACCTAAAAGAATTAAGGTTCAATAAAAGCTCAAGGGTAGGCAATGCAGTGTTAAATCTTTTTGTTGATAAATTCCAAAATTTCTTCCTCAAAATTGGGTTATTTCATAAAACATATCTCTCAATGTGGCTCTTCCTGATTGTAAGTATAAGTATCCTTTTAGTTTCCATCTTCTCTAAGACTTTCATTGCTCACATGTTCCATCCATGATATTAGCAGCAACCTTCTGTGGAACCACATTTCTATTGCTTTTCTTTATCTGTAAGGAAATTGTCCAGCATTCACTGCCGCATTAGAAAGACCAATATTATGTAACAGTTCAGTACTGTTTTCTGTGCTTATAATGAAATTAAAAAAATAGTAGTAATTTAACAATTAATTGTATATGGTCATAGTGTTAATGTATTTAGTATTATAGACTGAACATGTAACTTGAAAAGACAATGATAACATAATCAAGACCTTCGACTACTTCAAACAAAAGGTTAGGAAAGAAGTCTTATAACAGAAAGAGCAACAGCAACTACTCAACTTGAGAAACCTATTTTACTGAAAAATTCTTTTAATGGAAAGATTATCTAAATTCCAACAGAAAGTAGCACTGGCTATTTGGTCTATAAATGATCAATGTTTCCTTAGCATGAAATGGCTAATATTACCATTAGACATGAGGAGAACAGATACTATACTTTGATCCCAATCTGGTGACCAGTGAGTGAAGATATGTTTATTAGCACTGGCGGTTTGGTCAATAAATGATCAATGTTTCCTATGTTTCAATGGTTGATATTACCATTAGAGATAACAGTTACTATACTTTGATCACAGCTTGATGACCAGAGAGTGAAGAAAAAAAAAACTGGAGTAGCACTAGATGCTTTGTCAATGAATGCTGAATGTTGTCTTATAAGGAAATTGCTAATTTTGCAATTACTTTAGTAGGGTTAGATTTGTCTTTTGGTTTCAATATCTTAGTTATGACAGATGTTTTTCTTTATTTCTCTAACTCACGGAATATTTCTCTTGCATCAAATTTTATTCTTGCAAATGGCGTACATCTCAACTCTAATAACTGTCAGTTCTGGTCAGCAGAGTTTAAAGATATAATTTAATAGACAACCTTGTTTTCTGTTAGCAGAAAAGGAAAGAGAATAATACAATAGATGTTTCTGAACTGCAATCATCTATTTTCTGTCTTTCTCCCAAGAGAACCGTTCACTGTTTTAATGACCCGAGTTGCTAAAATTCATCACCTTTGAAAATGAAGGAAGAAATATGTGATGACTCAGCGAATTAATTGCTTTGGCATCAACAATATTCAAAAACAATGACCTAATTATATTGGTTCCATAAATGTCTAAAATTGAAAGATCAGATACATTATTCTGGAAAAGAGAGGAGAGAAAGAAAAAAGATGAAAAGACAAAAGAGTGTTCTGCCTGAATTTCTGGGATGATGAGTTATTATTTACACCATTTATATTCAAACTATTGTTCTCATCCTTGTTGTTGACCCCATGTTTTCAGCTATTTATATTCAAACTATTGTCCTCATCTTTTTGTTGTCACAACGTTTTCGGCTATTTATATTTGGACTATTGTCGTCATCTTTTTGTTGTCACAACATTTTCAGCTATTTATATTTGGACTATTGTCCTCATCTTTTTGTTGTCACAACATTTTCGGCTATTTATATTTGGACTATTGTCCTCATCTTTTGTTGTCACAACATTTTTCGGCTATTTATATTTGGACTATTGTCCTCATCTTTTTGTTGTCACAACTTTTTCGGCTATTTATATTTGGACTATTGTCCTCATCTTTTTGTTGTCACAACATTTTCGGCTATTTATATTTGGACTATTGTCCTCATCTTTTTGTTGTCACAACATTTTCGGCTATTTATATTTGGACTATTGTCCTCATCTTTTTGTTGTCACAACTTTTTCGGCTATTTATATTTGGACTATTGTCCTCATCTTTTTTGTTGTCACAACATTTTCGGCTATTTATATTTGGACTATTGTCCTCATCTTTTTGTTGTCACAACTTTTTCGGCTATTTATATTTGGACTATTGTCCTCATCTTTTTGTTGTCACAACTTTTTCGGCTATTTATATTTGGACTATTGTCCTCATCTTTTTGTTGTCACAACTTTTTCGGCTATTTATATTTGGACTATTGTCCTCATCTTTTTGTTGTCACAACATTTTCGGCTATTTATATTTGGACTATTGTCCTCATCTTTTTTGTTGACTATTTATATTTGGACTATTGTCCTCATCTTTTTGTTGTCATTTTTTTCGGCTATTTATATTTGGACTATTGTCCTCATCTTTTTGTTGTCACAACATTTTCGGCTATTTATATTTGGACTATTGTCCTCATCTTTTTGTTGTCACAACTTTTTTGGCTATTTATATTTGGACTATTGTCCTCATCACATTTTCAGCTATTTATATCTGGACTATTGTCTTCATGTTTGTTGTTGTTATCACAATGTTTCAGCTATTTATATTCAAACTATTATTTGGTAATAATATATTTTTTTTTCAAAAAATGTATTGCTGGTAATAATTTTTTTTTTTTTTTCCTCAACAATTCCACTGTGTAATGTTTTCATCATGTTTATGCATTAAGGTGTCATGATTTTTGCTTGTCCAGTTAATGTTTAGTGGATAAAGTGACCATAATTTCTATGCTCTCAAGTCTGTTAGTGCTTTATTTCTTGCCATGTTTTGTTCTTTGGAGGTCTTTTGCTTCTGCTTGTCTGTTTGATCTCGTTTTGTTTTTCCATTAGGTTTTTTTGGCAATCTTTTTCTGGATGGTGACCATTCTCTTATTTGAGGTGAGATATAATTTTGTTCATCTACATCCATTTCTCTTGGTTCTTCAGTGATGGACTGGGTTGTGTTATTTCTTTAATGAAACTTTTGGAGGGTTCTATTTCTTGAAGAATTTTTTTACTTTGGATTGGGGTTTTCAGAGTTATTTGTTTTGGACTTATTGATTCTTTTTTATTTGAGGTTGACAGGATAGGATTTGTTTTGACTATGGGTGTTTTGTTTATGTGCGGTAAACTAAATTTTGCTATTTCTATTAGTTTTTTTTAATTCATTTATTAGAATTGTAAGTTCTTAGTTTCTTATTGTGTTGTTCTTTTGTATATCATTTTGGTGATTTTTTATTTTAGTAGTATTTGCGTATGATGTTCGAGGTGAGTTAGTTTCAACCTGTTTTTTTAGCTTCTTGGAACGAGATGTTTTGTGTGTATTTTATTCTTATTATTTGTTTTTCGCTTTTTCCAGATATTACACTCTCTAGAATCTGCTGATTGGTTTGTTTACAGTTTGGACATAAAGAAGGCCTTTCACAGGGTGACTCTTCATGTTCAGCCTTAAATTGCCTGACATTAGACTGGTACTCTTGTACATTGATCTTGTAGATGGTTAAATTACTGGCATTTGTGACATCTTCAGGGATTAAGAATGTACGGCTATACCTTGAATATTGTGTATCCTATTTTTATTTGTTTCATTAGGGAAAAGTTTGTTTAATGATAAAATGCATGTGTTTGTGCTTATTGTTTTCTTTTTATTTGTATTATTTTTACATCTGTTACACCTTTTTTTTTTTAGGGTGTCATCATTTTTTAATTCCTTCCAGTGAGCAGATTGACAGTTCTTGACATTTTATTAATTCCTTAGAGGAGTTAAGAAATTGGAAGGGATAAGCCTTTAATTTCATGCCGTTTATTTGATTGATTTTTAGTATGTTTTCTGTCTGTCTTTTTTGGTCATTACTTGAATTAGAAATTTCTTATTTTTCTCATACTGATTTTGGTTCTATCATGGCTGATATAACCTTTTGTAACACAAAAGGTGACACTTTTGTTATTTCACCTTCTAATGATTCTATAACTATGAAAATTGGAAATTCTTTTTTCTGATATTTCATTGTCACTTTCTGTTTCAAAGTTATTGTACTGTCCCTTTGTTCATTAGTTATATAATATTGTTTTTGTATTCACCATCTGTCCCCCACCCATCCACATCAAAGTTCCTTCTTAAGGGACACTATTACGAGGGACTAATCCCATTCACCCTGATTTGCCAGGGCTACACAAAGAGTATAGGGGTGCTAAAAGTGACTGCAAGTACCCACATCCCCACCAGAATATCTACCAAAGCATAGTATGGTGTAAAGATTCACAGCCATGTCATAGTCATTCTCTTTCATCCCAACTAGCCTTTGACACAATGTAACTTGCTGATTAGAGTGGATTGGGCTATTTCATCCTACCATCTATCCCAGGTAGGAAACGAAGTGGTGTTTTGTGGAAACTCTTGCCATTTTATATCAGGAGTCGCCAGGACTCCATCCCTGGAGCATCATGGTTCACCACCCACAGCAAACAGGTGGTCTCATTAAGGAGGATTTGTAGTTTTTGTGAATCGGTTTTCATAAATGTATGCTTTATATATTGCAATTTTATAGCTATTTTTGTATGAACAGATAGTTTAAGCATAGCATTTTGTTAGTGGATTATGATTCTTGTTGGTAGTTTGAAAGTGTCTATATTTTTCTTTTTTTTTTTTTTTTTTTCAAAAGATTGTGAGGAAAAACTATATTACTTTTTTTTCAAGTCACCATCCTAGGTATAAACAGATAGGTTGTAGGCTTATCATATAAGCTGATGGCATGTAGGGGAAGTTTTCCTCATATAAATAATTACTTACTAATCCATCTTGCTTCCTATACTACACCTGGTGGTAGTTTAATGTCCTACCCAGAACATAGGTGAACTTGTTATGTGAAAAAAAAACTCAAGGATTGCAGTTTAGCTTTGTGCCTAGGATGTAGATGCAGTTTAATGATTGGATTGGATTGGATTATTCCATCCCTACATCTATCGCAGGTTGAAACTTCTGGCCATTTTATACCAGATCAGTAGTCACTCAGTCACCAGGACTGTTCCCAGGCATTACACGTCATCACCCATGGCAAACAGGTGGCCCCATGGAGGGGAATTTGTAGTTTTTGGGAACTGATTTTCATAAATGTGCACTTTATATATTGCAATTCTATAGGTATTTTTGTATGAGCATAGCATTTTCTATAAATAGATATTTTGTGGATAATGATTTTGCTGGTAGTTTGAAAGGTGTCTATTTTTAATATATTGTTTGTATGGAAAAACTATATTATTTTTCCTGAAGTCACTATCCTAATTATAAACAGATAGGTTCTGGGCTTATCATATAAGCTGATGGCATGTAGGTGAAGTTTTCTTCATACAAATAATTAGTTTTTAATCCATCTTGCATCCTATACTATGTCTAGTAGCAAATTAATTGAAACAAAACAAATAATTCCTATATTATTTACTTTTTTGGTATTTTTCCAATCAAACATGACCCGTTACACATGTCTGTACTTCGTATGTCTATTCTACAAAGTCTTTCTTTGCAGATTGACCGCAGATTCTCAGTTGGATTTAAATCAGGAGAGTTTATAAGGCAGTTGATAGTACTCACTGGTAAGGCTTGCCATTGTGTTCATGAAGCATTACAATTTTCATACATTTCCTTGGAGTAACGTCCATTGCATTGAGTGTAGGGCAAATAATCGACAGTTGAGACAATAGTGTTTGAATGTGATGAAAATCTGATGCAATCACGAATGACACAATATTTTTCAACCCCAAACAAATTTCATCATATAACCTGAAAATATATTCAAATTACTGCACATCACTGCAAATGAACTAATCAGAGGAAAAAAAATAGAAATCAATTACACCCTGTCACTCGAGTGGGTCTAAAACTGACCATATGGTGAAAGAAAGGAAACTAAAGTGGTTGTTTCAATTGATTTGCACAAGGGTATATATACATTTTTTCTCTCTCTCTCTCTCTCTATATATATATATATATATATATATATATATATATGGTTCCGTATAGGATGCAGGTTCGAATCCTGTCAAAGAACGAAAATTTTCTATGAAAATTTCTCGGACATTCAGGCCGGTAAATGTTATTTAATACTGTTTATCATAAACAGAGCATTTGCTTAAATACTTGTATCTATAAAATAACAACGTTAAACATAAAAATATGTCTTTAATAAATAAATTGTCGGACCTTGTCCATTTCTTAATATATGACGTCATTTGTTTACATTCGATACGCCAGAGCAGTTATGAATGTACGAGATTCATGGAAAGTTGGAGTTTATAAGCAGTAAATTCGACCTTGTCTACCGATTGGTTCTTTTGTAGCTCAAAGCGGTAAGGCACGTCAGCGTATATGACGGTTCCATTATAGGATGCAGGTTCGAATCCTGTCAAAGAACGAAAATTTTCTATGAAAATTTCTCGGACATTCAGGCGGTAAATGTTATTTAATACTGTTTATCATAAACAGAGCATTTGCTTAAATACTTGTATCTATAAAATAACAACGTTAAACATAAAAATATGTCTTTAATAAATATATATATATATATATATATATATATATATATATATATATATATTTCAATAGTAGTTTAATATCCTACCCAGAACATAAGTGAACTTGTTTTGTGAAACAAAAAAAAAAAAAAATCATTGCATTTTAGCTTTGTGCCCAGGATACAGGTGCAGTTTAACATAATGCCTAGGACAGCTGAAATGTTGAGATTATAACAAGAATGAGGAGGATAATAATCTAAATATAAATAGTGTAAATAAAAAGCCTTTTTTCTTAGTTTCTCAGGACAGTATTCTGTAAAAGCATAAGAATCAATGCAGAGAAAATCTATAAAAAAAAGAAAAATGTCTCTGAAATTTTTTAACAGGTTATCTTGAAGTTAGCTAAGCTTAAAGTTTGAAATGATACCAAGATCTTTAAACGTCTGAGCATATTAGGAACAAATGCAATTGAATAAAAGGTAACTGAAGCAAACCTTGAAAGATATTGCTTTGAAAAAAGTTACAATATTTAAAAAAAAAAAAAAAAAAAAAAAAAAAAAAAATCAATTTTCATAAATTTCAGTCTTAAAAGTTCCAGCATATAAAAATCTCATATTTAAGGGTCTTTCTTATTTAAAAGAAAAAAAAAAACTTCCCTCTAAAACAGGTAATCTGGACTGTTTCTCCAATAAATGTTTGGAAGTTCTATGAATCAAGGTTGATTAACCTGCCATCAATATTGGCTATCAATCATATTTCTAAGTTAATTTTGCTAATGTCTGAAAATACTTTTTTAAGATACTAACAAATTTTGTCCTATAAAGTTTATTTGTATATTTGTTTTGCTTGTAACATTTAAAATCGCAAGTGCAAGGGAGATAACTAATTTTCATCTCTCTTGAACTTCTTGAAGAATAATGGTAACCACAAAGAAACTGCTTTTTTGAACACAAAATGAGGAAAGAAGGTTTGAAGAATTTAATAGACTTACAAATAAAAGATAAACAGAAGAAAGCAAAAAATAATATACTTGACAAATTTGCCCAAATGGATGGGGGAACAAATAATACAATAAAAATATGTGGTCATAAAGAGGAAAGCATTGCTGAGAGCAACAAAAGACAGGACGCTGTGGGGAGCCATTCTGAAAAGATATGGCACAGGCTATTTAGTAATATTTCAATTTTGTCCAAATTGGGTTTTGTTTGCAACCTTAATATGGAAAGTATTTTTTATATTCTCTTGAAATAATGTTTGCATATCTAATAAGCTGTAATTATTTCTTTTTTGTGCTGTGTCCCTTCAAGACATGGAGATTCGTGGCTCTCCACAAATTCCTATCCTTTGTAATTCTTAGTAAGTTTTTCTTTTAGCTACCCCTCCCAATTCCATTTCTGTCATTTGTACAAGTTGTTAGGTACGTTATTCACTACTTTCCTCTTACTCTCATTATATCCTGTGAGTGTTAAATACTCCAAACCCTCTTTCCTCTTTATGTGTTTCAGAAGTCTCAATTATCTCTGAAGAGTAAGCATAATGTTTGTCTCCATTTTTCCTAACAACTTCATTACTATCATGTTCAGTGCATAGTATTCTAAGCATCCTTTTGTAGAACTTAATTTTTGTTGCCTCAAATATCCTTCCATGTGGGGGCTTCCTTATTTTTCTCAATTCAGTAGTGTTATTTCTGGTAATAATTTTTTACAGAATATTTCTGGTATTAAAACCTATTTTTACACTTTCAAAATGCTTTTTACCTTACTTTCAGGGTTAACTATTTGCCCATAGCTGGGACCCTAACAGGTGCTACCACCCGGGGTAAGGGTGGATCTGGGAATATCAACAATTAAGAGGTGGTGCCATACTCCTCAAAGCCTCCTGATCAGAGGCCTTACTGTTGGACATAGTTTAACGTCTTACTCTGGACGCAGATGTAGTTTATCGTCATACACAGGACGGTTCAAGCCTTGGGTTTTGTTCATTCCACTCTCACTGCTGAACACATGTGCACACACACACACACGTAACTGTGAAAATTCCTACAGATATCTGAAATTTATTTTTGTTATCCTTACTTTTATTTGAAGCTTTTCACATGTAATACTTATATTACTTTAGTAATGTTTGTTTTCTAATTCGTTTTCATCCAGTAATCCCTTGTGGCTTAGAGACTTTATTGGTTTACTTCAGGTAAATTTGATTAAAACAAAAAGTTTTTTTAAATTTTAATTTATATAGATTTTCATAATTATTCATGATACATGTGTGAGAATCAGTGTCTAAGAGTTGTAATTCTGTGTCAAAGACTTGCTTTAAACAATGGATAAGCATTTCCTTCTTCCTTGGGAATTAAGATTATAGTCATTCAAATTCATCTGAAGAAAAAAAAAAATAAGGGGTCACATAACAGACCATCTTGCAAGACATGTATCTGAAAAAATCCATGTTAAACATCAACCTCGTTTTGTTCCAATGATTCTATCTTGGCCAACATTCTGTCAAATCCTGCAAACCTGTCAGAAATAATGCACACTGCTCTTCCCTATTGATTGCCATCAATACAAAAAGATTAAAAAAAAAAGGGGAAAAGAAAATTCAGCAGTATAAATACTGATGCACTAAATGTGACATAAAGTGAACCAATTGCTAAGTCCCCAGACTAGAAAATTGGTTCACTGTGTTGTGCTAGACAGTTTTTCTTGCCAGAATCTATCTTACATATTTATAAGTCTACCATTCATCCATGAAATATTCCCCTGTGCCTATCACGAGGACTACAGATTAATCTTAGGGCTAGTCAAATAAAAACACATGTCAATGAAGTGTCATAGCGAATTCAACTGCTTTATCATCCTAATATTGTGGGTGGTGGTTATTTCTGTTGGTGGACATGTCTCATATGTATACTCTGAATGTTGGGATACTACAGTCCATGCTTTGAAGATTGCTGCCACATGTGTTCTGGTAAATCTAAGGAAAAATCTGCAACATTATCGATCCTGACCTGGTATCTTGGCTTCAGTCACTTTAGCACCACTGTAATGTAGTGTCTCCATGCCTTTTCTAGAAATATTTTCATGGTAATTGTTCTGATGAGCTTTCCTCTGTAGCACCTAGACTTTATTTGTCTTAGCATAGTACTAGATTGGTGGTAAGGTTTCATCATTTTACAGCTGAAATGGGTAGATGTATATATAAGTTCTAAGGTAACAGTTTCTTCTATTGCATTTCTTACTTGTGGAAATCTTTTCTGGCTTCTTGCTTCCCTGTCAAGTTTGATCTTTAAAAATTTAAATGCAATATCAATTGTTTTCTTTCTTCTTATTCCTTTATTGTTCTCCTCCCTTAATAGTAGTTTTTGCCATATTCTCTAACACTTAGTAACCCCTTGTGTCCTAGTGGCTTTATTACCTTGCTTGGAGTGAAATGATTAGGAAACCAAAAATAGCCTTTTCATAGGAATTGGATGAAAAATATACTATTGCAAGTCTTCATCTGTATAGATAAGTTGATACTTATCATTTGTTTAGAGTATAAAATCTAGCTAATTCTATTTAGATTCTTTTCATTTTTGTTTCCATCACTTTAGTTATTAAATATCCCACACTGTGATAATAGAACGGTGAAATATTGTAAGAACCTGGATGCAAATTTACTGTGGATCATTGAGCAATTAAAGCACTTTGTGAACATTTTTGTCTTAGATTAGAGAATTGTTTATATATATATATATATATATATATATATATGAAGAAAAATATGCGGAAAAAACAAACAAAAATCCTAATATGCAATTATGCTGTTTTAATGTTAACATATGTAACATATATATATATATGTTTTAATGTTAACATATATAACATATATATATATGTTTTAATGTTAACATATATAACATATATATATATGTTTTAATGTTAACATATATATATATATATATGTTTTTATATATATATATATATATGTTTTAATGTTAACATATATAACATATATATATATATTTTAATGTTAACATATATATATATATATATGTTTTAATGTTAACATATATAACATATATATATATGTTTTATATATATATGTTTTTATATATATATATATATAACATATATATATTTTAATATTATTATATATATAACATATATATATATTTTTTAATGTTAATATATATAACATATATATATATGTTTTAATGTTAACATATATAATATATATATATATGTTTTAATGTTAACATATATAATATATATATATATTTTAACATATTAATATATAACATATAATAACATATATATATATATTTAATGTTAACATATATAACATATATATATATTTTTAATGTTAACATATATATATATATATATATATGAGCAGTACAAAATGTTTTAATTAAAAATAAAAATACAAATTTTTAAAACTTTCAATATTAACTTTTTAGTCATATTTACCATTTTGTTCCATTGTCTTTTGCCATCTTACATAATTCCTTTCTTTCAAAACTCTCTTACCTTTCTAAGCAAAGAACTGATCTAACAGCATTTTCAGTCTTCAGGGAATTAAAGTTTTTTATCGAGAGAATTCCATAAAGATCAGAATAAATAGTAATCTGAAGGTACACTATCTGGGGAATACAGATGAGGAGTGAATATTTGCTTTATAAGCTCTTAATTTTTGTCTGTTCATGAAAAAAAGAAAAAAAAAAAAAAAACAACATGTGGTCTAACATATCCCATGAAAATAGAAATTTTGCTTTATTTACCCTGAATGGGTAAATAATAGTACAGTTTCATACTTAAGAATTTTCCAAAATGCGTGGCTGTTTATTAATAACACTCCAAAGGTTAGTTCTTTCTATGTTTTTTCAAAAGGAATGCATCAATAGGCTGACAGTTTAAAATAATGTAATTCCTTTTATTTATTAGGTCATGTTCTTCAATTCTAGAATATGTAGTTTCTCCAAGATGGATGAGTAATCTAACAAGCGAAAGGAATTTTAAACTGCCAGCCTGCTGATAGCATTTGAAAAATGTGAAAAGAACACATCTTAAGAGCCATCCATTTTGAAAAATTGCTAAGCATGAAACATCACTGTTAATGGGTAAATAAAACAAAAATGTCATTTTTATGTATATGAAAAAGCTCTTTGAAAAAGAATTTAAAATAGAGCACTTGTATATGTAAAAAAAATGAGTATACAAACAGTATATGACATGTTTGGCAGAGGAGGGCGGCTTTCAATCAACAAAAAAATGAAAAATAAAATCGAAAATTGTTTTTTTCACTGCAAATTATTCATTATATCATATCCAAGTATTTTACAAAAAATTAAACTATTTCAAGCTCAATTTAGTTTTATAGTTGATAACTGTACCATGAGATAAGGTAATATAAACTGTAGATTTTTCTGTGTAATATCATTAGATTGTTACATAATTATAGTGAAATCATTAAGGTTTTTTGTTAAAAGCATTTTATTTTTGGTTGTATATTAATTTAAAATATTCGTTTTAATAAGATCATTCTTAATTTCAGAATTTCATTATTGCCCATCAAAATGACTGCAAGAAAGTGATCTAAAAACAACAATGGAAAAGTGAGGTAACAAAATGTCACCGAAATAGCTCCAGTTTGTTCAACTTAGGAAACTTAGCATGACAGCCAACGTGCTGCCAATAACAAAGGAGAAAATGAAAAATACCTAACAACAAATTGAATATAGCATCAAAATTTATATTATTTTTATTTGTTATTTAACTAAATACATAAATGTCAACAATGTTTCTTTAAAACTTGATATTTCTTGTAATAAATTCTTATTATTATTGTTATTATTTTCCTTAACTGTAATGTAGTTCTATGTTTAAAATTCCTAACGGTTAACCATGAGAAGAAATGTTGATCAAAACCGCCTAAACCATTAAGCATGTATTGCCACAAAATTATCAAATAGTGAATACACCTCTTCTCTACCAAATGAGTCATGTGTGTGTGTGTGGGGGGGTATATTTAGGCAGCAAAAACTCATCCAAACAATTCTTTGTCTTGTTAAATTCAACCAAAAAGATATTTTATTGTATTTTCACCATTTTTGGTTTGGTTTACAGCATATCAACCTCAATGGGTTATTCAATGCCAACAAAATTTTTATTGCTGGTAATATTTTCTTTTAAGAATATATTGCTGGTATTATGTATTTATTTATTTTTTTTAAATGTATTGCTGGTAATAATTTTTCCTTCAAAAATGTTTTGCTGGTATTTTTTTTCCAAAATCTACTGCTGGTAATAATTTTATCCAAAAATGTATTAATGGTATTAAAACCTATTTTTACACTTTCATAGTGCTTTGACCCCAGATTGAAGGTTAACTATTTACCCATAGCTGGGACCCTAACAGGCGCTACCACCATGGATCAGGGTTGACCTGGGAACACCAGCAATTAAGAGGTAGTTCCACACTCCTCAAAGCCTCCTGATCAGAGACCTTGCTGCTGGATGTAGTTTATCATCTTACCTAGGACATGGATGTAGTTTATCATCTTACACCTATTTTTGAATAAGATGTAAATTGGGATCAAAATAAACTACCTCAGGTTCAGGTTTCATTCTGTTTTTTGCTCAAGTACTTTCAAACAGGGTGTGCATTGGCTTGTAGTGGATATTCGCTTGGAATGAGAAACCAGAAAGCTGAGTTTGTTACATTCACTTACATACGCTTGAGAAAAGTGTGAATTCATATTTTCCCCCTAACTATGGTTTAAATAGTAAGACGTATCTGTAAACATCATTGTTATTTTCAAAAAACTGCTAATGCAATATTCTCTCACAAAAAAATGAAAATAAATTTTCTTACAATCTTAAATATGTTTCAGCTTCAAATAACCGATAAAGGGTTGATAAGTCATAAAATATAAATCAAACAATCAATATAGAAGAACAGAAGATTCAAACTGCATCCAACTCAAAAATTTTCGTAACACTTTCTATGATTAACAAAAAGCTTTTGTTTTTTGTATTTGTAACTGCACCTAATGATGTTAAGAAACAAGCAATGAAAGAAAGACTATAGAAAATCCCACTGATTAAAGTGATGAATAAGAGAGAATTTGTTTTTCATAATCTTATGTTTGCCTCCTCACCATCATCTCCTGTTTGTTTATGATGTCTAACTTCCCTCCATTTAGTTTATCTTTGCATAACTGATCAAAGACAATATAAATGATTCTATCGCTATTTTCGGCCATATTGAATTTGTTTCATTTAATGTTAACTAATTTAGCACTGGGTTTAAAGAACAATTTCAAACAAATACAGACTTATTAAGATATTCAAAGCATTGGGTGTGCAGAGAATACATAAATTCTTTGTGCAGATTAGATATTTAATAAATTTCTTTTACATAAGAGATAAAAATGTCAGACAAACTGCTGATGAAAGCAAATTTATTCATGATACACATTTTGATGTAGAAATATGAACTAACAATATATCCACCATGTTGAATTCATTCACTGAACATACTCTTTACTTGAGTTCAAAAACTGATAACATTTTCAATTTGATTATCAATCATCTATTTAAGTCTTGAATAAATTTGTTTTATGAAAATTAAATTTATTTCATGAAAATTCTGGGCCTAGTCTATATTATTTATAAAAACATGTAGGTTGCATCAGCAATGCTATGATCCTTTTGTCTTTCATTGCACAACTCAAGGATGGTTAAAGCTATTGACACCAACTTTTTGTGGTTGCTAATGGGAAATTAGAAATTTTTTAAATACTGAAGATCTCTTGGAGACAACATCCAACTTTTTGTGGTTGCTAATAGCATCACAGAGCATCGTTTTGCATATTAAAAATATTAAATATTTTTTAAAAATAATTTTTAAATTTCACAGTTAAAACAATATTTTATAAATATTTGAAAATTAGAAATCTTTTAAATACCAAATATCTCTTGGAGACAACATCCAACTAAATCACAGCACTATGGACCAGAATGCGATTTGCAGGACACTGCTGGCAAGTAAAACAAGAACTTGCAATTGATCTACTGTTCTGGACACCTAGCCATGCAACAGGATGAGTTGGTCACCCAGCAACCACCTACATTGACCAGCTATGTTATGATATAGAATGTAACCATAATGACCTTGATGCAGGGCTATAATAGTTGATGAAACACAATGTCCAAACTAGCTTGACTGAATAAATAGTAAAGACTTTGATTTATAATCTATCATGTGAAATTGGAACCTTACTTTGTGTCCATCATATGTGCATTGTCAAATTTTAATATTTTGGTTAACTGGACTTAAAATCTTGTATGAGACCCCTGTAGATATTTAAATTAAATGTTATCTCAAAAATTTCATGGTGGAAAGAATGATCAAATCGGGTAGAAGTCAATAGAACAGATTTATGATTTCTTGGTGGCATTATTTTCATTTAGATATTTGGCTGGAACAGGCTTAAAAGCCTTTGTTTTAATTTTTGATATTAATAAAATGATAAACATTAAGGAACAAGATTAACAAAATTTTTTTGAAGGTCATTGAACAGATGGAGAAGGAAAAAAAAGCAAAATTTTGTATTATATACACACACCATGTAATGAATTATTAATGAGGTGGCAATATTTCCATTTTGTCCCAAAACTACATATTGGAATTTAATGAAAGTTTCACAGAATAATAGCAACAGTTCCATGCACATGCTACATAAAAACTGTAAGGTTCTGTGCAAGTGTAAACAAACCATAGACATTTGCATGAGTAACATGCTACTTCAGTGTTCCAAATTACTAATCAGCGACTTCATAATCATGCAATTATGTGTCGCAATTGTGACTTTACCATTTCTGAGAAGTCTGTTATAACATCTGAACTTGCAAAATGATTGGAAGATATCACCAAACTGTTAAAAGGTTTGTTGCAACTATGAAGGCACATATGAGGGTCGATAAGGGTCATTCAAGGGTTGTTTCCCAATGTTCTCTGTCATGAATTAAACATGAAGCTGTAAATAAGCCAGACCTGATGAGCTGAGAAACTTTCTGGCACACTGGAGAAACAACTGTGTCTAGAAGTAATCTATGTCGTCTTCTGAAAAAGGTCAGATAATCATTGAGACTGGTGAAAACGCCTCCATTGACAAAAAGACATGTACAAAAGCATCTGAAATGGACAGAAGGTAACATAAAGGTCGACTTCTGAAAAGGTTTTGTTCATGGATGTTCTTGCGCTGTCATTGATGGCCCTGATGGTTGGAGCAAAGGTTGAGTCATAAACAGACGACATTGTCATCAACACTCGGGATGCCAACAAGGAGGAGCAGGTATCATGATTTGGGCTGATATTATTGGAGGTATCATGGTTTGTCCATGGTAAGTGCCTGACAATATTAAAATAACTACAGATGCTTATATAGCTTTCCTGGGAGAGCACATTGAACCTTGGTTAAAAAAGCAAAGGATCACATTTGAGAGAACTCTCATATTTATACAAGATTATGCTCCCTCACATTCAGCACACAAAACTATGGAGTACCTGCAACAATTAGGTTTCTGTGGAACTTGAAAAATGAACTGGCTGGCCAATTCTCGAGAAGTCGACCCAATCAAAAACTTGTTGGGCATTCTGAAGCGATGGATTTATAAGAATGAATGCCAATTTTAGAAGCAAGGAGGAGTTGAGGTAGGCAATAGTGAAGGTATCATGTGGAATTACATCAAAGGAGATCCAGAAATTGATATTTTCCATGGATCAGCAACTTATCCATGTCATTTCAAGAAGAGGATCACAAATCCCTTATTAATCAGCTCCACTATTAGTTTTGAACTTTCTGTACTTGTTGATTTCTATTTATTTCATATCGGTTACTGGATGTATCCATAACAATCTGTATATGAAGCAATTGAAGTGTTATATTCTTGGTTACATGAGTTTTAATTACACCTCACAAATAATTTGGAACAGTTATAATTTAAGTAAATTAGGTAAATGACTGTATTTTCTGTATATTTTCAAAGGACTTTTTACAAGGTATGTGCATATAACTATTGTCATTATTCTGTGAAAATTTTGTTAAATTCCAATGTGTAGCATTTGGACAAAATGGAAAATTGCCACCTCATTAATAATTTATGCACAGTGTAAGTGTTGTGTGTGTGTGTATGTATATATATATATATATATATATTATATATATTCAAACATATATTGTTAAATATAACAGACAACGAATGTCTATTGTGTTTGATCATGAGCCATTCTAAGCTTTGTATAATGACTTAAGTTTCAGGAGAAAAGAAAGACAAAAACATGTCCAACATTTGGATATATTTTAATTATTATGTTCCTCGATCTAAGCTTTTGGCTCACATGAGCCATCATCAGAATGGTTATATGGACATTTCAACAGAGTTGTTCACCATCAAAGATGGCATCCTGTTATATTTACATACAAGTTTGCTATATAACGATAATGGTCGCAGAATAGCAGACACAGGTTGTAAATTTGTAATACGGTTGTATGACGTCATACATGACAATGTGAGAGAAAGAAATTTTACCAACAGAACCATGTGTTTAGATGCAATATAATATGTTGTGACTGGTTTGAAATGTAATTTTGTTGATTTTTTTATTACCTTTCAAACCAGTCATAGATAATGCAGACAATTACAGTACAGGCAGACAAAGCAAAGTATTTTACTGAATGTTATCAGTAGCATATAACAAACATCAGGGGAAAAAACTGATTCATTCTTACAGAAATTGGTATTTCAGCAAACAGCACTGACGACCATATATATTTTATTATTACTATCACAATTTACTATAATGATTTGGCTTGTTTCCAAATATTTTAT
>CAHIKZ030005522.1:472500-482500 GCA_903632075.3 Acanthosepion pharaonis | reverse complement strand
TTTCATGCAGTTTTTTCTCATTAAGAATCTGGCCATCTGAAGTCTCCTTTGTAACTGCCTGTCCATCCATCATGTTCTCTTTTTGTCTGTTTATAAATTCATCGACACATCTACATGCAAAATATACTCTATTTATCTTTTAATATATCTGAAAACTTCTCACATCTATTCTTACAAATTTCTTATATAAATAAGCATTGCATATGTAAAGAGAAATCCATCATCAGTCGGTAGAGAAACATTGTTAGAACATACACTTTCTTTACACACAAATGCTTGAAGGAAAGGAGATTAACACTCCTATATATGTCAATATATGAATATAATATAATCCACACATGTATCATATGTATATGTTAGTGAAATATGTGTGGAATTACATATGCAGTTACATTGTACATGTATGTGTCTGACATTTTGTTGAGCAATCAACGAACAATTAAGAAAAGCAATTCCCTTTAATTTTGCTTTAATTGTCTGAATACAGTTCCTATCTTAATTGCCAACAGTTGACCTGCTGATTGATTAAAAATGAATCATTAGAAAAAATAACTGACCTTCCCCATCACTCAATCAAGAACTTTTATAGTTCAATATTAAGAAAGTCAATCAGTTTCTCTCCCTCTGCCATATTCCTCTTTAGAAGGTTCTTTCTCTTTTGTTTCTATTTTTTGACATCACTTTATTCCTTTCTTGCTTCCTTTTCTTGTGTTAATTTACCTTCACACTACTTTTCATACTTTTTCTTTTTAATCTTTCTTTGTATTTTTTTTTCTCTTTCTTTTGTTCTATCTTCCTTTTTACTTGCTTTTGTAAACTATACTTATTATTTTCTTTCTTTGGTCATGAAAATAATATTGCAATCTTTTTAATTCAAAGCTTTCTTTTGTCTGGTTTCCTCATGCTTTTCCTTAACCAGCTTTTCATTCTTTTCTCTCTCCACTCTTTCTACTGACTCTTCAGTACACCATTCTTTTATATTTTCTTCTTTGCTTTTTTCTCTCATTCTGCCCTATTCCCTTTGTTAGTCACACACTATGAATGTTCTATTTCTTTTTTTTCCATCTTTTTTTTTTCATCCATTATATTTCCCTCTTTCTTGCTTTCTTTCATTATGTTATATTCTCCTCCATCTTTCTAGCTTTCTTTCATTATGTTATATTCCCCTCCATCTTTCTTCCTTTCTTTCATTCATTGTTATATTCCCCTCCATCTTTCTTCCTTTCTTTCATTCATTGTTATATTCCCCTCCATCTTTCTTGCTTTCAGCATGTTATATTCCCCTCCATCTTTCTTGCTTTCAGCATGTTATATTCCCCTCCATCTTTCTTGCTTTCAGCATGTTATATTCCCCTCCATCTTTCTTGCTTTCAGCATGTTATATTCCCCATCTTTCTTTGCTTTCATGTTATATTCCCCTCCATCTTTCTTGCTTTCAGCATGTTATATTCCCCTCCATCTTTCTTGCTTTCAGCATGTTATATTCCCCTCCATCTTTCTTGCTTTCAGCATGTTATATTCCCCTCCATCTTTCTTGCTTTCAGCTTATTCCCTCCATTATTGTTATGTTATATTCCTCCATCTTTCTTGCTTTCTTGCTTTCATTATGTTATATTCCCCCATCCATCTTTCTTGCTTGTTTTTTCCCCCTCATTTTCTTGCTTGTTTTGTATTTCCCTCCATCTTTCTTGCTTGCTTTCATTATGTTATATTCCCCTCCATCTTTCTTGCTTGCTTTCATTATGTTATATTCCCCTCCATCTTTCTTGCTTTCTTTCATTATGTTATATTCCCCTCCATCTTTCTTGCTTGCTTTGTTATATTCCTCCATCTTGTTTCTTTCATTATTATTCCCTCCATCTTTCATATTCCCCTTCCATTTTCTTGCTTTCTTTCTTCCATTATATTCCCCGTCTTTTTTGCTTCCATTATATTTTCTGTCTTTAGTTCTTTTTTCTCTTCCTTCTTCCATTACATTTCCACTCTTTTTGCTTTCCCTTTTCTTCCATTATATTCCTCTTGTTTTTTTTTTTAATTTTTTCTGTTTTGGCTTCATCCTATTTCCTTTTTTCTTTCTTTTCTTACCTTCCTTCTTTTCACTATTCCTTCTCTTATTTCCATTTTTCTCTTTTCTGCCTTTTTCCTTCCCTTATCTTTTTTTTATTCTTCCCTTGACCTTCTTTCAACCCTAACCCTTCCTACGACATGAACATATTTTTATTTCTTTTTGTGTATCACTTTTTGATCACAAGTGGGGTAGGGTCTATTCTGAGAGCAATCAGACACTATCACCAATAATGACAGCAATCAAAACTAATTATCACTTTATTATAATCAAGCCTACACAGTCATAAGAGACCCATCATTGCATATAGACAGACATTCAAGAAACGATCACTAACAATAGCAACAACACTATTCCTTATTAGTTGATTTGTTATCTTCAAGTGCCCTCCTTGTCTGCACAGACTTTTTGATTGCATTGACTAAAGAACATTTTCTGAAGAACCTTTCGAAACAGATCTGATTATTTCTTACATTTTATATTTACTAGCCAAATACCTGTTCTACAAACAGAGAGAATAAGTCATTATAGAAGTTGTTTAATTGTATTTTTTTCAACTAGTAAAATACACATTCTATGAACAGAGAAAAATAAGTTGTTGTAGAAGTTCCCTTACCTTTCTAAAATTTCTATTTGAAACATTTTTTTTACAGGATATCTATTTTCTGAAGTTCTTTTCATCATTATACTAAGTCCATTTGACAGTTTTCCATCTGAGTTTTTAATTACATTTTTTGTAATTACTATGTAGCAATTCTGGGATCCATTTTATTAGCTAATAATAATATGAAACTGATCTTTTAGTTTATGTCAGGTATAATCTTATTTTAATATTAGTTTACTCATGTCATTAATAATGACATCATATATGAAATTACTATTTTGTTAAATACATACTATTATTATTATAGAGCCTAGAAACAATCATGACTCACCACTGACTTTGATGTGCCAGACACCTTGCCTGAATTTCAGAATGCCACCTACCCAAACAAATCCTCTTCTCAGAGCTTGCATTTGTTAAGAGATCCCATGGAGTCCCACATTGTCAATTCAAGGCTCTGTCAATTGGGAAAGGAAAGCTGCAGAAAGAACCAATTGGAGAAGAGTAGTCCACAAAAAAACAAAATCCTTCGAAAACACCAGAAGCTCAGGGAACCCACGTTAAACCCGGCCTTGCACCACATGCAACCCTCGTGGCGGGGGCTAAATATATATTAGTGGTATGAGCCAAGATGCTTTGTTATAGTGCTGTAAGATGGAGGCACAACAAAATTTAACCTTATGCAATTTTATAAAAGATTCATTGAAATTATTCTCAAAGAATACTAGATTATGAACACCTTTTAAAATTCATTTTTGAATATATGTAGGCAGGTTCATGTCTATATAAATATATATAAACAAACATGAACCTGCCTATATATATATATATATATTGAGGCATGTGTTGTTTAAGACTACAAAACTTTTCCGTTTAATAATCTTTTTATGTTTTTCTTGCTTTTGCGCAAGATTTTTTTTATATTTGGGTTTAAGTTGTTGAAAAAAGACCCTAGTCCTTGGTGTTTTGCTGAGCAGTTTCAGTTGTCTATCAACTATCATCATGGCTTTATGTTTTGGTTTGAAGTAGGTTGCTTATTATTTTATAGATAATATTTTGGGTATTTAGGCAATGTTGTTGGATTAGTACATTAGCAGTTGAGAGGGGATTGGTATTTATTATTTGGAGGATTAGTTATTACATATGTTTAAGATATTACTACCAGTATTAAATCCTATTTTATTTATGTTGGATTTTTGGTTTTTGTGATGGCTTTAAGAATTTGTAAGCATTTTTTGCATTTGTTTTTGTAGAGGATTTTAGCATTGTTGATTAGGATTTTTCTCATTTTGGAGGATTTGAATCTGTTACTAATGGTACAGTTAGTTGTTATATAAAAAACTTGTGAAAAAGCAAGAAAAAACAGAAAAAAAGGGAAGTCTTTCATCTGGGTATTTGTATTCATTGGTTGGTGCCAAAATTAAGTGAATTGGCTGGCTAAGTTAGTTGTTGTAGAAATCTGCTTCAGAGCAGTTCATTTATTACCATACACTGACCTGACATGTAAACTATACAACAAAAATCCAGCAAATCCCAACTGAAAATATTTTGAAGTATAGGCTTCATGTTTTTTTTTTTTCCTTTTTAGCCACCAAACATAATCACTAAATTATAACTTTTTTGTTTACAATAAAACTTAGTTGGTCTTGTCATTCCCTTCTCTTCATCTTATTTTTTTGCCACACATGTGACTATATTTTATATATATATATATAATACAAACATACTTGAAAAATGCAGTATCTAACGTTTAAAATGCAAACAGTTTTTTAAAGCTTTTATTTTAGTTTTAATTTCAGAGTAATTGATTAAATTTAACATTTCGAATAAGTAAAATACTTTGCTGTATTTCAAACTGATTTTAAATTGATTGGATTTTTTTTCTGATTGGTAAAATTGATTAAATTGTCCATATTGACAAATCTGACAATACAACAATCTTTTCTAAAACTCCTTTCAAAAATAAAATATAATTTTCTGAAACTTTTAGAAAAACCAGTTGATTTAAAATTTAATTAATAAAAAAAGTAAAAACGTGATGAATATAATGTAAATACCGTTTATAAAATTTTTGAACTATCAAGTAATCTTAAAAATTTTAAATATTTTGAGCATTATAATATTTTATTGAATTTTAGCTACTTTGGCTATATAGCCTTATTTACAAAGATGCTTGTTGAGGAAATGTTAGAAAATTAACAATACATTTTAAATTTACTATAGTTACTGCTCTTATTTTCTGCTTATGTCATGTATCGACATCCATATTTACAAAGGTCAGCATGTCTATATACACACAGTAAAAAATCAAAATTCTTTTTAAATTACTGGGGTGGGGGTGATGAGTTGTAATAAGCTTTCCCATTTATGATTAGTAAATATACTTTTTATTTAATAACAATATCATTTGACCACATTCAAAGTCTGCAAATTATTCTTTATTAAAAGTTAAAATAAAAATGAAAAAAATCTTGCAAAATACATCATTAATCAAAAAGAATTTTCTTTTTCATGAGACAATGTTTTTATTTTATTCATAAATGCAATTAAAACTTTTCTAATGAAATAATGTCTTAGTTTTATTGCAGTTTTTATTTTACAATTCAGAGCAGATCTTCTGTAATTGGGGGTGGTGCTTGATAAAAAAAAAATTGATTTAAATTCTCCAAGAACTTGTGTTTATTAACTAATATAAACATTAAATGCTACAAGAATAATTTCCCAAAATTTTATGAAATTAAATAAGACTGTGTGGGTATGTGAGTGTCTGAGTTAGATAAAAAAAAGAGGGGAGGGTAACATGTAAAAAAAAATATATTTTTTACCAAAATTTTATAAAAAAAAGTAACATTTAAAAAATAATATGTGAATACATCCCAAAAGTGTCATTAAAATAAGAGAATTATCTGATTTTTGTAAGAATTTCCAAATCAATGTGTTTTTCATAAAAAAAAAAAAAGATGCTCAAATTTTGTGTACTAATTTATAGTTCCACGTTGATGCCAGAAAAACAAGATTTTTTTTAACCAAAATTTTAAAAGTTCTAAAAAGGATTTAAAACATTTTAAATTATAAAATCTTTTGATCATTCCTCTTAATAGCAGGAAGATTTTGATGATAAAAGTTAAAGATAATATGTTCTTCACGGATTCTGATATAATCATTTTCCCTATTTTCATTAATTTAGAGATATATAATTAAATGTTTGAAATTAAAAATCTGTGATAAGAACCAAAATCTTTGTATGCAAGAATATACAAAAAATTCTCCTGCAATATTACATTATCATCAGAGTAATGTATAGGATTTCTGAATAAAAATTCAATAGTCAATAAAAAGTGTTTATTTACCTATTATGAAGACATGCAACAACAATTGGAATAAAACAGCCTCTTTAATTGATTTTGATCATAGTGTTATAAGATAAAATAAGACATATCTCGGCTGATTTACAGGCAAATACTCAAGAGCGAGAGAACCGGATGTAAACGGGACAAAGCTCCATCACAAAATGACCATTATCTTTGTTTACAAATGTTCCCGACACACGTGTTCCGGTCGAAAAATAAAATAATATTTAAAGTGCTCTATTTTTTGTCCAATAAAAATGCTTCCCTCCTAATTATACTCGCTTTGTTTTCGAGCCTGTTGAGCCATAAAAAAAAAAAATCGCTATAAAAGGGGTCACATGGAAGTTGAACAGTCAGTCTACAGGTGCCCAGAGTAGAGACCTGTCACATTCAGCTGCTGACAGCAGGGGAGCATCAACCACCGTCAACATGTGTGAACTACTATGAGAGGTTGACCTAGATCCGAAGCCGGCTTATGAACTTTACCACAAGGTAGCTGTCCCAAACACACACGTTCCTGTTGAAATAAACCACGTAAATCTATTTCTGCTGTTGTCGTATTTCTTTCTTGCAACCATACGCTTGTCTATAACAATAGTGAGTGAGGAGAGATGAGAGAGAGAGAGGCTGCTATCATCTTTCTTGTTTTCCCTCATGTAGACCAGGAAAATTTTGTTAGGAAGAAAAGAGTATTGAACTTTTGTGTAACATTGGTCCTTCTCAGAGATGAAAAAGAGACTTGAAGCAATAGAAATATGGTTCTACAGAATGATGCTGAGAATAGCAAGAACTGAATATGCAAGTGACGACAAAGTTTTACAGAAAATGAAAACAAAAAGGCCACGGCCTACTAATATATATGACCTCACATGTTACATTTCAGGCTAATTTATAACAGATCTATTTGGTTAATAGTCAACTTATGTCTCTTTTATCTAAAACATATTAAAAACCATCTAAAAAATACACAAACAGGATATTTTTTCTCTCTTTTTTTAAACAGAACATAATAAAAGATTGTAAACAAACAAAAAAAGTTATTAAAGAAAAAGATGGTAATGGAAATTTCTCCAAAAGTAATTTCTACGCTTGTTGAGACATATAGTACAGTAGTAAGGCATAACGTATTAGTTCTGTAGAAAAGGGACAATCATTAATTTGGTAATATAGTATTTTTTGCAATTTTTTAGAAATGAGTATGATTGTTCTTCCACCATGTTTTGTATGTAGTTTGGAAAATTTTTTTAACATGCTAAATCTCATGAGTTTAGCATTATGTCCATGTATAAACCACTGTGGTAATGGTATAGGGGTTCCATCACACTGGAGCTGGACATGATAATTTTGGTCAATGTGAATACAGTCTTTTATAGATGGAAAATGTGTTTCAGGGTCAAAGACTAGTCTATAAATTTGAATATAATCTTCCTATTTTTTTAAAATTCAAAACTGTTAGGACAACACTCTGCTTCTTCCAATTGAGTAAAATCCTTTATCGTATCAGCTGAAAAAATAATCATGTAATTCATCAGTTTGGACCAGTCATTGTTTTGGAGGCTTTCTGAATTCCCTTGTATTTGGCAAAAGAGACCTTTTTTTTTTTAGTTTTTTTAATGTATTGTAGGTATTAGATGTAAATCCCAATTTAGTTTGTTTTGTTTCCCTTTCAAAATAAATTTATCTTCAAAATCTCTCATACAGAGAACTGAAGTTTTTGTAGGAAATCAATCAATACAATTAATGAATGTTATCCATTTTTCTATGAGGTCAGATTTTCCAAGAGGAAAAGAAAATACTTTTTCATGGTTAGTAACATATCCACTAGAACAGCCAAATGCAACACATTTTTTAACCATTTTTGTTAGACAAAATATCACAACTGTATAATTTAATCTTTAAATGCAATAAATAAGGTAGAAAATTTAGCTAATAGTGTTCATTTGTTAAATGGGCCATATACACAATTGAAAATCATAAAAGCAAGGTAACTCACAGGCATTTATAATTCATGGATTAGTAAAGAGAAAAATGGGGTGTAAATGTACATTTTAGTGTTGAAAACATGTCTAGGGAATTGAAATAACATCTGATAAATTCTACATAATCATACATTGTTAATTTACGTTCTAATACAATTTTTAAAGTTACCTCCCTTTTAGATTAGCAATTTTCTAAGTGGCCATTCACATTTTTTTTTTTTTTTTGTTTCCATTACATCAGCCTGTTACAATTCAGCTTGTTATGTGACATGTGGGGTTGGGGAATATAATACTAGTTGACCATGGGTCTGACATATCTCCTTCTGCTTCCTTTGTTCACTTCTTATCTCCAAAAGTTAGTTTTTGCCTTTGTAACTCCTCCATCAATAGCATTGTGTCAACAATCATTTGCTAGCTGTTCCCAGCTACCTCAGTTGATGCCTGGGCATTTCAGATCTCCCTTCCAAACATCATTGCAAATATAATGTGGGGCAGACTACCAGACAGTGTCCCATGACCAGATCACCATACATGATGTCTTTTGGTATATAGCCATCATTCATATGATGTACATGACCCAGCCATTGAAGATGATGTTGACAAAGGAGAAAATGCATGCTTGATTAACTATTGCATAGCCTAAGCAACAGCAGTGATGGCCAGTTTGAGTGAGAGAGTATAGAATAATAGTTAGTTGATCTTGTGCTAAAGGTATTCCAGGCATGTACTCTGCTTTATAGCAGTGAAACCTGGACAAAATATATCAGGCATGAAAAATGCCTGAAAAGGTTCTATCTCCACTGCCTATGATGTATCCATGGCATCAGATGGAGAGACAAAGTTACCACCATTGTTGTGCTGGAGCAAGTAGACTCTAGAATCTATAATGAGCAATTCCACAGCTTAAACATATCTGGTAGGAGAATTGTAGCTTTATGAAGACATTTTCAATATCCCTAGTGTCCGTAAGGACAATGCTTTCAATCTTTTTGAGACCTGAGATAGCAAGACAGATATAATTATGTCCAGAATTAAGGCAGTGAAGTTGCAATTTTTGACCAAACATGTCTACTCATTTCTGACAAGAACAATTTTGTACTAGAATGAAAAAGATAGACATATGTAAGTGGAATGACATTCCTGACTACAAAAAGAAGAAAAAAAAACAACAGGTAGAGTCTTATGAAAACAATCCTCTTGAAAAATGGAATTTTCAGTTGACAATGACCACAAAGAATTTACCTTATTCCCAACAGTTAATTAATATAAAATATTCTGAAGCTAAAAAGAAGGAATTACATAGCTGGGTTAATAAGTGTGTTCTGTTATACAAGACTAGAGTCAAAATAGAATTACAAGGTAGATTTGCATCAAAGAAGTGATGAAGACTGGTTGCAAAAGGGTTCCAAGATGACGACTCAGAATTGGTTAGAAGTGCACAAAGAAAACCTATAAATTATTCTGACCATCATTGCAGCTTTTGTTTTTAGTTGTAAAAAGTATTAACATTTCAATTAAATCATTATTTTCTTGTCTAATTTACAAGTGCTATCTATTTTTATTGATGCTGGTGAATAAAATTTATTCAACAAATATATCACAGTTTACCGTTAACTACAATCTGCTAAGAAACGGATGTAGAGTTTGGTAGTGGCAAATGACAATACTCAACTGTAATAGAAGATGGAATTATAATCAAGGTAAGACTGGTCACAAAAGCTTCCAAGATATAAACTCAGAACTCTTTACTCAAAGAAGAACCTATGAATTAAACTGACCATCATTGCAGTTTTGAGGTGGACAGGTCATTCAATAAATATCAAGATAGATTTTCTGCAACAATTTGTAAAGACAGTCTTTCTACAACTTACTCCAGATGCTTAAGTTCAATAAATGTGTATATGAACTTCCTGAGAATGGTGTTTAACAGTTAAAGAGATAATGATATTTGATTTGGGGTGCCCCCATCTAAGTATGACCAAGTTGTCTTTAGATAGTTTTA
>CAHIKZ030005522.1:360000-465000 GCA_903632075.3 Acanthosepion pharaonis | reverse complement strand
GATTACGAGATACTAATAACCTTAGTACAAAATGCAACTAAGTAGTAGTCATCTCAAATAGTTTTAATGTAATATTGTACAGCATGTCCCTAAAGTCTGGACACACAGGAAATCTCATTAACTATATTTTTTTATCTCCACTTTTTCTGGGGTTTTCTGAAGGAGAAGGTGTACTCAATGAAAACCACAGATGCAGCACACTTGATTGAATGCATAAAGAGTGGACGGACTAAAATTGATGGTAATGCAGAGTTACTGCATTGAGTTTATATGAATCTTGCAAAGCACATCAACCTTTGCATGACAAATGATGGCAATCATATTGAAGATGTTATTTGTTAATAATAAAATGTTGAAAGTTTCATTTCTTGAAAATATGCATTTTTTTCCTACTGGTTTAGACTTTATGGATAGACCTTATAGTTGAGTTAGCAAAGAATATTTTTGGCTAAGATATTCATTTTTTTTCTCTTTCTGTAATGGCTAGGTTCATCTGTTTGTATAAAATAATTTAATCTCAACCAATTCAGCTGAATTAATTAAACAATCTGCAGCATAAGGAAAAAATAATATTTCTCTTGTATAACAAATATTTTGAACATAAGAGATGAAACTATTTTATCTTGAAGAACTTTCAACCTAAGACGAAAGTTTCTGGTAATTCTCAAAATAATAATAGCAGAAATGAAATGGTAATTTTCATCTTCAGTGATTGTGCAATATAATACAACATATTATCAAGTCCAAGAAAGTTACAAATAGGTAAGCGACTGAGTTCAATTACAGGTTTATTGGGCAGAATAGTTATTGATAACATTAAATAACTACATATTATAAAATTGTAGAAAAACAAACTTATCAATCATTACTTTCATGTGGAAAGAGTAAGGATACCTTATTAATGGGGAAAATGTTTCTCTTCTCCATATCTCAGAGTCACCAAGAAGCCAAATTGTGGATCAGTGTTGATACTGTGAGATGTTAGAGGGAAAAGGATACAATTTCAATGTAATTTTTGTAAATATCATGCTCTTTGATGTTGGTAATGTTTGTACAGCAAGAAGCAATGCATTTATTTGTTGCCCAAAGCTATTGTAAGATTGTATTAATGGACCGACAGAAGAACGAGAAGAAAAGAAAAGGAAATAAAAGTGGAGTAAACAGAAGAGAAAATTGAAGGAAGATGATTACAAAAGATTAACAGGGATGAGATGGTGGCCATGCAAGGGTGAGAATTAGATACGGTGGCGATGCGAGGGAAAGAGAGACGGTGTGTGAGAGAAAAACAATATGGAGAAAAAGATATGTGAGGACAGATGAAATATAAAAACTTCTAAAAGAAGATCGGTGGAATGATAAAAGATTAACAAGGATGTGACGGTGGCGATGTGAGTGAAACAATTTGAGATGGTGTGTACAGGAGAGACTCGGAGGCCGTGGCTACGCGAGGGAGAGACTCAGAGGCCGTGGCTACGCGAGGGAGAGACGGAGGCCGTGGCTACGCGAGGGAGAGACTCGGAGGCCGTGGCTACGAGGGAGAGACTCGGAGGCCGTGGCTACGCGAGGGAGAGACTCGGAGGCCGTGGCTGCGCGAGGGAGAGACTCAGAGGCCGTGGCTACGCGAGGGAGAGACTCGGAGGCCGTGGCTACGCGGGGAGGCCGTGGCTCGGAGGCCGTGGCTACGCGAGGGAGAGACTCAGAGGCCGTGGCTACGCGAGGGGGAGAGACTCGGAGGCCGTGGCTACGCGGGGAGAGACTCGGAGGCCGTGGCTACGCGAGGGAGAGACTCAGAGGCCGTGGCTACGCGAGGGAGAGACTCAGAGGCCGTGGCTACGCGAGGGAGAGACTCAGAGGCCGTGGCTACGCGAGGGAGAGACTCAGAGGCCGTGGCTACGCGAGGAGAGACTCGGAGGCCGTGGCTACGCGAGGGAGAGACTCGGAGGCCGTGGCTACGCGAGGGAGATACTCAGAGGCCGTGGCTACGCGGAGGGAGAGACTCAGAGGCCGTGGCTATGAGAGGGAAGAATTATAAAATAGAAAATAGAGGGAAGATGAACAAGAATAGAAAAAGTGTGTGAGAGAGAAATAATATAAAGGAACAAATGTCTAAGGAAGAAACAGATATGTGAGGACAGATGAAACATAAAAAAACTTCTAAAAGAGGATCAGTGGAATAATAAATAAAAATGGCAACAAAAGTTAGAAGCGGCTCAGAAAAATGAAAATTAGAAAAAAGTGTAATAAGGAAACAAAGTAAAAAGTGCATAAAATAAATAGAAAGCAAAACCACTATGCAGCAATATGCAAAGATTTCCTTTTTAACGAAACAGTATCAAAAGCCACGAAGCAAATTGAGGACATTATACTACAATGCAATCATATCTAAGGGGATGGAGGAAAATAGCAATATTAAATGAAAAAGATTCTATATTTAAGAAAAAAATATTCTGCAGAAACAGACAAATCAAAAGATTGAAAGATTTCCTATATCTCAAGGAGTAATGATATACTGACAGTAAAACTGGTTTATTCTTATTTTTTTCTCCTCCTTCAATTTAGTTTTAACCTGATCCCTTCCCCCTACTGGAATCTCAATGTTTCTTGTCTAACTTCTATAAAATTATAATGGCCTCACAGAAACAACTGTTTTTTCATTATTTTTTTGCTGGTTTATTTTTTAATTTCTTTTTTTTTTTTTTTTTTTTTTTTTACTTATTTTTGATATTATTCTTTCTGTGTTTTATTCCTTATAGTTTTCTTTTTCTGTTTATATTATGATCTCTCATTGCTTTTTCTTTACATTTTCATTTCCTTTTTGCTTTCTTTTCAAATCACTTTCCTTACTTCTCATTTTCAAAATATTCTTTGATTTATCAAAATTCTCCTGCACCATTTCCTACCGTTTTTTTTCTGAGATTGTCTCTCTCATAGTTGGCCAACTTTTCTGTTCATCTGCATTAGTATATCTCAATTTTCAGGCAAAATTAACTATCATTTTGCTTTTCTCAACGAAAGCTGACCTGTGGGTCTTCCTAGAATTAAAAGACATGGTGATTAAGTATAGAGTGCTATTGAATGAGCAAAACATTTAAACATTTACTGTTCTATCAGCCTAAGTAATTATTCTTTTAAAATCAATGTATGAAAGGACATTTTCTTTTCTCCTAAAAATATGAATAAAATAACTAGGTAAAATATGCCATTGTCAGCTATCTTTTCAGATGAAGTCAACTGGTGGATGGGTTCTTGTTTAGCTGATAGGACCAACATAGGAATGGTACACTTTTTCACAAGTAGGGCATCCATAAAGATCTTAGATGACAGTAGATCGGTTGATGTCTTTGAAGGTATTCTACTGCTTGCTTGCCCAATTTTGCTTCTATGGTTTGAATGATACCCATGTAAACTTTTTTTTTTTTAACTGGCTAGGGAAAATATTGTAGGCTGACACTGATTAGATTTCTGTATTACTTGTAACAGCCAATGGCAGCTTTTTTACCTGACACCAAGTCAATGAACAAAATATGCTGGAGTCACTTCACAGGACCTTGGATAATGTGGCCAACACAATGTAGTGGTCAGTTGACAAGTATGGCTTCAGTGCTTGTTGACTGGGAATATTTTTGAATTTCAACATGTAGTACCTTGTCCCTGCAGCATAACTAATGACTAATGTGGCACTGGTGATTATGCTGGTAAAGTATATAATGTGTATGAAAATTTTGCTTTAGTAATCCTTTATCAAACAAAAAGCCCAAGAGCCACTCAAGGTAGAGGGTCACTAAGTAGGGTTGTTTATGGACAAGAGAACTGTAGATTATGAAGATATGTAGTATAGATAATGGTTGATGCTAGACTTGAAGAGGTCATGTTTGTAGTATTCAGGGAAGGATCCACTTGGGAGTTCATTTCTCAAAGCAGCAGTCCTTGGGAAGAAGCTGTCTGAATGGGACTTCCTTCTTACCAACAGAACACAAAAAGAGTGATGATGGTTTTCCCCTGTGCACATTGAGGTTAAGATTGTAGTATTCAGGAAAGCATCTACTTGGGAGTCTGTACCACAAAGCAGCAGCTCTTGGGAGGAAGCAGTCTGAATGGGACTTCTTTCTTACCAACAGAACACAAAGAGAATGATAATCATTTCTACTGTGTGCATGGAGGTTAAGATTGTAGCTTTCAGGGAAGCATCCACTTGGGAGTCCGTTCCGCAAAGCAGCGGTCCTTGGGAAGTAGCTGTCCGAATGAGACTTCCTTCTCACCAACTGAACACAAAGAGAATGATGATGGTTTTCCCTGTGTACATGGCATGGCTGTAAAGGCCTGAACTAGTGGAACTAAGTAATGTGGCTCATAAGTACATTTTCCATGCAATAAAATATTAAAAGGCTTCAGACGTTGAATTTTGGGGAAAGGAGTGGTAGAATAGACAATAATTAATCACATACTATGTAAAACTATGTAAATGCCCTTGAATTTTGTTGAGGCTGGAAAGAGCTGATCGTTCAGCTCCAGTCCAGATATAACAGCAATGCTTTATTTTTGTTTTGACTCTTGTAAGGATAGCACATGGTAGGGTGAATGATGTACTTTTTGGAGTGGTATAAGCAGTATTGTTAGTGATGGATTGTATGTATGAAATCCATTTGAGGTCTGGGGTGAGCTTCAGTCCCAGTAGATGCTTTAAGCAAGGAACCTCTTTGAAGCCATTTTTAACCATTAATCATGAATGGTGAGAATTCAGTTGCATATCTATATATATATATATATATATATATATATATATTCTTACACGTTCTTTTGTGTATGTACTTGTGCGAATTAATATCAAGAGGTGAAAGTTTTCTGCTTTGTTACATATCAGTATTCTAAGTTGATAACAGTAAAGGTTCGAAATATAAAACTTCAAATTTCGACTAATGGATTTTCAAGATGTGAACACCTTTTCTCTTCAGTTGAACCTAGAATCTGAAATTCGATCTTTGATATTTATTTGAACAGAAAAAGGATAAAAAAGAACTTTAATGGCTGACAGAAATGAGATTTCTAAATCAGATTTAGAACATTCAATTGACACCTGTGAACTGGTAGTTCAATATTTTGTAGTTATTGTAAACTCATAGCTATAAATATATTTGAAATAAATATGGCTGTTAATCATTTAATGAGTAATTAACAAAAAACCAAAAAAACCCTGTTAAATAGGAATAAAGTGTCGCTACCAACACTGGAGTTTGAACACAGATCACCAGAGAGCAAACACAGGTGATCCCATTTTGAATCAGTAGGTCACGTAATGATAAAGGAAATGTATATATGGGAATTAGTGTGGCATGTAAGTAATCACTATATGGATTATTATTCGGATCACTATTTGGTGGTTACTTTTCGAGTGAGTATTATTGAGTAATTACTATTAGTGTCAGAGCTATTCGAAGACATCTGACACTGGCACTGTTCAACGGCATTACTATAGTTGTATCTGTGATTACAAAGTATCTATTACAATGAGCATTACGGAAATGACAACGCATGTTTGTTGACATCACAAAAAAAAAAAAAAAAAATTTATGAAGGAATTTCCTGTTTTGACAGCCACATTTTATATTTTAGCTGAAATACAATTGCTGATTGCCTTTTTTATGGCATATCAACCTCAACAAGTCATTTAATGATGGCAAGATTTTTATTGCTAGTAATATTGTAATATTTGTTTTTTTTTCCAAAAATCTTTTGCTGGTAACATTTTTTCCAAAAAAATGTACAGCTGGTAATATTTTTTTCAAAAAATGTCTAGCTGGTAATATTTTTTCAAAAAATGTATAGCTGTTTGCATTGCTGGTAATATTTTTTTATAAAGTGATTGCTGATAATAATTCTTTCATTCAAAAATTTATTGCTGGTAATAATTTTTTTTACAATGTATTTCTGGTATTGAAACCTATTTTTACACTTTCATAGTATTTTGATTCCAGTTTTGGCATTAACTATTTACCCAAGGCTGGGACCCTAACAGGTGCTACCATCCTGGGTCAGGGCGGACAAGGGAACTCCAGCAATTAAGAGGTCATTCCACACTCCTCAAAACATCCTGATGAGAGGCCTTACTGTTGGATGCAGTTCATCGTCATCTTACCCAGGATGCGGATGCAGTTCATCGTCATCTTACCCAGGATGCGGATGCAGTTCATCGTCATCTTACCCAGGATGCGGATGCAGTTCATCGTCATCTTACCCAGGATGCGGATGCAGTTCATCGTCATCTTACCCAGGATGCGGATGCAGTTCATCGTCATCTTACCCAGGATGCGGATGCAGTTCATCGTCATCTTACCCAGGATGCGGATGCAGTTCATCGTCATCTTACCCAGGATGCGGATGCAGTTCATCGTCATCTTACCCAGGATGCGGATGCAGTTCATCGTCATCTTACCCAGGATGCGGATGCAGTTTATTGTCATCTTACCCAGGACATTTATGGTTGCTTCTAAACTTAAAAGGTGAAGATTGTAGTAGCTTAGAAGCATCCACTTGGGAGTCTGTTCCACAAAGCAACAACCTTTGATGACTTAACCCTTTTGCTGGTTATTTAAAGCTAAACATATTTTTGATTGCAAATTTACTTTTTTGGCATTAACAGTTAGAATAATAATGATTTAGCAAGAGACAATTTTTTCTATTTAAAACTTAGCTTGGGGAAGGAGAGAGATTCATGTTTTTCCTAAGGGTATTTGTGCATAAATGAAGTAGATAGTATATAATACAGATATTGAGCTTTTAGTGTCTAAATTCCACTTTCTTGAGCAGTATATACATTCTGATACTTATCGGTCCCCTGTGAATATACGGTATTATGGTATATGCAGGATTGAGTGGTGATGGATAAGTTCTAGTGCTGAGAAGGCAAATTGTAATGAATGAATGGGTTGTGATTCTGATTAACTAGGACTAGGATAGCTAATGAAGACCAGCCTCTCTCTTTTTTCCCTTTGGCCTTTGTATTTTTATGAAATAAATAATCTTACCGGTCACAGGGATCTGTCCCACAGCTATGACTAACTTGGACTGGCTTGTCACAAGCTTGGACCAGCTATGACTAGTTAAGACCAGTGGCCCAAGTGTTGACACTCGGGTCCCCATGTTAAAAACCAACCTTGTGTACCAACCTGACTTTGAAGTAAATACAAATTGTTCTCTCGATTGGTTTGTAACACTATTTATCATTCCTCAGTTGCGTGTGTCTCTGGGCAGAGTGCACTCATGGGCGACTCTGTATAATTTTCCTCATTTGTGACCCTGTCAAACTAGACTGTTCACCACCCAAAGCTATAGAGCCCATTTTGTCTTGCTATTTACTCATAGCTAGATAAGAGATGTATTCATACCTTTCCCACAGGTATTAGCATGTAAGTGAATGTAATGAACTCAACTGGAATTTGAACTCACTCTCCAATTCCTCAATCAGATTTGCTATCCATTACTCCATGCCTTCTATATATATATATATATATATATATATATATATATATATATATATATATAGATGTGCGTGTGTGTGTACATACACATTATCAATAAAAGCAAAACTAAGTAGTAAAAAGCTTTATGAAGTCTGCTAGGTTTTATATATAAACATATGAGATGTTATAAATTTAGAATTTCAATGCATCCTCAGCATTTTTCTTGATGTTTAACTGACACTTGCTTATATATTTATTCTCTCCCCCTGGAGATACATGATCCTTTTGATAAAAGTCTAAAGAAGTCCTTTTGAAACAGGTTGTATATAATTCCTGGATATTGTCATTGAATTTTTCCAACCACAGATGAATATTCAAAAATTGTAAATGTAAAAATAAGTTTAGATCATCCAGTCATTAATCCAGAATGAGATTAAGAATGTATGCAAAAATAGACAATAAAATTTCACTTAATCCCTTGATTAAGATATGCATCTAAATTCGTAAATCTAATTTTTTTTCATTCTTTTACAAATGCCATGCTCATCTGTTCTTCTAAAATAATTGAATTGCAATCACTTTCTATTATCCTGACTGCCAAATGTTTCCTTGCAGGGAAACGGCTAATGTTAACATTGAACAAGAGGAAAAAAAAAACAAGTAATTTGTTTGCATTAAGCTTAACTGAATTTGTGAAGTTTGCTTGATATCAGACAAAACTGCATCAAGCCTATGGAGCAGGAAATTAGTCAAATGATTATATTTAGTTGAAATGCAGAATATCTGAAATAATTTATTGGGAAATTCTAATTAGGATGGCCTAAAGTAAAATTAAACAGACCAAAAAAAAAAAAAAAAAAAATCAAATTCATTTGTTCACTTTTATCCTTTATGACTTTTGGTTTATCTGATAACCCATGCAGATTGAAAAATAGTAGCCAAAGTGATTAGGAGATACAAATGACCTTAGTACAAAAGGCAACTAAGTAACAATCATCTCAAATAGTTTTAATGTCTTATTGTGGTTGAGTTGGTAAAGAATATCTTTACCATTGACTAAATTGTGTGCGTTTAGGCCACAAATGTTCTTTAAGGCAAATGTTATTAAAGAGAACAGTTTGTATTGATTGTTTTTTACATGAATTTCTGTGATGAGGTGCTATTATTTATATTCTGACTATTCTCCTTGTCTTTGTTGTTCTTATCACAATTTTTCAGCCATTGTTCCCCCCAGCCTTCCTCAGCAAAGGAACAATAAAGAGGAGGATAGTCATCTGAATATAAATAGTGTAATATATTCATTTTATTGAACAATTTTCCAAATTATGAATAATCCTTTTCAGATGAGAAGGAAATTTCATTAGAAATTGTCCAAAGTTCATTCCAGAAGAAGCCATCATTAGAACGGGTAGAGAAAAATGCTAACTTAAATTTCCTCCTTTTCCGAGAAGGATTATTCATAATTTGGAAAAGTATCTGTTGTCTTTAATACCATTTACCATTGACTATGGCAGTAAATGCTGACAATCTCCTCACAGATGAAGAGGAGACTTGGGGCAGCAAAAATGTAGTTCTACAAGAAGATGCTGAGGATATCACGGGCCAAACATACAAGAAAAGAAAGTTTTAGAGAAAACGTAAACAAAAAGGAAACATATTTAACAGCAGGAAGAGAAAGTTAAAATTTCTAGAATACATAATGAGGAAAGAGGGCTTGGAAAATCTGATATTCACAGGACAGAGAAAAACAATGCTTAACTTAGTGAGCTTGAGTAAATAGACAGCAGAATCAGGTTTATGAGAAATAACAGACAGACAAAATTCATTAAGAGCTACAAAGAACAGGAAATTGTGGAGATCCATGATCGCCTACATCCTGAAAGGACATGGATAGAAGAAGCTGCAAATAGTTTAAGAATATTTATTATCTGATTAGCTACTGCTGAAATGTATTGCCAATTTTTAAAAATAATTTCCTCATGTATTAATACATTTCTGTTTAATTTATCAGTTAAAAAATCTTTCAACAAAAACAAGAGAAATTATACTTTACTCTAGAAATATTTACATTATATACACATACATAAAGACTAGTCACTCATGTCCATGACTGACAACTAGGGCAGCTAGCCAGCATCTGCTCAGGAACATCTGTGTTTATTCAGCATCCAAAGAGCCCATCTGTAGGTTTATTATGCAACTATTCTGAGCGGACCATAGTTAGTTTCCCAGAGAGAGAGAGCACATGATCTGGCATGATCAACAGTCTGAACAAGGCCAGTCTGCTTGAGCCCTCGGTCATGCTGAGTTGTTACTTCATGCTAACACAACCATCAATGGCTCTCAAATGGTTCCATCTAACTAATTTCACTCACAAGGTTTGGAACAGCCCATAGAATGTTTTTCAGACACTTTCCAAAAGATGCCACACACTAGGATCATCTCCCAGTCTGATACCACCAAGACATCACCTTCCTGAAGTCAACCCTGGTGAGACTCGAAACAGGGTTTTGTGGTCAGAACATAAGCCTTCTAAGCCACTTGACCATGCACTCACAAAGACACACACACATCCATATATATATATATATATATATATATATATATATATTCAATAGACATATCATTGACTAAATGTAGAGTTTCATGCAATGCCATTTGTCAGGATCAGATAATTCTGCCACTGATGAGTAGTATTACACAAAACTCTGGAGTTGGTCAATAAGTCTATTGAAAATTTGATTTATTTAGTTATTTATTGAGAAGATTCAGCTGACCTTAAAATACATTAAATTCTAATAGCTTTTATGTATTAGGTATCTTTGTACTGTATTTTTTACAATAATAAAATTTGTTTCAAAACACGAATGTTACAAGGACATGTACAATATGAAAAATATAAACTTTAGTTGATTTTCACTTATCCCACTACTGTTTCAATGCCTGCACAATCTTCAGATGGTAGGAAAGGTACAGAATATTTTCTTTTTTTTATTTTGTTTAATCATTTCACCCAAAGCAAGGCAATAAAGCCACTCAGATGCAAAGTGTGAAAGAATGTAAGAAAAACATTATTAAGAACAGAGAACAATAAAAATACAGGAATTAAGACAGGAGATAATTTGATATTTAAATCTTTCAAGATCAAAGTTAACTGGAAGCTGAGGAGTTCCACCAATTAGCAGTGTGAGAGAAGAAACTGTTAGCATAGAACATATGGTTACATTTAGCTATTTCAACTGTAAAATGATTAGACCTATTTACAAATCTCGTTGAGGAAAGCTTATCAGAACAATTGCCATGCAAATGTTTATAGAAAAGGAACAGTAAAAGGCACTTTCATGGTGGGAAAAATGACTGAAGATGAGATGCCAGGCCAGGACTGATAACATTACAGATTCTTCTTTGAATTTTATCAACAATACATAAAAGAAACAGCAGACAGGATGTGGTAGCAATATTCAATGCATGGATGAATGATAGATTTATAAAGGTTTAGGATAGTATTTATGTATTCTGATATGTGTCTTTGAGCTGTATTAAATATATATGCAGGTTGTTCCAAAAAAATTGACATTTAAAACGTGAATATCTGAGTAAGGTGTCCCAGGCAAATGAAATGAAATATGCTATATATTAAACAAAATATACATCAAAATTTGAAGAAAATATTCAAAAGGGATGTAGATTTAATTACTTGATTTCACAACACTTTACAAATTTTCAATATGCATGCCACCTGTGACACAACACACATCAAGTGGGTAGTCCAGTTTCTGCCAAACACACTGTAGCATGCCTTGCATAACATTCTCCAACACTTCAGTGATTCTCTGCTTAAGTTCCTCTAAACTTGCAGGAAGAGGTAGGGGGAATTTTTTTTTTTTTTTTACATAAAAGTAAAATCACAAGGTGTCAAGTCAAGTGAACATGGTAACCATTTCAACAGCACATTGTCATTAACACTGGCATAGTCAAATTAACTTTCTAGTAGATTCTAAGTGAGATAATTCCACACAGTCAACTTGGTGAGTTTTTATATTTTGTTGAAATTTGATATCATTTGAGGGAGAGTTGTCAATGTTATTTAGGCTACAAAATGTCATTTTTTTTTTTTTAATAATATATATATATATATATATATATATATATATATATATATATTTCTTAGCTTTTTTTCTGATTTAACACTCATTACTTTTTCTGACATTTTTTATTTCAGTACTATCTTACCCAGGCATTGTTTTCTATGATTCATCATTAATTTAGTATTTCATTTCAGAAGTATAATTGTCAATAAACTTGTATTATTTCAAACTACTGTTCTCTCCATGGTTGATATAAATGTTATTATTGACACTAACAGATTATTATTATTAATAATATTATAAATATATTGTAAATATTTCAGTTAATCAGTTTTTAGTTTTACATCTAGATGCTCTTTCTGAAAACATTTTAAATTATCATCCTGACTGGAGGAAAATAATAAGAAATACACTGTGCTTTAAAGATTTATGAAAGTGCACAAACTGTTGAATTTTGTTCACTTTTATTAATGACTAGCAGCATGGCCCAGCATTGCCCGTGCTTGATTCAAAAATTGTACAACTCATACAGCAATCGCTATCAATAAAAAAAATATTTAAAATATTTTTGCCCTTCCTTGCCTTTAAAAGAGTGCCCTTTGCCATGCTGATGTTGCTACCTGCCTTACTTCTTGCCTATCTCACACTGCAAATTTTTTCTAAGCTCTATACTAAACATTAAATCTGTTACGAAAAAAGAACTAAACAAAATGAACACAAAACAATCAGTTTTAAAAAAGAACTTGTAACTGGAAAAACCGAATGAAAAAAAGAACATTAACAACAAATACTTTTTCACACCCAACCCAGTTCTGTGGAATCAGAATCAACGTTGAATTTAAGCAAACGAATGAGCTAATTGGAGTAAAGTACCATGCAGATTTAAATTTTTCCCCCACTTGTGACGAATGCAGATATCGATTTTTTTTGCATGCTAGCATGCTAGTTAACATTCGTGTCAGTCAGCTGTTGGCTCTCCCGCTGGCCAATAGAATCTTTCTGCCTATTCGTGGCAGCCAGCTATAGGCTCTCACTCTGGCCAGTACAAAATGGCCACAAACTACATGAACACTGCCGTAGAAGCATGAAAAAATCGATTATTTCCACTGTTGATGGAAGTTGGGAAATGTAAAGTCGGTCTTGGCCTTCCCGCTAACTTAGAGCATGTGCATGTAAATTTTGGTGCAAATCCGTCAAAAATTGCGGCAGTGCATTTGTTACACACACACATATACATTCTGCCTTTTATAAATATATATATATATATATATATATATATATATATAGTGTAACCTGGATATAAGAGAAACCCGGATATAAGAGAGATTTTCTCTGGTCCCAAATTAGAGCCTGTGTTAATGTATATAAAATAGACCAAACCCGGATATAAGAGACTTCTTCTCCGGTCCCGACAACTCTTTTATATCCGGGTTACACTGTATATATATTTAGGCAGTAAAAATTGAAGGAAAAAAATGGGTTCTTTGCATAATGGTTATATTTAAATATATTATTCAAACTGGTGTTTCCCTTAATGAAATTTCATGAATAAAATGATTACTAATCAAATTCCTTCTCAGAATGAAACACACTACACAGAAGTTGTATTTCAATACTGTCATTCACTTTCTCATATATGTATTTTATTACTATCACTAAAAATAATGTTTATATTAATAAGAAATAATAGATTAAAAAATTTGGAAAATTTATGAGGAAAGAGTTTTCAGTATCAGATATATGCAATCTTCAGATCACTTGACAATCACTATGCAATATTGATTCTTTTGTCCACACTGTCCAAGTGTGTGTGTGTGTGTGTATATATATATATATATATATATATATATATATGCATGCATACATACACACACACACTAATAAACATGGCTTGATAAACAAGACAAAAAATGTATTTTCTTTAAATTTTTTGAATCTTCATTAACCTGAACTTTAAAAAAATTGCATTTTCAGCCATGTTTAACAAAACATGTATTAAGGATGAATTGCATTCCAAACAAATACCCAATTATTTTTATATATGTATGATAGAAATAATTTTAAAATTTACAATATTTATGGGTAAAATATCAGGAACAAAGCTTGTGTAAATATGAAAGTGAACACTGAGATCACCACCAAGCAGTGACAGTCATTTTCATGCTGGAACAGTCTCCATTCATTCATTATATATATATATATATATATATATATATGTATGTGTGTGTGTGTGTGTAGCAGAAATACCTTCCATATAATGGTAAGACATTAGTAGCAATGGTGTTCTTATCTAGCTAATGTCTTACGATTATGTAGGTGGTATTTCTGACACATCCTGTGTGTGCCTGTGTGTGTGCATATATATATATATATATATATATATATATAATAATAATAATATGACGGTTAATAGCTTACTCATATTCAAGAATACTCATCTACTAGGACAGCTAGCCACTCCCCATTGCAGATGCTCACTCAGGTGCATTTGTGTTTGTTAAACATCCACAGAGCCAACCTAATTGACAGTTTCTGAGATAAAAAGTGTTATCTAGTGTGATCAACAATCTGAACAAGACCAGCATGCTCAAACCCTTGGTCATGATGTCTTTGTGCTAGCACAGACATTGATGGCCTCCAAGTGTTATGGTTTTCCAAAAGGTGTCACATGCTGGGATCACCCGCTCCAGACAGATAACATAAGGAAGCGTTCTTTCTGATAAATCAACTATTGTGAGATTCAAACCAGGGTCTCATGGTCAGAAAGCGAACGTTCTAAACATAGATACACATATACATATTTTATTAAATAAGACTAAAAAGATACTTTTGTTTAGTTTCTTATGTTTCCTTGTACATGCAGAAGTGTTTTTCTTTTCTGTCCCACACACACACCCATTTTCGTCACTTAATGGGGATATGTGGGAGATACAGAAAAAGAGAGATCACATGTAAGAAAAAGTTCATTGAACAATGGCCAATGGATAACAAATGCTATAGAGGATTAAATAAATTGTTTTTATAATATGGAATGATTTACTTAGTTTTAAATGAGTCTCTCTTGGCTAATGGTTTAGTCAGTTTTCTGCTACATGCTGTGAATTTGGTTCATGGAAACACCTTCACTGGAGATGAGATGTTCTTTATCAAAAAGATTTTCCTAAACACTCATCTTTTCATCGATTTTAGAAAATTGGCCACTTGACAATAATGTCGAAAACAGAGCCTCCAGGAGGCCAACTTTAAACTGCATTGATGAAAATAATAGCCTAACAATAAAACAGAATTGCCGTTAATTGTAAATATAAGAAAATATTGAATAAAAGAATGCAATTAAAAGTACGAAGAAGCAAAGAATTTCTCTTTTCTTGTTTACATACAATAAAGCATAACACCAGAAATTTCTGTGGCAATGATTAACATTGTTCTTTTTTTTCTCTCTCTTTTTTTAACATTGATTTTTGAGAAAATACCTTCTATTTTTAAATAGAAAGAAAAACACAAAAGAATCCACCACCAAATAAAAAAAACTAAAAAAACAAAACTCAATAATTAAATGTACATCTTTTAAGAAAAACGAATCAGAAAATTAAAAGAAAAAATAATTAACCTAAAAATTGTCTTCACCCAATTAAGCAATTACCAGTTAATTTGTTCCGCAGAAAACATGGCTTGAGTAGCAAGCATGGAGAGATAAACGCCAAAATATGTCGATGAATACAGAATGATGGCTACAATTTAAGCTTAAAGATATGCCTGTTATTTTAGCATCTATGTATTTGTAACTAGGTAAAAATAAATATATAAATAAATAAGGCCTGGGTAATTAAAAACAGTTCTTAATTGAATCTACCTGGCAGAACATCCTAACAGATTAAATTTTAAAAAAATTTCTGTAATATAAAGCATATTTAAACTTAGATACATAATGAGGAAAGAGGGTATGGAGAGTTTAATACTAAAAGGACATTTTAAAGACAAGAGCGATAAAGGGAAAGCAGGGAATAATCTAACAAGCTTGTGTAAATGAATGGCAGAATAAAGCGTGTGAGGGATAAAAAAAAAAGACAAAACTTACTCAGGGCTAAAAAGGATAGAAAGTTGTTGAGAGACATCATCACTTATGCCCTAAAGAGACAGCACATCGGAGTTTATGATCTGTAGATATAAGCCTTACAATCATAAAGAGACAAGTTGAAAATTCAGTGACACATAATGAGGAAAGAGGGCTTGGAGAATTTGACACTAACTGGGCAAGAGGGACAGAGGGAAAGCCTTCAATATGTCCTAAGAATATCCAATTTTCCAAGCTCTCTTCATGTGACCTAAAATCTTAGCTATCTCTTTCTGATGTTTAGGATAAGTGTCCTTTTTATTTCTATTTTCTTTAAAACTTCATTGCTGCTCACATGTTCAGTCCATGCTATTCTCAGTATCTTTCTGTAGAACCACATTTGTTTCAAGTCTCTTCTTCATTTGTGAAATTTTCAGCATTCACTGCCATATAGGAGGACTGATATTATAAAGGAGTTCATTATTCTTTTCTTTGTTTCTAATGAAAATTTCCTGTTTCTTAATACTTTACTTAGCTTTTGGAAGGTGATTTTTCACTGTTCCAATGTGTGTTCGGATTTCAGTGTCACACTTTCCATTCTGTGTCAAAAACTTCCCAGATATTTCAATTTTTGTACTTGTTTGATTTTGTTATCACCAATTTGTAATTTGCATGTTGGATTGTCCCTTTTGCTAACAACCATGCATTCTCACTTCTTGCAATTGATGTTTAGCATAAATACATACAAATGAAAATACCTTGTGTATTTCAGTCTGTTCCTACCTAGTCTTTGTATGCTGAGGTACTTAAAGGTAGTTGTCGATGGCCAGTACTCCAGATCCTCAGTGATCAATGCAAGTGTCCCCCAGGGGACACTTCCCAGACCAGCCCTCTTTTTACTTTATATAAATGATCTGCCTAAAAATAACATCAGCTCATTTGTGAATATCTATGCTGATGATACAACGATATACAGGTGCATTTCTAAAACTCTCGATGATCAGAGATTGACAGCTGATCTCTCATCTGATCTTGCTTTAACTTCTCAGTGGAGGAAAAACTGGCTGGTTACATTCAATGCCTTGAAAACCAAACTAGTTACATTCTATCATCACCCATCAGACCTCGAACTACCACCAGTCATGATAAATTGATATCCCCTTGAGGATGCTTCATGCCTTGAGACACTATTGGCTTTGGACTCACCCCTGAACACAAGTGAAACTTATACATATAACACATTGCTAAAGATGCAAGAAAAATGGTTGGTTCTCCGTACCACTCCAGCCAGTGCTATCCTCTACCTTTTCAAGAGCTAGATCATGCAGTATAAAATGGAATACTGTTGTCATATTTGGATGGGAGCTATCCAGTCCTTATAGAGTCCAAAAGCATCTCAGAGTCCCGATATGTGACAAATTGATTTCCAACCTCATTCTCACATGGGATGTGGAAAAGTCCTCACTGCTTTATCACTACTTCCATGGAAAGTCCTCAAACAAACTGCATTTCTTGGTTCTGCCAGTGCTAACTTTCATGCCCAGGACCTGCTGTGTCACTCACACTGTAGCAATCCACCCATATTCCCTGCAAATTTCACTGGTGAAAAATAAGTTCAACTCAAACTGCTTCTCCCCATGAACAAATGCTCTTTGGAACCAGCTCCCAAGAGGATGTTTCCCTGATCAGTAAAATCGTAACCTTTTCAAGTCTTGGGTTAACCATTATCTTCCACTTGTATCTGCATAAACTGCCACTTATTGTAACCCTCTACCTTGAGTGACCCTGGGGTCTTGTAAAGGATGAAATTTTATCATCATCAGTTCTATGACCAGATGTGCTCATTGGGTTGCTGCACAGCTGAATACCTGAACTCAATATTAAAAACCAGAGAGAGATTCATTCATCCATAACATGTCTTGAGAAAGCTGAACTGATGGATCCATTTCCTCTCCAGGTCAAACTACAGCCAATTTCTTCTAATTTGAAGGCTTGCCTTGGTCATTGACAAACACTCCACCCTGGCTCTTGACAAAAACCCTCAACCCAGTGATGCTATATCATCACCACTCTGACTGAATACATAGCTATGAAGCCCTGTCTATTCCAGAGAACTGGTACACTACAGGAACATTGATCCACCCTTTGACAGGTTTTGTCTTTAATCTTTCTGGGTCTCTAGCCACCCTCCTCTTCAGAAAACCTTCTTCTCCCCCATCCCCACTATGGGTAAATAGCAAGACAGACCAGGTTTGGTCAGGTATCAAAAGATATATGATCATGTTAGCAGTCAGTCAGTTATGTGCCGTGCGTGATACACACTTAGGCAATCATGTATCTTTTTTTTTCCTGCAGTAGGTTGCCATTTCTTTCTGCAGTAGACCAGTTGCCATACAAGGCTATAGAACCCGGTCTGTCTTGCTATTTACCCATAGCTGGTGCGGGGGGAGAAGAAAAGGATTCATAGCTTTCTCAAGGTTATTAGCACGTAAGTGAATATAATGGATTCGCCTGGAATTTAAACTTGGCTCTCAGATTCCTCAATCCAAGCAGCTATCCATTACTCCACTGTAGTATGCATAAAAAAGGCTTCAAAAAATTTAAGAGATTTGAAAAAAAAAAAAATTTCTTTACGTAAGCTATAGGAAATAACTTTCAGTTCCGATTTAAGACCTTTGCACAAATTAATACTGATATCTGCAAATAGCAGGTAGGTTAGCCACGTTTTAATACAGTGATCAGTTTGAATGTTTGCAAATTCTGCAACCTAAACAAACTCGTCAAAATCACCAGAGTCATTTGCTTCAAGATCCGACTCTCTGTACATTTTGATCACCAGTTAAGATATTCACAAATTTTCTGGGTAGTTTTTGCTTTTCCGAAGTTTTAATCACTTTGTTCCTTATTTAGTATCAGCCATTAACAAAAAAACATATAAATATATCTATTTAAACTTAAACAATTCACTGAGAAAATAGCGTACATAGTCTCTGTTTGAAATCTCTTTTAAAATGACATAAAAAATCCATTTTTCTAATTATTTTGCTTTCTCTAATTTTAATCAATATTCGATCAAAAGAAACAAGTAAATTTAGAATTCTCTAAGTGAACAAATGTTCTCATACATAACTCAATTTATAACCAAACCTCATAGGAATAATATTGATATATTTAAAATGTAGATGAGTAGATGGAGATCTTGAGTTTAATTTCTTTAAATTAACCTGGAATGGAAGATATGTACAAATCCTTAGGATTTCATAGAGCATGACTCCAGAATGAATTATCAGATTCTTAGCAATAATAAATTTAACAATGGTATATCAGTTTATTCCCCTGTCTCTCTCTTTCCCACGTCTATTTCCCCTGTCTCTCTCTTTCCCACGTCTATTTCCCCTGTCTCTCTCTTTCCCACGTCTATTTCCCCTGTCTCTCTCTATTCCCCGTCTCTCTCTTTCCCACGTCTATTTCCCTATCTATCTCTTTCCTTATCTCTCTTTCCACACATATTTTCATATCTTTTTTCCCACATGTATTTTCATCTTTCTTTCTCTCTACCCATCTATTTTCATCTCTCTCTCTCTTTCCACGTCTATTTTCTCATCTCTATCTGGCTCTTTCCAGGTTTTTACATCTAGCTTTTTTCATATCTGTGTCTTTTCCAATCTATCTTCATATTTTCATATCTATCTTTATGTCAATCTCTATTTATATCTATCTATAAGTACATAGATAAAATTAACTATCTGCAAGTTAAAATCCCCAATTTAACTGTCCTAACTAATATTAGTGCATTTACTTATCTGCAATTGGCTCAACAAACAAATCCTTTATTAGAACTACTTTACAAATATATTTCAAAAGAATGAAATATAAACAAAAAAAAGACATGTCTTTAATGACATCATAGTATTTTGACAATCAAAAAGTCATCCATTTAAAAGCCATCAAATGCCCAAAGCATCATTAATTCAATATTTTCCCTCCATCTAAATTTATGGGTGAAAAACACAAATAGAAAATGTTCCTGTTGACAGCAATGTGTTTCAGTATCAGAAAACATTAAAGGTTTAATTACATTATCAAAATAGTGTATTGATTCTCAAGTAAAAATCTTTGGACATACATTGATATTATATTATTGGTTTACAATTATCCATTGAATTCACCATCCAACAGGAACCTATTTAACATGGATAATCAGATCCCACGACATACTGGGTATAACAGCAAAATTGTCCAATTGTTAGATTAAGCTTTAAACCTTTGTATCTTAGAAATGATTAAAGATATCTTACTGGAATTCTCAGGTTTTTATAACACTATTGGACTCTACTTTGAATAATAAGAATATATTTATCTCTAAGTTGAAATGATGATTCCTCTTCCTGTTGTGACCTCCTGATTCAGTTTTCCACTGTACTGTTCACTCTTTTTAAATTGTTCTCTTGATGGTTCTTGAATGGATGGATTTGGAAGCCAGAGTATAAATGTTGGTACCATTACTGAAGGCCTGAATGATCATTTTTGTTTCACCATTGCTCAGTTGGGAAGATATAGTGGGTCTGACACAAAGTGAATTTAACCTGTTCTCTTTCTCACTGAACAACTCAAAGGGTTTTTCAATGATTCTTATGACAAATGGCATCAAGTATCTTATCTGAAAACCTGGAGAAAAGAAACTCAGTTTAGTGGTTTTTAGATATTAAACATTTTGTGGGATGGACAATTATCCCCTGCTTTTACACGGTTTGGATAATTTTGCTGTTACACCTAGTATATATATATATATATATATATATATATATATATATATATATATATATGTGTATATATATATATAAGTATTGTTAGGAATTCGACACTGACAGGATAAATAACAAGTAGGAAACATATGTCTGTCTATATTTCTGAGATGAGGTATTATGTATATTATTTACATTATTCGGACTATTGTCCTCATATTTGTCGCCATATTTATCTCAACGTTTCGCCCATTGTACGCTCCGGCCTTCGTCAGGTGGTTGGAATGTCGAACCTCAGTGAACAAAATAAAGGGTTTGGTTCGACATTCCAACCACCTGAAGAAGGCCAGAGTGTACAACGGCCGAAACGTTGTGATAAATATGGCGACAAAGATGAGGACAATAGTCCGAATAATGTAATAAGTTTCACTTTGTTAAAGCTTTGTCAGAGATCAAGATAAAAATGACAAAAAGCAAACAAATGCAAATTAATGGTATGTTGTGTTTGGTTATTTCTTATTGGTAAGATACGTGTCATATATAATGAAGTAACAGATAACATCCAATTATGTTTAAGAAACATTCTGGATGCTGAAGTATGCAAAAGTTATTGAGACACAGCAGGATGTTTTAAAAAAAATTGTTTATGTTTGATTTGTCATCAAAGCATATCTTATGTGCATTTTGTATATATCTTTGATTTTTATGTATTGAAAAGAGGTAAGTTAGATTCAGGAAAATATATATATATATATATATATATATATATATATATTTAACTTATGAAGAACTTGGTAATCTGTATGGGTAATCCCAAGGAGGATGAAATCCTGAGAGCTCAATGTAAATCCAGAGCTAATATTTTAAAGAAAAACAGACCACTTTAAGGTTCCATTAAAGTGGTCTGTTTTTCTTATATATATATATATGTGTGTGTGTGTGTTATCCCACTTGGCTTTGCCAAAATGCCTATTAAAGGATGCTCTCTAAGTATGATATTCTCTCTCTTCATTTTTTTATCTCTTGCTTCAAGACATAGCTGACCTCAGTAAAAGACTGCTGACAGGATGTATTCACTTCCTTGGTCTTCTGTTGACTTTTGAACTCTCTCACACACATGCATGCATCTATCACACGTTTGTTTCACGCATGCACACACAAACAAGCACACTCTTACAATTAATGTATTTTCCTTTCATTACAGTTGTGTACACCTGTAATTCCTTGTTAATAACATGCATAATCTGCTTTATGCTCATTGTATGGCATCCCTTATTTTTACCTGGACATCAGTCAGTCAATATTGTTTGTGGGATATTTACTATAAAATGTCTATACACAATCAAAGAGGTAAATACCCACAACATAATGGTAACTTATTTCTACTCAAATATACTAGTATCCTGCTTTATATATTTTATTATAAACTGTTATAATGGAATATGCAAGTTACCACAACAATGTTGTAGTAACTTGCATGTTCCAATGTAGCAGTTTATAATAAATATTCATTGCTCTACTCTTGTATTGAGCCCTTTTTTAAATTAATTTACATTCTGTTCATTCTCAAAGACACTCAAAATTGACCAGGACTGAATTACTTTCTTACTAAATATCAAATTCAGTTATGTTTCCAAAGAATTAAACACTTTTCCCCACTGATCAATAGTAAAAGAAATGTTATGAAAAAAACAAATGTATTTGTCAAAGCAATTTTGAAATGTAGAGATCTTTTTTTAAATTATAATTTTTTTTTCCTGTTATTTGGTGCAGTCTTCAATATTTTGTAGCACCATTGTTCAAAGTTTTTCCCAGTTTTTCTTTTAAACTGTTTAGACACTGGAATAGATAGCAGTGTAGGAAGTTTATGATTGCATGCAAAATATCCACCATGATTATTCTCCTTCATCAACAGTCTTTAAATGTTCAACTTCTGCATGTCATCAAAAAGGGAATTCCCTTTAAGCAACCTTTCTTGAAAGCTAAAATAAAAATATAGTTTTGTATAATCATGTCATTAAGAATGTTATCCTGAAAACCTTTCTAATACCTCTTCATATTTATAGAAATCAGACATCACCCAACAGAATGAATGAAATGATCGCCACTTGTGACCAGACCAATGAAGTTCAGATGCAGAGAAGTTTAATTCATTCTCAGTATAAATGTCTTTCTAATTAATATTTATTCCAATAAATTTATGCACATCATGCATGAGAATAACTGTTAACAATGATTATCATAATTATAATATTTGTCTAAAAATACAAAGAGTGAAACTGAATAAGTCCTCATCATTGTAGAATTAGATTTCTACATTTTCTGTTTTAAACCTGTTCAAAGAGGATCAAAGTTAAGTATTCTCAGTTTGTGTTGAACCCATTAATATTGGTTCCAGAGATCAGTATGAAACAATGCTTTCTGATTGATCCATAAATAATAATATTATGTTTCTGCCTACGTCCATACAATTGACTTTGAGTTGACCTGTTCAGAGTTTAATGCACCAAAAATAGGTAAATGTTCTCAAACCCCCATGTGATCAAGGAAAACTCATAAATAGGAAACTTTGACATGACATTGTGAGTCCTTAAAATAATCAACTCGCTACATGGATCTATCAAACCCAACTTCCTCACTAAAAGTTAATTTTTATTAACATCAACCTGGCTTCTGGAATTTAATTTCTTTTCAACATCAACTCATCTAGTGACCAATTCAACCAAGACAAGATTTCTTAAAACATCTCACTCAATATCTTAACTGCATAAAGGAAATTGTAACCATATCATTTGAAGTGAGACAACTCTACAGTAAGTCAAGTAATCTATTGTATTCAATTTCATCATCACCATAAACTGTTTAATTTCTTACCAGATCTATAGCATTGCACCTTTTATATTTATTATTGATCACATAACCAAGAACTCTAAAGTTTTTAACAACTTTATTATATCGTGTGTACTTGTTATGATATAAAAATATTATTTGTTAAAACAAATATCTGCCTATTTGATCGTTTCTTTTGTTGTTGTTGTCTTTGTTGCATTTGATTTAGTAAAAATAGTAGAGGGTCAATTTAATTTGTATTTTGTCACCGATACAAACTTGCTAACTCACTACACCATAATCAATTATGCCTTTTTAGATATACAAAAATTCTTTTAAAAGTAAAGATACATTAATTATTTTTCTAAATGAAAATAGCAAAAAACTGTTTTAGACAATATGGAAATATTACTAAATATACAAATGTTAAAAATTGCATTGACTTTTTCACAGGTTTAGAAGTTTTTTTTTTTACAGTAAGGTTCATCACCCTGTGCAAGGCCTGGGGGCCACTTTAGGTAAAAGTTTACAATAAAGGATAGTTTATATGAATAGAAGGGAAAGGTAATGGTTGATTCTAGACTTGAACAGCTTAAGATTGTAGTAATCATGGAAACATCCTCTTGGGAGTTTGTTCCATAAAGCAGTAGTTCGCAGGAAGAAGCTGTTTGAGTAGAATTTACTTCTTGCTGATGAAATACAGAGGGAATGCAGATGGTTTGCTATTATATAAGTGGCATGGCAGGTCCTAGCTGTGAAGGTCAAACCTGGTGGAATTAGGAGATGCAGTTTTCCTGAGCACTTTCCAAGGCATTAGTGATAGTTTAGGGTCTGATCGGCGGTGATGGAATGTAACCAGTTTGATTTTAGGGGCATTGAATGTAACCAGCCAAATTTTTTTTCTCCACTGGGAAGTTACTGTTAGATCGGAAGACAGGTAAGCTCCCAATCTCTGATTGTCAAGACTTATAGAGGTGTGCCTGTATATTGTCTTGTCATCGACTTAGACGTTTACAAATGATTGAAATATATTTTTAGATAGCTCATTTAGGTAAATCAAAAAGCGGGTTGGTCTGAGAAGTAAGCGCTGGGGATACCTACATTGACTGCCAGGGCCTCAGAGAACTGGCTGTTAATAACTACCTTCAGGGATTTACCTGTTAGGAAGGATTTTATAATAGAGAAAATTCTTCCCATGATTCCATAGCTGGAGAGCTTGTGTAGCAAACCTTTGTGCCACACCTTGTCATAGACCTTCAAGATATCTAATGCTTTGGTCCTTGTTGTCTGTCATCATGGACCCCACCAAATCTGTGTGTAATGGTAGTTAAGACATCAGCAGTGGATTGGGCTGATTAAAATCCATACTGCTCGTCGCACAAGAGGTTGTTCCTATCCAGGTGCTTGATGATCTTGTTCATTAAAGCCTCAAAAATATTACATTTTAAGATTGGTTGACCATAAGTAAAGAATATACTGTAGATATCATGCTACATCTGTGGAGAAAGAATTTTTTGTTTATAAGCAAGTGTACACCTATTTGATTAAACCTTAAGCAACTCCACTAGTGATGTTAGTCTGACTTAAGAAACTAAAAATAATGAAAAAAAGAGAAAAAAAAGGAAATATGAAAATACAAAAGCAACAAAGAGAAAGGGAAAAAGAGGAGGAAGAAGAAAGGGAAAAAGAAAAGAGGAAGAAGAAAGGGAAAAAGAGGAGGAAGAAGAAAGGGAAAAAGAGGAGGAAGAAGAAAGGGAAAAAGAGGAGGAAGAAGAAAGGGAAAAAGGAGGAAAAAAAGAGAAGAAGAAAGGGAAAAGAAAAGAGGAAGAAGAAAGGAAAAAAAAAAAAGGAAGAAGAAAGGAAAAGAAAAGAGGAAGAAAAAGAAAAGAAAAGAAGAAGAAAGGAAAAAGAAAGAGGAAGAAGAAAGGAAAAGAAAAGAGGAAGAAGAAAGGGAAAAAGGAAGAAGAAAGGAAAAGGAAAGAAGAAAGGAAAAAGAAAAGAGGAAGAAGAAAGGGAAAAAGAAAAGAGGAAGAAGAAAGGGAAAAAGAAAAGAGGAAGAAGAAAGGGAAAAGAAAAGGGAAAAGAAAAGAAAAGGAAGAAGAAAGGGAAAAGAAAAGAGGAAGAAGAAAGGAAAAGAAAAGAGGAAGAAGAAAGGGAAAGAAAAGAGGAAGAAGAAAGGAAAAAGAAAAGAGGAAGAAGAAAGGAAAAGAAAAAAAAGAAGAAAGGGAAAAAAGAAAAGAGGAAGAAAAAGGAAAAGAAAGAGGAAGAAGAAAGGGAAAAAGAAAAGAGGAAGAAGAAAGGGAAAAAGAAAAGAGGAAGAAGAAAGGGAAAAAGAAAAGAGGAAGAAGAAAGGGAAAAAGAAAAGAGGAAGAAGAAAGGGAAAAAGAAAAGAGGAAGAAGAAAGGGAAAAAGAAAAGAGGAAGAAGAAAGGGAAAAGAAAAGAGGAAGAAGAAAGGGAAAAGAAAAGAAAGAAGGGAAAAAGAAAGAAGGGGAAAAAGAAGAGGAAAAAGGAAGAGGAGGAAGAAAGGGAAAAAGGAAGAGGAGGAAGAAAGGGAAAAAGGAAGAGGAGGAAGAAAGGGAAAAAGGAAGAGGAGGAAGAAAGAGAGGAGGAGGAGGAAGAAAGAGAGGAGGAGGAGGAAGAAAGAGAGGAGGAGGAGGAAGAAAAAGAGGAGGAGGAGGAGGAGAAAAAAAAGGAGGAGGAGGAGAAAAAAGGAGAAGGAAAAAATGGAGAAAAGAAAAAAAGCAAGGAAAAACAAAAAATGCCAAGAAAAAAAAAAAGTAAAAGTAAAATTAAGGGAAAAATGTTGCAAAAACACATTATTTTATACTGTATTTAAGAATTCTACCAAATTAACATAGAAAGAACATAAAAAAGGCATGACGGGGTAGCAACAGTCATGCACTGGGGATCATGCAAGCAATGTGAGTTCAGTCATGTAGACAAATGCTATTAGCACAAGTCAGAAACTGTTTTCTTGTACAGAGAAGTTAAATTTTTTCCCTCAATATTTAAAAAAAGAAATAAAGATAGATCTCTCTTACTAATAGATGTCCAATCAAACTATTATTTGCAATGTTGTCTATAATTGTCCTGACAATTCCGCTGTCAAACATCATTTTCACATCAATTATGGCAAAGCAGCACTTGGGCTATGTCCATCTAGATCAATCAATAATCTGCTCACAATGCAGTTCTTGTTCTTTGTTAGTGCACTGCTTAGGCAATAGAAATGCAAGCAGGTTGCTGCTAGCTGCAGGGATTTACACAAATGAAAAACAGAGCCACATTGGAGAAGAAAGAAGAATGAAGTTCTGGAATTATATCATTCTGAATACTTACGAAAAAAAAAAAAAAAAATTTTTTCCTCCCCCAGGAAAGAAGAGATGCACCCCATCCTATTCGAAGAAATCCTTATATGGAAACTTCAGAAAATTACTTTTAATCTGTGATCTATTGATTTCTTTGGAGTAACCAACCCATCTTGATTGTTATAGTCACAGCCTTTTGGCTGTTGTATTCTCTGGCCTTCTTCATCTGTTTGTCTTTTATCCACATAGCCATGTGCAGGGATACATGCCGATCTCATTTTGTTTATATATCTTTTAGTTCATTCAGACTAGTCTTTGAATGAAGACCGAAGAAAAACTCATCTTAAGCGACATATTTCATCCCCTGTTGGGCATTATCAAGGCAACTGTGAGGATTTTATTTCACAACAAGTATTTATTAAAAAGGAAGTAGAAATTGTGTCTGTCTTGTCTGGTTTTCTAAGTAAATGTGAACTCCAATTCTAACATAAAACTCATGGCCTGCATGTTGTGAGCACTTTGACCCAAACGAGAAAAAGTTGGTGTTATGTATCTCTCTCAGTCGCAGACTCATGCTGACTATTAGCTAATACCCACCCAGTATCGTTTTTATGCAAATTTGGTCATCACCACCTACTCTAAGTAGAATGTTCTCTTTCAACAGCCAATTATGAAAGAGGACGTAACTCTTGGTGTTTACTGCACCACATGCAACCAACTCTGGGTCTCTTGTTGGGTTGACTAGATTCTCCATTACAGAAATGTCTTTAGTTTTTCAGAATTTTTTAATTCAAAAATGCTCATAAGTGTTGTTAGCATATATATATATATATATATATATATATATATATATATATATATATGCTAATGCCCCATCAAAATGTGTAAATTTCTTTTTTCATTTTAACCTTTGGAAGTAAAGTCTGATGATCCAGAGCCCTTTAAAGGGCTGTGGTGAAATAATTTATTACATGGAACCTTAAAGTGGTCTGTTTTTATTAAAAAAAAAAAAAAAATATATATATATATTTTTTTTTTTTTTTTTTTTTTTCTCAAATTTGTTTTACCGTTTACAGTTCTGACAAGAGAGGATGAAACCGGTTGACTTGCATTTGTGTTTTAAAATTTATCATAGCTTATAGTAAAAGATTTCTTCCCTTTAATGCCATAATATGTTTTTGTACCATTAAAACATATATATATATATATATATATATATATATATACACACACACATATACATACATATTTTTTTATATATATATATATATATATGTATGTATATACCCAAATATAGGATTGGTGTATATGGAATAAATTCCAATAACTAAAAATACTGTTAGAATAGAGCAAATATATTTTTTTCAAAATTCTAACATAAAAATGTTATAAAATCACTATAAAATAGCCATTTTGTTTTACACCATCACTTGATAAGACACCAAAAGTGTTGAAAGAAAATGGCTATTTTGTAGTGATTTTATAACATTTTTCCAATTTTCAAATAAATTTTATATATATATATATATATATATATATATATATATATATATATATAGTAGTACTTGTTTGGTAAAACCTCGGATAGCTCAACTTGCAGTAGAATAAATCAGTACCCGAGGAAAAAATAGGAAATAAAAAAAGAAAGAACCAAGAACATAAAAACAAAGTGAAAACAATTATCAAGTGTTTAAGCTCCAAGTCCAAAGGGGAAAAAAAACAAAACGAGTAAAAAGACAACGATGTAAAGTGCTCAATACACTAAGTAGAGTGATAAACTAAAATAATCCTCAAGAGCCAGGCAAACCTACCTAGGTTTTGCCTAAACTGATCTTCAGGGCTTTACCCTGAAGATCCACTTAGGTGAAACCTTATATATATATATATATATATATATATATATTTGTGTGTGTGTGAAAATATACCTGTAAAAGGACAATATAAATAAAGACAAAAGAAAAATTTATTTGAACCAATGTTTTTCGTCCTCTGATGGACTTTATCAAGGCAAATGTCAGGATTTTCTTTTGAAGTTAGTTTTTCAGAATTTCAAATATAAGAATGGTCATGTATACAGATGAGGTTAACTAAAAGGAAAATTATGGTGGATGGTAAGTGATGTAATTTAATGTTAAATGAATGAAAGTTAGTAAATATTGTACAATTTATTTTTATAATGTGATTGTTTTAGTTTGAGAAATTCAGTTATGTATTACATATTTTAAATAATAGAAGATTTTGAATTTAACTGTTTTCTTTAAATTTAAAAAAGAATTATTGTCATATGTATTGGCATGGGGAAAGAGTATGTCTTTTATGCAAGATATTTAAAAAAAAAATTGGGGCTCAGATTTTGTTATGTCATCAACAAGACCCATTGTTGCCAATCTATGGCAACATATACTAGTTTGATAATTTGTCAATGCCAATGTAGTAGGACTTTTTGTAATCACAGATACCAATTATAATGCGCCATTGAACAATACTGGTGTTACACATCTTATAATAACACTCATACTTAGTATAATGAATAGAATAGAGAAGAAATAGAGATCTGTATAGCATAGAAGGATAGACTAGAGAAATAGTAAACACAACTAGACATCATGTGACATTCTCTATATATACGTTTTCTCTATGGTCACATAATCTTCTTAGTTTAATGAGATCACGTGTTCGTTCCCTGGCAATCTACGTTCAAACATGTGTCATTAGTGACATTTTATTCCTATATAACAGATTTATATTTTGGTAAGATTTGATAGTGAGACTTTCAAGAATTTTTATAAAGATCCTTCATTTCTATCTCTCTTCCCTGTCCCAGTTCCTTCATTTCTATCTCTCTTCCCCGCCCCAGGTCCTTCATTTCTATCTCTCTTCCCCGCCCCAGGTCCTTCATTTCTATCTCTCTTCCCCGCCCCAGGTCCTTCATTTCTATCTCTCTTCCCCGCCCCAGGTCCTTCATTTCTATCTCTCTTCCCGTCCCAGGTCCTTCATTTCTATCTCTCTTCCCCGCCCCAGGTCCTTCATTTCTATCTCTCCCCGCCCCAGGTCCTTCATTTCTCTCTCTTCCCCGCCCCAGGTCCTTCATTTCTATCTCTCTTCCCCGCCCCAGTTCCTTCATTTCTATCTCTCTTCCCCGTCCCAGTTCCTTCATTTCTATCTCTCTTCCCCGTCCCAGTTCCTTCATTTCTATCTCTCTTCCCCATCCCAGTTCCTTCATTTCTATCTCTCTTCCCCGTCCTAGTTCCTTCATTTCTATCTATTCACCTCAGTTCATTCATATCTCTCATACTAAATTAATACAGTCAAAGCAGACATGTTATGTCCAAAGTAATTGAATATCTTAGTGTTTCCACCTCCATTCTTTTCTGTCCTTATCTCTGTCTTTTTTGTCACATTCTATTCTTCTTTTCATTCTCTCCCTCTCCCCTACTCTATACACTCTCATATATTGTTCTTTTTTTGTTCACCCTCAGTTGTTGGACATTAAGCCACAAACCCAACAACAGGAAAGTAGAAAAACAAAAACTAAACAAAAAAGTGAACCAGACATGTCGTATATTTAAATTCTACCATAGAACAGAGTAAGGAAACAGTAGCTGCTTAATTTTCTGATTCAATTTCCAGACATGCCTGTGGGTTGGGAAAACAGGAATATCAAAGTTGAATATTATTACAAAGAAAGTGGAAGAAAGTAATTAGTCTTGTGTATGAATACAATTATTTTGTAGCAGCCTATTTTTTTCATGGTTCATGCATATGTAGCACTTCTTCATGAATTTTGGATCAGAGTTGCATTATGTGTTTCTTAGTTGATTTTAATTAACATTAAATTTCAAAACAGAAAAGGAGACTTCACACTGTTTTGATTGGTTCATTGTCTGACCCATTTCAGGTAGAATTTTTGTCTGCTGTAGTTTTATAGATACTGTCTCTTTGATTTTATGTTAAGTTCTGTTGAATTTTGTGTTTCATTCCTATACAAAAGGATACCGGAAAGGCATTGCTTTAACCTTTTTCCTGAGATCTAAGTAAGGTTTTAACCTCCATTAAGCTACCTTGGCAATATCAGTGGAGAGACAATCTGCTAAGTGGCTCTAGCATTCCAGATTTGTGGAGGTGCACTTACAAACTGTTGTATCATCCATATAGATGCTCACTGGAGTATGCTCTTAGGCAGATCATTAATAGGAAGAAGGAAGGACTGCGGAGAGAACCCTTTGAACACTGGCATTGATATTATGGGCTTTCAATGAGTAGCCATTAACAATGACTTTCAGGGACCTTCCTTTTAGAAAGGACTTGATAACTGATAGAGCTCTTCCAAAACTTACATAGATGGAGATGTTATTTAAGTCTCTGTTGCAACATCTTGTCAAAGAGCTTTGATATATATAAAACAATTGTTCTAATGATGAATTTATTATCTTGTGACTTGCTGATTCAGTGAATAAAGACAGTTAAGAATCAGCTGTGGATCTAGCAGAATGAAATCTGTACTGGTTATTGCTCAGGAGGCTACTTCTGTTGAGGTGTTCAACAACCTTCTTGTTGATTATAGATTCAAAGTGACTAAGGAGGCTAATTGGTCAATATTATGAAAATATCAGCAAATTATCTCAGTGAGTAAGTGTGATTTCATTAAAAAGGAAATAGCATCACTGTCCAGCAAGGGCCTATCTGCAGCCAAGTGGTGAAAGCACACTGGATTAAACGATGGTTTCTCCTACAAAAGGGGAATGCAGGTTCCTGCTATAGAGCACATTTTACTTTAATGTGAAGGCCAATAGATATAATACACACTGTTTAAAACAAAAATGGGACGTCTGTTTCAAATACGAGTATCCACTGTAATGACATTTAAAAGTAATGTAGAATAATGTATCTCACAAAACAGAAAGAAAAAAATTAGATTTGTGTGTGTATAGGGAGTTCAAAAAAGAAAATAAAAATTATGTACTTAGCTGAAGTGTGTTTGTGTGGATGTGTGTAATGCTGTCATGGTTGGGTTAAAATTAAGTAGGTACTTGCCCAGGGAGTGTCTTTCCAAAGAGGAAAGTTTTGTGATAATGCTACTATAGACTGAGCAAAACAGATGAAGAAGATTCCTTCATTCTGTTTGTAGTCCTGAATAGAACGCCACTTAGCAGGCATCTTGGTAGACAAGGTAGTACAATTTTCGCAAATGACTTCCAAGGTCAAACTCACTTAGAGTCTTTTAGTTATTACTACCAAAAATTGAAGTCTCTGGAAATTTTTTTTTTAACAAGGAGGTCTAAAAATGCAGAAACCAGTACACATAAATTTTGTCATTTTTTTTTTTTTTAACCACTTTACCCCAAGCAAGGCAACAAAGTCACTAAGATGCAAGTGTTACTTAATGTGGAAGAATATGAGAAAAACAATATTTTTCAAGATTAAAGTTGATAAGAAAGCAAGAAACTGAAAAAGAACTCCACAACTGAGAAGTACAAGAAGCCGTTAGCATAGAACTCATGGGTACCTCTAATAATTTAATTTTCAAAATGATGAGATCTAGCTGCCAATCTAGAACTGCACTTAAATTTGTAAAGTGGAGGCACCATAGAGGAAAGTTTTTCAGATAGATGAAGGAAGAAACGTGAGGGAAGAAACCGTTAACATAAAACTAACAGTTACATCTCGCCATTTGATCTGTAAAATGCCGGTATAAATATAGAAATATAAAAAGAAAAGTCTTTCCCTTTGTTTCATATCTAGTGTACTTGTTTCATTTGCAGTCAACCAGTGGCTACATTCAAGATTAAGATTTGAGAGTTTTCCCAAGAACAGTTTGTGGCTGATAGCGCAAACAACAATTAACAAGAAAGGTGTTTTGTAATTTGATACTAAATGATTTCTTTGCATCTCGATTCTTTTACTGAACACATACGTTAGCAATTCAATTAACTTTGTTCAATTGCTATCTATATTACTTGGTATCACAGATTTTAACAACATCAGTATGGACAGCTCACTGGTTCTTGGAAAACAAAAAAGAAATCCGAGATAAGGAATTATCATTATTATGGTAATGGGAAAATTAACTATTTTTTTTACAGCAAAGATTTGTAATTCATTAACCATACAATTAGTATTATTGCTGGTTAAAATTTATACAATATTTTTATTAAAACAATTTTTCACAAGTATTTGGAACTGCTAGTTAAGTGATATATTAGGGAAGGATATTCAAATAAACCAGAACCTATAGACAGAATAAACCACCTGCCTACAGATAGGAAATGAATACAGTAAATATACTAAAATTATTCTCTGGATTTTCTCAAGAATTCCTAAATACATAGCAGATTATACATCAAAATTAAAATCCTGTTATACAATTTTTAGTGTACAAGCAGATCTACGGCATCTTTTACTAAAATATCTTTATATTGTTTTCTCTTGTACACCACTCACTCTCCAATTTATCATCATCTTTTCTTGGTACAAGCGTTGAACTTTCTTGAAGCTCACTTCAATGTACTTCTCCAAGACTACTACAGCTGGAGTTATGTCTTCTTTTAACTTCAATTTCTTCAGGACATTGTTGACACCGTCACTTCAAGTTCTCTTTTGCCATGATATTCCTCAATACACAGCTTCAACTCTAAATGGTTTATTTGTACATATCTAACTCATCATAGACTTTAGGCAGTCAGCTACAAATCCAGAGGTGGATGCCTAGATATTCATACAATCATACCTCATATCCATCTGGTCATAGAACGATCATTTTGCATCAGATGTAACTCTTCCTCAACAAACTTCCCAGGATTCACTATGAACAGAAGAATTGTAAACATTGCCTTGAGTGTGGAAAGTGACATAACAGTTCATCAGTATGAATAACAGACGCACCGCCAGCACCAATCATGTCACCCAGGTTTGATGGTTATTTACTAAATTTAGCTATAAGGCTATGATATATGATCACTTAGTGAGGATCATGCTCCTTCTGTGAGAAAAGCTGGCTAATCATCGCACTATGGTAAGCGCTCATGACCTTTACATTTTGAAATCTCAAAAAAAAAAAAAATTTAAAAAAAAATATAGAAAATTGTCTGTGGCTGAGGCAAGTATGTTCCAATCTTGAGATAATTTTATAAAAGGGACATTATTTGTCTCTTAATAAAATTTTCAGGATGTACAGATAGTTAAACAACATTAATCTTGGTCAGTACATAAATGGGTGACCACTTGGGAATATCAGGTGCTATTAACTTGGATGTGCAGGTGGTGTGATGGATGAAGAATCAGAATTGGAAAGCTGACTTTCAATACGCTTTGGGAAAGGAATGAAGTCACCTCTTCTTCCCCACCCCCACCAGGTATGTGTTAATTAGTATGACTTGTATCAGTAAATCATTATCTCCAATCTAAAAATACAATCTAAAAATATTTTCTGGCTTTAAATAACCTACAAATGGTTGATAAACTATAAAAGCAAATCAGTCAATTGAGATTGAGTGCATAATGAGAAACTGGCAGGAAAAAAATCAAATTCCAGCAGAAACTGTTTTATTCATTTTTGCACTCATGTCCTTGAGAAAAGGCATGAATCCATTAGAATTTACGAAGCCTTAAAAAACAAAATCTATACCTATATTTTTTCTCCCTAGCTATGGGTTAAATAGAGTAAACTGGCCTCTCAGTATGGCAGCTGGTTTAGTAGAAGGATTAAAATGAATTCAAAACAACTATGTCATCGCAACTGAAGGGATTTGTATTTACAAAAAGGAATATAGAATTCTTAAATGGACTTTAAGAGGAATTTTATTATTTTGAATATCTTTCAATCACAGACAAAAGAAGGAAACTTGTTAAAATAAAACTTGTAAATATTTTACAGACAACAGAATATTTCTTTTTTTCCCTTCAGTTTATTTACCATATATTATAAGGAAAGCATTGATGTGTTTGTGGCACATCTTCTATTGGTATGAAAAACAGCATTGGGGAGCCGAGTTTAAATTCCAGTTAAAGCTGTTGTGTTTAATTCACTTTGATGATTTTGGAAAAGGCATGAATCCAACTCTTCTGCCAGCTATGGGTTAAATAGCAAAGTAGACTGTACTCTATAGCCAATTTAAGAGTACAGACTATTTTGAATTCAACTGTGGAGAAGATACTCCACTATCTTTCCTAAGAAGTCATGCATGTGAAAAAGAAAATTGCAAAAAAGAAAAAAAATTGCCTATATTATAGAGAGACATGGCACTTACAGACAAAAGCAAAAAACAAAATAGAATTATTAAAAGTAGAGCCTTTGTGAGAAATTTTATTAAGGAATACAAAGGGGGTACTTCATATATTCTCTACTGGTCATATTGTTAGTAACATTCTAAAGTAATGATAATTTATACATATTGAAAAAAAAGCAAGCAAGCGACTATGAGCTGTGATCATCTATGTCCTGAACAGACATCAAATTTAAAAAGGACAAAATAGAATGGTACAGTCTCAGAGAGGAATTCTATTAAAGAATATGAAACTCCTCTGAGGATTCCACCTCTTCTCCATTAGTCACCTTGTTAGTTATCCACTATAGTTTTCATTCCAGGAATAATAAGTTTCTCATATAATATGAATGCTAGTCTTCAATATATAAAAAAAAAATTCTGAGATTCCAGGAATCCCTTTGAACTCCAAGGATCATGCATAATATAACCCCCCTCTCACAGACCTTTTATAAGTCCTGCTTATTGGATGTAGGCATGCAGACAGAATCTCATCTGGCAATACAAAAATGCCTTATCGAAATTCCTTGAATATCAATAGTAAAAGTGAAATCTGATAAAGATTCAGAAGATTGCTAATGCAAATGATTGACTCCACCTCCACCTAATCAATTACCAATCAATATTGCAGAGACACATTATTCTAAGTAAAGATTGATCCATCAGAGATTACCCTGAAGTAGGTGCTGCTAACAATTCTATATTAAAAATATATGTAAGAAAATTCACTCCCACACAACCAAATACCTAAAGAGTAGCTTAACATTTATTACAGAGGATTGCTCTCACCTTTATTGGGAAAATGATTGGAAGAATGCAGTTGTTTATAAGTTAAGCATTTACATGAGGAAGGAAGGACGAGAATACTTAAAATTATAACAATCATAATGGTAATGTTAATATTAATGGTAATATTAGCTGTTTCCTTATAAAAAAAAAATTTGGCATTCATTGTGCTACAGTCAGTTGAAATTTATAAAATCTTTCCATCAAAACTGTTTTGGTAGAAAAACTAGCTTTTCAAGTCCAGTAACTCTTGCCAGCAATGTTTTTTTTTTTTTTTTGAATAGGGAGAGGTCTTTCATAACCTTTTGTTTTAACATTATTTATATTGTTTGGACTATCATCCTCATCTTTGTTGCCATGTTTATCACAATGCTTTGGCCATTGTACACTCCAGCCTTCTTCAGGTGATTGGAATGTTGAATTGAACCCTTTATTTTGCTTGCTGGGATAGACTCTTCTAATTCCATGTGTCATTTCTAATGGATGTCAGTTATCAGTTATCTCCTGTTAATTCCCCTCTCCAAGTTCTCCACCGCCTTAACCAGGTATTGAATTTACGCTCTTTGGGTCTTGTCACTGGATCTAACTAACGCCTTTATCCATTGTGCCATGTGACAGGACCCAAAGAATTGTGATTGTAAAAATAGACCTTTGTTGCTGTTATGTTTTTGGCCATTGTGCCCTCTGTTGTATATCAATCAGAGAATTCTGAACTGAACTCTTTATTTCATTTATAGATTCAGACTGTTCTTGTTCCACTGCCAACATCTAGGGATATCATCTAGTTCTTATTTTATTTAACTCTGTTCAGTTATTTCTCTCCCATTTCCAATGAGTGTAAGTACACATTGCCTGGACCAGGGACTGATCTCATAACTATTTCATCATATTCTTAAAACAACACTTTTACTCACTAGGTCATTGTCCCATAGGATATATGAGGAAGACGAGATGGTACAGTGGTTGAAATGATGTGATATCAACCAAGAAAATGACAATAGTCTGAATACAGTGTAAATAATGTTAACTCCTCATCCCAGAAATTCAAAGAAAAGACATTTTCCATTTCTTCTAATATGGTTAAAAAAAAAAAAAAAAAAATGGAGTCAATTTAAAAACACTTTGTTAAATTGTCATGTTTCTGGGATGGTGGGAATTATTAGGTTACTAGCAGAAAGACATTAATAATACTGACTTTTCTAAATCTGCAATACTAGACTTTATTTTTATAATTGATACTACATTTTACAGTTGTTATGAATGAGTTAAGCAGACAAGTTCATCATTAGTACTTAGGAATCATTTTTATCTGGCTTCAATGTCTGTGTGAGATATATCATTAATATTATATAATCATAGATTGGTTTTATAAACAGAAATTGAGGACGTAATTTGGCATCTTATGCAGACATACAAATGGCTAACAAGGCTGTGACAGGCATTTATATATCAATAGCAGGTGAAAGTGTGATGGCTGGTGGGGAAGCTCCCTCTTTGTAATTCCAAATTTATTGTTTTTTTCTTCTGTGGTTTACTTCAGGAAGATAAACTTCTGATGGTTTGGTTTATTTTATGGCATATCAAACATAATGGGTTATTTAATTCCGACAACATTTTTAGCATAGCTTCGTATGAATAGAATATGTATTCTTTGGTTTAGATTGGTTTGGTTTATTTTGTTTGTTTGAGCCAATTTTCATAAGAAAAAGTATAAAAATCATGGTGTCCAGCCCCCAAGAGTGTGATGCACAGATGTCACCAAGGTCCCCGTCACTCTAGCTGCTTATCTTCAAGACCCCATTCAAGGAGTGTCATTCACTGCTGAACAATTAGTATGCGCTTCCGTAAAGCGATTTTTTTTTTGTGTACTTAATTTAAGAAGAAAGTTAACTTTCAAATATATGTAAACCTCGACAAATAAAAGAATAACAAAAGAAAAAAAAATCACCTAACCCTAATTTGAAAGTTAACTACAAGGAATTACTGTGAAGGAAGTAAATAGGCCCAAATTGTATACATCCACCAACAAAATTCAGCACTGAATTACTTATCAATAAGCCGGTAATGGCTGACGAAAGACCAGGAAAATGTCCGATATTTTTCGGGTCATTAACATCCAAAAAGGTAGGTTTCTTCAATATCTAATTGTTGATTTTAGTTCAGCATATACATTTTCATGGAAATAAGACTATTTTAGAAAAATTTGAAGGGATATTAGTGCTCGGGTGTTAAAATGAAAATTTACCCTCTTAACAAACAAACAAAAAAAAACGTGACTCATTCAATACAGTCAACAAACTTCTTGTATTCTTGTTGCTATATTAATGTTTATTTATTGATACTACATTGTCTTTTTCCACTGTATTTTATTCTTTCAATGAAAATTATGGGATTAACATCTGAATTACAAGCAGTCCTGCAAAAATGGTCTATGTAATTTTATTGAATCCTGACACACTGAATTTTGACATTTAACAAAAACCTGAGTAGGATTCCTACAATATCACCGGTGCACTGATTTCCTTTAACCCCCAACTGACACTTGCAAAGCCAAACGGTAATAGGGAAGGGATGATGGGTGGAGGTTTTGCTGAAACGGGAAGCTTCTAGTCCTGAACCTGCACATTGGTGGTGAATTCAGCCAACACCATAATCATAAATGAAAGGATCAGCAAAATAGAAATTAAATTCTTGGATAAGAGAAAGCTGACAATGACATTGTCATATTGATGAAACATCTTTTCATCCATTATTTACCTTGCTTTCATCATCATTCATGATGAGTTTCAAATCACTGATATTATGTGATAGCTAGAAATCTCATATATTGCAAAAAGGCTGCAATATTCTTCAGAAAAATATATACAATGTTTCATTGTAGGTGCTTCAGTCAACGCCAGGATGTTTAAGTTCTATCTAAATCACATTTGCCAGTGTTGTCATCTTGTGAAATTATGTCAAAGTGGAATACATTACCACGACAATGATAATTACATTATTTTCAGTCTTTATGTCTTTACAAGGATATGTCTCTATGTTGTTTCATATTGCTAACAAGTCTTGTCAACAGCTCCAGTAAAAAGACAATTATTGAGAGATATCTCATCAATTGATACTGAAGGGTTAAGAAACTAAGATTCAAAGCTCTTTTCCAAATTGGGCTCAAGCTGCAAGGTTAAAAAAAAAAAAAAAAAAGTCTGATATAACACTAAGAGGATTTTTTTCATCTCTTATAGCAAAGTTAGTATAAGCTTTCCATTTGGCAAAGAGAATTCAGAATCAAGAATGATTAGAAAAACATTTGGATCAAGTCCAAACAAATTAGTTTGTATCAGGAGAGACAGAACTGACAGGTAAATATGATCTAGGATCAAATGTTACTGTTCAGAGATTATATTGTGGTCTAGAATCAAATGCAACACAACTGACACTGAAAGATGATCTGAGATCAAGTGTGACAAAAATTAATGTTGATAAATTATCCAAGATCAAACATGACAAGATTGTCTGCAAAGAAAGTCAAAGTTTATGCCCTATTGTATGATTCATTAAACTATATTGTTATCATGAAATTGCTTATGTGATCGAGATATCATTCAAAAACTCTTCAGTTCAGGTTTTACTTTTAATTCGTCTTTCAGCAAATTAATCAAACACAAAAAAACATTTTTTTTCTGATTTGAATAAACAAGGAACTCATTTATAGGTTTGTTTAACCAGAGGGATAATGATTTACATCTACAATCCTAACTGAAACAAAAAAAAAGAAAAACAAAGACATCAAAAAACAAAGACATAAAAAAAAAAATGGACAAACTCAAAATGTAGAAAGTTAATTCAGGTTTAGAATAATATAGAACTTAGCAGGAAATCCAATAAATGAAAAGTTGTTTTTTTAAAGAGTAACAAGAAAATGTTATTTTTTTTAACAGGTTAATGCTCCATCCTCACACTGTAAAGATCGGCAAAAAGTGGTCTGGAAAGAAGTTCAGACTTGTATTTTGGTCTGACCCCAGTCCAGATTTAAACTTTCCAAAGAATATTAGATTTCACGTTAAACATAATCTGTTTGAAGCCATCAACATAGAATGGAATAAGAAAAAAAGAAAAATGAAGCTGTCCATAAGTTTATGCACAAAACATTTAAAGAAATGAAAGGGTTATCCTAAATTAAATTATTTTATCTCTTTAATTCTTACTAATTTCCTGGCCAATGAGTTGTTAAAACCTTAACATTTTGGACTGGGCTATTTTTTTTTCCAGCAGGAATCAAACCATATCCAGTAAATACTAAAATGGAATATATTGGAATTAAAAGACAAAAACAATGCTGAAGAATTATTAGATATTCAGGATTTAGAACCAAGTGAAATGAAACAAAAAAATATAACAACAATCTAGATTTACCAGAATAAATTATTATGCAACTTCTTCATTATCCTGGATACTTCTATTATATGTAAGTCAATGTAGGACAGATTGCAGAAAGAGTTTCTTAGTAGTTGTTTATATTGTGCCAATTCCAATGGCATGACCATCAGTTGGGACTAAGTGTAAAAGGGTCAACACCTTACCTGGAATCAGGTTTCTTATAGGTTTTAAAAATCCAATAAACAGGTAAATGGTTCACTTACCTGGAAAGAGAAGTAAAAAAGAAAAAAATGTTACTTACAGAAATATTTTAAGTAGAAAATTGAGAAATAAAAATAAATTTATTATAAATAAAACATATTTTATATAGAGTGTACCAAAAGTAGGGGGACAGTAGGTGGAATAAGTCAGCGTATCGGTTATATCATTAAAATGGTGTTCATTATAACAATGGTATTTGTGGTATAATAAATTTTATAACTAAATTTATCTGATTTTATTTTCAGATAATTGTATTAGTAAATATAATTGTATATGTAACCTCAAACAAATTTTATCATTTACTGTTCACCTACTTTTGGACAACTCTGTATGTGTGTGTATATATATATATATATATATATATAAAAATAGCATTTCATCTTTCTTTTATACAAGTGTCATTAAATATGACTGATAAGGTAGTGTGGTTAAGTTTTTTATGTAATCTTGTTTTTTAAATTTTTAAAAAATATGACTGACAAGGTACTGCAGTTTTTTTTATTAATTTTTCTTGTGTTATAATTTTCTTTTTTCTGGGCATATATAAGATATATGTATATATGGCTGTATATTTAAGCAGTATATCTTCATTTAAACATGTTTCAGTGAATAATGTAGAAATGTTGCCTTTATTTTGATACTGATCCCTTCCAGTTGTCTAATCAGTTTCTTGATGTTAAGATGAAATTAATCAAAGGCGGCACCATAGTTTTTGTTAACCTAAGTACTTCCAATTCTTTCTTCAGGGGTAAATTGCAAAGACAAACTTACTGTAACTGCAATAAAATTCTGTTGTGATGGTGATTTTTAAAAACATGCAAATTTTAAATTTATCTGTTGTAGCTATGGAATTTTTGCATAATAACCATTTCAATATAAGGGGGATGACTGGAAATTGGTAGAAATGTAAAATGGCATTAAATATTATATACATTTAGATATGAGAGTGTGTGTATATATATATATATATATATATATATACACATTTTTATGGATACAAATATTTAGGTAAATGCTCTGTTGATTATAAACTGAGGATTTACTTAAATATTTATATATATAAAAATAATGTATAAACAGAAAATATATTAATATGATTTCATTATATATATATATTCGCCATTGTGAAACTTAAAGGATGATAAATATTTTTTTTCTTTCTAAGCCGTAAATAACTATGAATAAATTTTAATAATGGTTTCAAAGCTTCAAGACACACCTTCTTGACTTCCCTTTCCACATCAGATGAGGTTCAGAACGACTTAGATACAATGACTATTCTTTTCACAACTCGTTTGAATTTAGAGTTTTGTATAGAAAGATGACCGACCTTCTCTTCACTAATTGTTGAACATGGACTCATCCATCTACTATGTGTAGAATGTTAGAGTTGTATACATTTCCACACTTAACTAGAGTATTTTCTATTACTGTATGATTAATCTATGTCTCTCATGTAATTAAACTTGTTCTACATTCAACCTTTTGTTCCAGTGTTTTGTTACAGCATTATTAACCAGAACTATGAGTGTTATACAAAACTTTCTTTCTCTGAGGCTGGCTGCCACCCAGGGTTAGAGAGATTAGTCAACCCTGAACTTATAATATATGTGCATTTGTGTGGAAATCAATAAATGCAACATCCTCGTATCCAAACTTACAGCACCTACTAAACCCAAACAGTAATGTATAACTAAGTAACGAACAGGTTCAGTGTTGCTTAACTTTGGTGATCTTGAAGAACTGGTGCCTGGCTGCATGCACGCACTTCCAGAATAATATCCAAAAATACCAGATTATAACATATCTTTCCCAAGGTTATTGGCATGCGAGTTAATCCAACAAACACAACTGGAATTGAAACTTGGCTTTCTCAGTTCAACTTCTGAACCTTAATACATTACACCATTTCACATCCACAGTAGTATTCCCAAGCTGTCACCCATCTAGACACTGACCAGACATTGCTTAACTTCAGTGATTATAGGAGAACTGATGTTTCAACATTATGTGGCCATAAGTCACTCACAAAAGAAGAGATAGAGAAAAATAATATGTATATGTGTAAAGATAGATCAAAAAAGGGGGAAATAAAACACATGTATTGTGTTTGTCCATGTGGTTTGTTTGAAATTAAGTTGTCAGTTTACCAGCCAATCAAGTTTTGCCAGTTGTTAATGTTTGTCATATCCATGATCAACTACCTTCTGTTTTTGAATTGGCAAAAATATAGACAGAGAAGTTTATGTTGTATCTTTTATAGTTCTGAATAGGACATCACCAAGCAGACATTCAGGTAAAAACGACTCTGTAAACCCCACAAAATCAAAGAATCGTGTATGATTTTTAGAGATACCTTGAAATTTTTAATGCCCTGTCCCTTCAGGATGTAGATGATTATAGCTTTACACAAATTCTGCTTATTTTCTGTGAATTGCCATGCTTCCTTGAGAATACTTTGGTATCACATTTTTCCCTTACTTTCTGTATGGTTTGTAGTACTTAGGCTAGCTGTCATTCAAGACTAGAGAATGCAGTCTACCTAGCTATTTATTCCATAGCTGAAGGAAGAATAAATGAATTCATAACTTTTAAGAGCATAGTTCAAAATTGTTTTCTTTACTACAACAAAATTTAAATGCAATGATTTGTTTTTTTTTTTTTTTTAACTGCTGTATCTCTTTAGAGCAAAAGTTCCCAAACTTTTTTTCTCTGGGCCGCATTTTCAGAATGAAAATTTGCTCATGTCTTACCAAATTTTGTGATAAAATGTACATTTAAAAATTTAAAAAAAAAAAAAAAAAACAGAGAGAGGGTTAAAAAGAGAAAATTGTGAATTTGAATTCAGAACATTATTATTGATAACTCTCTCCTCCAATTTGCAGATCCTAGCTACTACTTGATATAATATGAAAATATCACAATGGTAAAATCAGTCAATTATTTATACTAGGACTCATGCATGCAATTAAGGTTAATTTGCAGTGTAACACACGTGCTCAGTTCACATTAAAAATTTCTGAAATACTTACATTTATGTGTAATTGTTCATGCTCCATTTGAATCTGGCTTGATACATTTGATAAATTTGGGATTTGGAAAATTTGGGATTCATTCGCATTGTTGGCAACAGCCATTACTCACGTTGTTTGCATACATTCACTGTGGAAAACTAAATGCAGAAGACTACGGAAAGCTAAGCTCGGAATTGATCTTTCTTGTCTGAATTTGTCTCAGTTACTGCACACGAGAACTATTTATGTAGACACACTCAGTTTGGACAATGATACCTACACTGATAGCTATTCTACAGTGAATGTATGCAAACAATGCGCGTAATGGCTGCCTGCAATGCGAATGAATCTGAAGTTTCACTGACAATAACTACAAAACAGTAGATTTTATCAAAATCATCAAGCTAGATTTGAATGGAGCATGTACAATTACACATAAATTTAAATATTTTGGAAATTTTTAATGTGAACCGAGTACAGGTGATACACTGCAAATTAACCGCAATTACAAGTAATTCATAATATTTTAAATTTTGGCATATTAATTTTTGAAACTGTTTCTAAATCTTTGATTGTCTTTCAGTCATTCCACCTGACCTGCTATCCTCTTCTGCCACACCTATGAGGTCTGCCACACCATTTGGGAATCACTGTTTTAGAGCATAAAAACTCATGGCTCTCCTTGGATTGGGGAGTGATTTCCAATTGCCTTCTTTAAGGTTTTGGAATATAGAGCAATCCTACTCCTAGACTGACTACCACTCAAAACTAGAGAACTCAGTTTGTACTGATATTTGGCCCAAAGCTAGAAGAAGAAGAAATGAATTTGTGCCTTTCTCCTTTGTGTGAAAGTGAATGCAATGGAATTTGAGCACTGCTTACAGACTCCACTTTCTGGATCAATAGCCATTAAGCTACCTGCACATCCACACCTGAAATATAAATGCATATATTCATATATTTCTAGAAGCAAACTGTTTATAATGATATGGATAATCGTGTTTTTGTTTGCAATGTTTATAATATAGTTTGTTCGTTTGCCTCCCTGTAGAGCCTGTGCGTAAATGAGCTGTAAAAGCAATAAATCATATTCACAATTCCTAGAGTCAAACGACAGCAGAAAACAATTCTTTCATTCCGTGTAGATCTTGTTTTTTTTTTAGCAATAACTTTGTGCATATATGACGACTGAGCTATCAAAAATTAGCAAAGAGAGGGGCAACTACCGATTGCTTAGCATAGACCATCCTGAGCATTTGTTTGTTTAATGCCATTTCAACTCCTTATGGAGTCATTTAGTACTGAAATTTAATTTTCTTTGAAGCATTAATAATTTTCTTAAAACAAAAAAAAAAAAATATTGTTGATTATTTTTTTTTTGCATTGCTGGTAAATTTTATTTTTATTTATTTATTTATTTGTTTTTTTTTTTAAATTATTAATAGTTATTTTTTTTTATTATGAAAATGGATTGCTGTTATTTTCACTATAATATATTTATATTTTCATAGTGTTTTACCCCAGTTTAGTGGCTAACTATTTGCCCATAGTTGGGACCTTAACAAGTGGTACCATCCTGGGTCAAGGTGGACCTAGGAACAACAGAAATTAAGAGGTGGTACCATGCTCTTCAAAACCTCCAATCTTTCAATCAGAGGCCTTGTTGCCGGAGGTAGTTTATCATCATACCCAGGACACCAACCTGAACATGACAAACATTATAACAAGAAATAGTGATAACTTGCATTAAAACAGCTATTCAACCTATTACAAATTCAGCTGGCTAGAAAAGTCGCACTGACTATAGAAATTTGAAGTCTTGTTTTTTTAACATTGCAAAGATTAATGACAAACTTTTAGTTTATTGATGAAATATTCAACTGGAAATTAGACACATTGATTAATGTTAAATGCAAATAATATTAACACTTTTTATCTTTCTGCATTTTATCAATTGATTTTGATTAATTGTGCAAATTTTACTGTTACAAATGATATTTTCTCCATCAGGCTGACGTGAGGTGAAAAGACTACATTGAATCCATCACTAGCTCAGCTGCTAAGAAAGTCTGTTGACTGTTGAATTTATCTTGCATATCTATAAGTCTACCATTTGTCCATGCTTAGAATATTGCTGCCATAAATGGTCTGGTGTCCCTGCTATTTACCTGGAGCTCCTTGATAAGATCCAAAGAAGAATCAGCAATATTACTGGTCCTGATCTGGCAGCTCAGCTTTAGTTACTTGCCCACCACCTAAGGTTGCCTCTCTGTGCTTTTTTTATAAATACTTTTTTTATAAATACAATGGTAATTGTTCACGTGAGCTCTTCACAATGGTACCTGGACTGTATGAATTTAAGTGCAATATCAGATTAGTGGCAAGATCTCATCAATTTACAGTTGGGCTGGCTAGATGCAGCTGTAGCTTCTATGCTAGTAGTTTCTTTTTTCATACTTCTTGTGGAACTCCCACTTAGCTCCATACTTTCCAGCCAACTGTAATCTGCAAAAATTTAAATGCAATGTCAATCGCTATCTACTATCTTCCTGTTTGCTCTTTTCTTTCTCCCCGTTACTAATGTTTCTCTTCCTAATTCCTCCACACCCTGTAACCTCTTGTATGCTAATGGCTTTACTGCCTCGCTTGCGGTGATACCAATTTAAAAAAAAATAATACAAGACAGCAAATGATTAACAAGTAAGGTCTCCTACTCTGTAGATCTTTTTACACTATTCTGCACCCAATCCAATGCTCAAAGGCAATTCAAGGTAGATGTTAACTAAATGAGGCTGTTCCTTATGGAGACTTGAAACAACAGAAATATGGTTCTACAGAAGGATGCTGATAATACCATGGACTGAACATGAGCAAGGGTGCAGTTTTAAAGACAATGTAAACCAAAGAAAAAAAGAAAAAAAAAAAGGATACTTATATTTAATGTCAGAAAAAGTTCTATAGCACATAAGGAAAGAAGGCTTGTGAAATTTGATACTCACAGTATAGATTGAAGACAGAAGGGACAAATGAGAACAACACATAAGCTAGCTAGTGAGCTTGTATAAATGGATAGCAGGACACAGTGTAGGAGAGATGACAAAAAGATAAAATTTATTTTGAGCTACAAAAGACAGGAAATTGTGGAGAGTCATGATCACCAATGCCCTGAAGGGACTCAGCACACAGAAGATGAATGTAAAAATTGTAGATTATAAGAATATGTAGGATAGATAATAGTTGATTGATTGATACCAAGGAAGTCGTTAATGAACATAAACATAATCTAAGTCCAAGGATAGAGCCCTGGGGGACCCCCACATTAATATGAAATAATCTAGAAGTTTAGCCATTCAACATGACTGTCATTACCCAATTTGTTGATGGATTAATTTGTTTTCTATGGCTTATCAATATTTTTAGATTGTAAAAATTTTATAGAGATAATGGTTTAGCTAGACAAGTCTTACTAATTTATCCATAGCTGGAGGTAGAAGAGGTGGAGTCATAACTTTCTCAAGGGTACCAGCACATAAGTGAATATAATGAACCTAACAGGAATTGGCACTCAGCTCTCCAATTAACAATTCCAAGCCATTATCCATTACACCACTTGGTGTTCCCAAGTGGCGACCCATCTAAGTACTGACCAGGCTCAACTTTGCTTAACTTCAATGATCGTACAGGAACTGGTGTTTCAACATTATGTGGCAGTAAGATCCCACTCACAAAAGAAGAGACCGAGAAAGTAATATGTACATGTGTACAAATAGATTAAAAAAGGAAAACAAAATATATATGTATTTAGCTGTAGTGAGTGTGTGTTTGTGTGGTTTGCTTGAAATTAAGTTGTTGGTTTACCAGGCAGTGATGTCTTTCCAGTGGGGAAGTTTAGACATGACTGTAATGTACTAAATATTTTTTTAGGTTGGCAAACAGATAGTGTGTGTTTCAATGTGATATGACTGAAAATCTAGATAATACTTGAAGTTAGACTTAAAAATGTAGCGATCAGGAAACCATCCTCTCTGGAATCTGTTCCAAAAAGCAGCAGCAGTTGGGAAAAAACTGTCTAAATGTAACTTGCTTCTTTTGAATTGAAAGCAAATGGAGTGAGGATGGTTTGCCTCTGTGTACATGATGTAGTGGGTTTTATCTGTAAAGGACTCAACTGGTTAAACTCTGGAACATAGCTCATCAAAATATTTTCTAATGAAAATCGAGTACTAATAGGCTTGTGATTTTTTTGTTTGTAGGGGAAGGAGAAGTAAAGTGGAAAATAATAATTATTAAAATAACCCATAAAGCTTTTGAAACACTTTCAAACTCTATCAAGGCTAGGAAGAGATAATTGAAAGCTCCAACCCAGCAATAATTTATTTTGATGAGATTTCCACTTTGGTAACATAACTTCATATATTTATGGTTAGTTTGACAATGATAGGTTTATCTCATTTTACTGTTGAAATTGCTGGACGTATTTCTAATTCCTATTTTAATATTACTTTCTCTCATGTTGCTTATGGAACTCTTTTCAAGTTTCTTGCTTCTTTTTTTTTGTCAACTACAATCTACAAAAAATTAAATACAGTATCATCATCATCTGTTTCCTTCAATTCTTTGCTATTTATTTTGTCTTTTCTCTTCAGCCATGTTTTCTCAGTTTCCTTTACTTTATTATCTTTAAGCCTCAATAAATTCAAAGAGCTGAGTTCACAATTCCAGTTCAGTTCATTACATTCATTTACACGGAAATGTTATTGAAAAAAAAGTATGAATTCCCCTACCCCCCAACTATGGGTTAAATAGTAGAACTTGAAACTGGAAAAATCATTGTTATTTTTCAAAAAATTGTGAAAGCAATAAGAATATTGCTTTAAAAAAAAAAAAAAAAAAAAATTTACAATCCAAAATATGCTTTAGCTTTGAATAACCACAGAATCAAAACAAAAAAAAAATCAGTCAAACATACTCAATAAACCCTTGTCTTAGTGGTTTTATCACAGTACTTGTGTTGAAATGATGAAAAAAATATAGCCGAATAATCATAATGGAAAAATAGAACATGGTAGGTGGAGTAAGGTAATTCCTGGAGCAGTATAAGTACCTGACCATTTTTTTCAAAATGGCGGTTATGAACACTAAAGATGGTAACATTTTAAGGGTGTATTTAGTAATAAATAAAGTGCTGTTCAAAGGAACAGTGTAAATTTAATGTGTGACAGCACTGCGTAATAGGATTCATTAGTCATGAATACTTCCTCTGAATTGTATTTAAATATTAGTGATGTTGGCGCTAGAAAACTGTGCATGACCTGAAATTCACAGACATATGAAAACAATGAAACTTTGCAAACACCAGGAAATGTCTAATAATGCCATGACCAAGCAATGTATCCAAAGAACAATGTCTGAAAAAGGAAAACTTTTTATCATCAGGACAAAGCAAAGCAGTCAACAAATGCTGAAAACTCTGAAATTCAATTGTTTGTTCATCCCTGATTTGGTAGCATTAGAATTTTGGTTGTTCACAAAGGTTTATTGATTAATATTAAATGCAAATAATATTCACACTTTTTCATCTTATCTTTTTGCATTGTATCAAATGATTTTGATTAATTGTGCAAGCTTGAGATTTCTACAAATGATTTTTTCCCCACACAAAACAGAAAATGATTGATAAGTCTCTTACTGTATTAGTTTTACAGAGATAGAGACATTTTTGATCAGGGAAAAGAATCAACATTCTTTACTAAGTGTCTCAAACTTTTCCAAAAAGGAACTATAATAAAGAATTGGAATCAAAGCATTGATGGTACCTACCCTGAATCCACTATGAAAATGCAGGATTTGGAATTAGTAAATACTAAACACTAGTTCGTCTTGCATATTTATAAATCTACTACCATATATTCCAGCATACAAGATGCACTTCTTTTCCTGAAAAATACATGTGTGTTTTACAAGATAAATGTAAGTCAATGCCCACATTCAAGTAAGCTTGGACGGTCACCTAACTAACTTGACTGATAGGGACTTGGATTTGTATGTTGAGTCATTACACTATAATGTTAGTTATCTATCTAATTCAGCCTTTTATAAGATGTAACCTCAGTACTTAACTGTTACCAGTATTTCCAAGAATATAAACCTTCCTGGAGCTGAGCCAGAAGCTTAAACATGCTCTGTTGACTAGCAGTGGCAGGAGCCTTTCTGCTCTAGACTACTATGTCATTGCCATACAAACAAAATCGGACAAGTGATTAATGTAAACAGTATGTGTGGGACACATGGTAAATGTGTTGTGTCATGAAAACGACTTTTTTTTTTTCTTAGAAATTTCTTTCCACCATTAGGGTGTGTCGTCCAAGCTGCAGTGTCCTGTAAGCCAGAAAATATAGTATTCATCCATGCACTGAATACTGCTGCCATATCTGGTTTGGTGCTCCTGCTATTCACTTCGAGGTTCTTGACAAAATCCAAAAAACGGTCTGCAATGTAATCGATTTCGACTTGGCATTTTGACTTCAGTCAATTTCTCACTGACATGACATGGCTTCCCTCAGTCTTTTCTATAAATATTTTCATTGCAACTGCTCTGATGAGCTTTTTTTCACCCTGTTGCCCAGACTACATGAATTTAACCATGCTACTCTTTTACTGTTGAAATATTTAAATTTAAGTGCTGATTCTACTCCAATAGTTGTTCTCACACTTCTCACCTGTGCAACTCCCTTCTGTTTCCTTGCTTCCCTGAAAACTACAGTCTTCAAAAATTTAAATGCAACGTCAATCACCATCTGTCTTCTTGATTTCCTGTTCATCTTTTATCTTTTCCCCAATCCTCCTATACCCAGTCTTTTCTCTCACTTTCATTCTCTGTAAACCTGCTGCATACCAGTGGCAGAAACGCCTTGCTTTGGGTGTAATGATAAAAATAATATAAAAAATTCTAATACTTCAGTGTACAGATAAGTTATAACAAATTTGGTTTAAGAGAAAAGGAAATTGAACATAGAACAAGCTGTGCTAGGGATAGTTTTGCAAAACACCACAAGATGCTGCAAAACCAAAACATTAACCTAAGAGTCATGTTCTTAAATAGCCTTGTGAGATCAAGGCTTTCCTATGGATGTTATGCTTGATACCCAACTAGCTCAGAAATGTTGAAATTTAACTGCATAAAACTGTTTTCTCAGATCAATGATTAGAAATGGCTTTCAGAAAATGAAACCTGTAGGTTTTAGCAAGAACTTTCCTTCTTTGTGACCTTATGGACACGCACAACATAATCTCAAACAAAGAACTGTATTAAATAACAAAGAGCGCATCACTTAAGATTTTTCAACAGCAACAAAAATGAAAATGGATAGCACAGGTAATTTAAAGAGAAAATAATGACATAATGAAGATGCTGACTCTACTTTGAATGAAAGGTCAGAAAAGAAGCCCTTCTTTGATAGTGGAATGAACAATAATAGGTAGTGGACTTGAGAAAGTTATTTTCCTGAAAAATTTCATATAAAAGTAAAACATATATTACTGCTTTCTGCAAGTCTCATGTGGATACTTAGATGTTGATGCTGTTGTTTCACACATCCTCAGACACTAAGAGTGATGAGATACTCTTATGGATAAGGAACTGAGTAAGTATAAGGGGGTAAGTGTGATGAGATAGTTCCTTATTCTTAATAAAAAAACTAAGCATTATGAAACAGGAGCATCACCATCAAAGTGTCCACATGATAATCTAAATTGTGAAAAGCAGTAACATATGAATAGTGTTTTACTTTAATTGTATATCGGCTCTTTTTTGTATATTTTACATTGAGCCTTGTTTTTATAGCATTCCTGTCCACCGTTATTATATACAATTCTCTAGGTCTTAAAGAAGACAGTCCTTCATCAGGTCTTACAGATCGGCACTGCAGAATCATGAACAAAGAACTGTACAATATACAATAACTATCAACAACTAAAATGGGCAGCACATAATAATGACACAAGCAAGATGCTGATATTTTATATGGCTCGGTTCTTTGGTAAATGAGTACCCGAATCTAATTTAATACAATATCTGTGTACTTATTGTAGCTTCTATCACTACCCAACTTAACAGTGGTGAATATGTGTTGGTATAGATTCAAAAGAGGACCCGGATCGTGTGCAGACATGTGTATTAACACCTGTTACATCCTGGTTTTCTCCGTTAGCAACAGGACAGCTTAGCATGTCTGGATATGAGCCTCTCTGCAACTGGTTAAGATTCAGGCCTTTCTAAGATGCCTTATGCCAATAAAAGCAACAGAAAAACCAGCAGTTGGGAAGACATGGCGTATCTGTAAAGTCGATCCCATGGACCTTTTGTTACTAAAGTTTCTGTGGTTTCTGAGGCAGGGTTATTTTTGTTACCTCCTGTCTCTTTCCCCACTCTGCCTATTACTACCATAGTTGCTGGGAGAGCAATTGGCTAAGGGTTTACCCCCAACCTAAACACTCTTGTTGTATATTACAACATTAACACTCTATAAAGTAGTCTTGCATAATGACATTCTTCTGAGTTTAATGTATGTATTTCACATATATACTCAAATTCTTTTATCCAAACCCAGATCTACCAAACCTTATAAAAATTCTTTCATTCTCAATAGAGAATCGGTAATAGGTTACCCTGGCATGAATTATCAATATTTCTAATGTTTATTCTGGAAAACCTTCAAAGCATTCAGCAGATGCTTCTCCCTCTGTTCAGTTAAACATGCCCCAGTGACCAAAATAATCATTCCACATTAAAGCATGGAATAAAGGGTTCTTTGACAATAGCAAGAATTTCTCCAAGTAAAGAAAGCAACTTTAAGATAAAGAGCTTATTCAACTGGGGAAATTTTGTGGGGGATGGGGCTGTTATTTGATATCTCTCAGATTTGTAAGAATATGTTTGCTCATGAGAAAAGAATTCAGCTTGGTGAAAGTTGTTTGTTAGTTCTTTGCATGCCAACAGCTCAAAAATCAAATCAAGGGAAATGCATGGTTTTCGACTGGATTATCTATCACTTTCTCATTGCTCCAGGTGATATTCACACAGTTCTGTTTCAAGAGGTTAAATCTTGTATTAGCCAAGTAAATACCTGCTAATGAATTAGTCATTTATAAAGGTTAGTCCTGTCATTATTTAAGATATAAAAATTGAAAAGATTTTGACAATTGATCACAGAGAAAACCATTAAAAATTCTTTCAAACTTTAAATTCAGTGTAGTACATCATTCCGCTTATGGTTTCAAAAGACTTAAATTTGGATTATCAACTTGTTATATTCCGTGATAACAGGAATATGGAATGGATAAACACAGTGGATAAATAGTAACAGGTTTATTGTAGAAACCAGTACAACAAGCCAGGAAGTAATAGTCATGCGCATGGTTGTTGCAAATCAGTACAGTTGTATGCATGCTGCAATTGGAAGGCCACTAGTTCTCATAGATCCCAGCTCGACTCTCCTGTCCGCTGTCCTGATGGATGCTTATAGGTCATTACTACCAATAGTGCCACCAATCATGGGGGTGGTCGGGGGGCAGGTTATTCCATTACATCAAAACTAAAAAAAAAAAAGTAGGCACCAATGATTTTGCTTCTCAGGTAAAACTTGTTTTCAATGAAATTGAATATATAGTTTCTAAATCCATATTTGAAACTGTTCAAACATATCAGGATTTTATATCATATACATTTAAAATGATTGGGGTGAGGGTGCTCGTCTTATATGAAATACACTAAGCAAGAAAGATTTTGCTCCTGGGTAAAATGTGTTTATTTTTCAAAGAATTGTTCCAGCACCAGAATTTTACGTTATGAGCATTGAACATGATTAGGGAAATGTTTATATTGATTACCCTGGGCAACAAAAAATTTTGATCCTAGAGTAAAAGTATTTTGGACTAAATTATATATTAAAGTTAGGATGCGTGTCTCCATTGATAGATATATAATTAAAATAAAGAAAAAACTTGTAATTCCAACTTTCTCCTTTAATCATTTCACCCCAAGAAAGGCAATAAAGCCAGTATGATGCAAGAGCACTATTTCCATTATTCGGACTACTGCCTTCATCTTTTTTGCCATATTTATTACATTTTAGCCGTTGAATGCTCCAGCCTTCTTCAGGTGGTTGGAATGTTGAACTGAACCCTTTATTTCACTAGTAGACTGTTTTAGTTCCACATGCCATGTTTAATGGATGTCATTTATTAGTTATCTCCTGTTAATTCCCCTCTCCAAGTTCTCCACTGCCTTAACTGGGTATTGGACTCACACTCTTTGGATCCTGTCACTGGATCTAACTAATGCCTTTATCCACTGTGCCATGCGTCCTTGGCCAAAATGTTGTAATAAATATGGTGACAAAAATGAAGACAATAGTCTGAATTAATGTAAATAGTGTACATAATACCTCATCACAGAAATATAGACAGATACTGAAGATGCAGGAGGTTACTGAATATAAAAGAAAAGTAAAAGAAAAATATTATTAAAGGGCAAGAACAATGAAAGAACAGGAATTAAGAAATCAAGAGATAATGTTTGACATTGCATTTAAATTTTTTAAGATCATATTTCGCTGGAAAACCAGAAAAGAGTTCCACAAGAGAAAAGTGTGAGAAAAGAAACTGTTAGCATAGAACTTAGTTACATCGAGCCAGTTCAACTGTAAAATGACGAGACCTTGCCAACAATCTAGTACAGTGCTTAAATTCATAAAATCTAGCTATCATAGAGGCAAGTTCATCAGAACAATTACCATGTAAGTATTTACAGAAAAGGTACAGGAAAGCTACATTATAGTGGTGGGAAAGTGACTAAAGCTAAGGTGCCAGCTCAGGACCAATAACATTGCAGATCCTCCTTTAATTTCATTAGCCATCTCTAAATATATATAGAGAGAATGAAACCAAATGTGGTAGCCATATTTAAAGCATGGATCAATGGTAGACTTATAAATATATAAGATAAATTTGGGTAAGAAAAATTGCCTAGCACAACAGAGTGAACCAAAAAGGCTTCTCTCAGATAAGGTGTCAAAATTAAGAAGCCATTCCTTGCCCCAGTTAACAACTGAATGTACATCAGTTTTGAGATTGGATGCCAATATAAACTTATTGAACCAATTAAGACAGGAGTAAATAGTTGTGTCATCAGCATAAATACCAAGTTGACAACTGATGACATTAGGAAAGTCATTGATAAAAATTAGGAACAATGTAGGAGATCTGGAGCATTAATACAAAAAATCTAGGAGAGTGGCCATTCAAAGCAACTTTCATTTCATGTACTTATATATATATCTTGAATATAAATGTTATAAACAGTATATATTATATATCTCTCTGTCTGTTCTACAAATACTTTCATGGTAATTGCTCCGAGGAGCTGTATTCGCTGGTTCCCAGACTTCAGAGTTCAAGCGCCCTACGAGGCTGGCATCCCGCTCTCACCCCTTCACTGTTGAAACTCCTGAATGTAGCCGTCTCTTCTACTCTAATAGTTTCATGTCTCGCACCTCTCGCCTGTGGAACTCCCTTCCCTATTCCAGTTTCCCTGAGAGCTATAATCTCCAGCTATTCAAGTGTAATGTCAATCGACATCTCCAGTTGCCTTGATCTATCCACTACCCTTCTCCTCATCCTTTCTTCTATCACTCCTATCTGATCTCGCTCTAAATTTTCTGTAACCCTTTGCATCCTAGTGGCTTCCCGCCTTGCTTGGGGTGAAATGCTTTAAAAAAAAAAAAAAAAAAAAAAATAAAATCAACAATAATATTCATTATTAAACATATACCTGTCTGAAGTTTTTATGCAAATTAAACAAACCTCACTAACTCAAAGTTCTGAACCAATATTTGTCAAATTTAAAATCATTCATTTCCACCTTTAGTAAAATATGTAATTAAGTTTTGTGACATTTTAATGGTTAATTTTTGAGATATTGGAATTTATGAAAATAGACTGGCTGAAGTTAGTATGCAGATTAAACTAATATTATCTTAAGGTCTCTGAAATCTAATAAAAACTATTTTTTCTTTTTATCCATAATGTATGTTGAAACATTGGTAAAGGGAAGGGTCTCGCAACTACTGAAAAGCAAAAAAATAAAGTTATTGAGTGAGGGAATGTCGACATTAGAGATATCGAAGGAGCTTTGCAGAGATCATTGAATGATAAAGAAGGCTGTTGAAAATATAAGTTGAGAATGCAAAGAAAAAAAATTTAAGAACTTGCTTCCTTGAGATGAATGTAAACTAAAGTGAATTATAGCAAAACAATCCTTTTTGACCAGTGCTCAGATCTTTGAAAAGGCTGGAATTGAAGAAGTCAAGAAGGACAAAAGGTGTAGAATACTTTGTGAATTGGGATCTGTAAAGCAGTCTCCTAGGCAACCTCCTCTAACTAAAGCAAATATTTCAAAGCGACAAAATTGGGCCAAGAAATACATGAAAATTGACTCTTCTAAAGTAATTTTTATGGATGAATCTCAAGGGACATTTGATGGACCAGATGGATGGGCCAAAGGATGGATTTAATCCAATTCAGATGTGCCTGTGGCTGAAATAAGGCAACAAGGAGGTGATAGTGTTCGGATATGTGCTGGAATTGTCAACCAATCCATTATTGGACTATTTAGAGTTGATGAAGGAGTTAAACAGTGCTATTGTGATTTTATGAACAAGACTTTCTTTGCATGGTACAACTCCCAGTTTCATGGTTTCAAAGTGTGTATTTCTGCACAACAATGCTCCTAATCATGTATCTAAGCTTACCGATAAATTCTTTGAGCATAAAAGATTTACAGAAGAGAGTATAATGGGATAGCCACCATCAAGTCCTGATCTGAATTTGATCAAAAATCTATGTGAAGATGAAATTATATCAAAGTCACAAGCAATTAAAACTATGATGCCAGCAATTGAATCTGCTGAAGTAAAAAAAAAAAAAAATTAATAAAATAAATGAATAATAGATTAATGGCTGTTATTGAGAAGAAGGGGTACTATATTAAAATTTAAAGGACTCAGACTTATCAGATATGTTTATTTGTTCTATTATAGGTGTTGATCAATTTCTGATAATTTTATTGCCTTTTTATTGGAGTAAATTGTGATTAATTGGTTTTGTCTAATGACGCCAGACACCAGTTTTTTTTAGAATACATCAAATAACTTCAATAAAAATTTTAATTCAGGCTTTGTTTTGACATCTAAATTGATTGTTTAAAATTTAGCAGTTTTTTTAAAACCAAATTTGAATTATTGAAATTTATATGATTTGCTTAATAACTACAGAAAGGGTGTAGGTGCCAAGTGCCTATCTCAAAAAACCTAATTCTGATTAGCACTGCAGAATATCTTTTGTCTGTGCAGCAGACAAATAGTTCCCTTTGTTCTAATCATTAAATATATATTTAAGAGCACTCAGAAATTGTAGCCTTCAGTATTTATAAGAAGTGGTGAAACACATTGAAAATACTTTTAAGCTCTTTCAAAACACTAATTATTTCTCATTCAATGTGAAACAAAAATCTTTTAAAATATTTCAAAATATAAAAGTGTGGACCATTCTGACACACCCAATGAATCAAAATATATTTTTCGACCCACCAACTCTATCACAGCTACAACTGAAAAGATTTTCATCTTAATGTAAAATTTGCTATAAACTACTAAAACAATGAAAGACTGAATAAATACAAAATATGCTAAAAATTGAAGGAGGAATTTACTCTATCAGTTGCAATAATTGTTACAAGGAATACATTGGAATAAAAATGAAGTAATTTAAATTGTTTACAAAACAACACATTAAATGCATTAGTTTCTTGCCATAATGAGATTGGCCATAATTTTGGTTTTAAAAAATGCTACTTTAATTAAAAGAGAAAGCAATTTACTAACATGAAAATGTATAGAAAGTGCTTTAATTGCTAGACCATCCACAGTAAATGTCCAGGTTCTTACATTTCACCTTTCTTGGCAGATCTTCTGTTATCACAATCATTGTGGGGGTATGTAAAAGAGGGTGAAAATATGAACAAAGAGAAAAAGAAACTAAATGAAATTGGCTAGATTGTATACCTAAACATATTTAAATAAAATTTTAAATCTTTGCATCTCTTCTTTCATGTGCATGTGTAATCATATCAACACAAACATCACTTTAGTCTGATAAAGTCCTAAAGGATGAAACATGTCAAATGAATTTTTCCCACTGTCATAGATTTTTTCTAATATATATATATATATATATATATATATATATATATATATGTATGTGTGTGTGTGTGTGTAAATAAAAAGATTTCTCTGTATCCTTGGAAACATGAATTATGAATTTTTGCAGTGTCTTTAAAACCCAGTAATTTTAAAAATAAGTTACTCCAAAATTCGCTTGAGGATGAAATGGAACTAATGTCTTTAATTTAATTACAAAATTAAATTCTGAGCTTTTAGCTTCCATTTTTGAAACATGGTTAGAACTTGGTAGCGGAAAAAAAACATTTTAAATCAATTTATTATATATATATATATATATATATATATATATATATATGATTAAAAAAGACTATTTTTAGCTGATACATATCATCCTCTGAGGGACTTTATCAGGGGATGAAACGAGTTGGCTCAGAATAGTTTTTTCCTCTTTATTCATTTGTTCTTTACGGATATAATATCTGAAAATATTATATATATATATATATATACACACACAAAAAAAAAAAAAATGTTTTTTTTGTAAAATTCATCAAACTCAGTCTACATCTTTCATTTTTAATTGTATTTTTCCATGTTTCAAACAAGATGATATACATTGGAATCAAAATAGTGAATAAATTGTCTAAAGTTCCATGCGTTCAAGTACTTTTAACCATCTCAGACCAACAAAACTCATTCTGACACCAAAGATGAACTGCAGGCAAGGATTATGGCTACATTCACCAACTTAAACAATGAGACCGTCCAGAAGAGCCGCAGGAGATGCTAAAGTTATCTGGAGGCTGTGGTTGAAGCCAATGGCGATTTTATTGAATAAATTTACTCTTCAGCATTTCAAGATAATTTTGTGTAATTTTGGTAAATATATCTATTAAAATGTGATGTCAGTGTTGTTTTCATATAGGCGACAATTTATCCATCGCACTCTGTATATCAGTTACGTATTAAATATATTTGGTACTTTATCATTTTTATAATCCAAGATAGTTGCATTTAAAATGTATCCCACCACTATGATACACCCATATATATATATATATATATGTGTGTGTGTGTTTCAGACTAAGTATTTTGTTGACAACCTAACTCACCAGGCTGCAACTTCCTTGATTATGTGTGGCATGCAGTTGAGTGAGAGACCAACAAAACTCCTTGTAACACAAAAGATGAACTGAAGGCAAGGATTATGGTACATTCACCAACTTAAACAAGGAGACTGCCCAGAAGAGTTACAGGAGATTCCAAAGTTGTCTGGAGGTCATGGTTGAAGCCAATGGCAGTTTTATAGAAAAAATTTACTCTTTAATATTTCAAGATATTTTTGTGTAATTTTGGTAAATATATCTGTCAAAATGAGAGGTCAGTGATATTTTCATTTTTGCATAATTTACATGACAATTTATCCATCCCACCCTGAATAAGACACTGGAGGATTTTTTTTTTTGGCTGCATCTCGACATTTTCCTTGAAAGGTGGGCTTTAAAATAATTCAAAGTGACATTATATATAAAAAGAATTTGGTCAAATATCTGAAATAGACAGAACTTGCTGGCTGAATTTTTTTAAAAAAAATTGTTTAGATGAATACTTGTTGCCTGTAAGAACACTTTGTCATGTCTACAATGTCCATATCTATTTTTCTCTGATATTGAGCACTCTTGCCCTATAATTATAGCATATTTTGAGCAATATATATTTCCTTCCAAAGCTGACGTTCTGCTTCACGTTCAGAAAATATCTCACATGGAGACATTTTATAGATTGTCCAAACATTGTAGGCAGCTTTTTCAAAGTACTTACACATCACATTCCATTATATTATGGACCATATGTATAAACAAAAATCAATATTTGTGAAATCAATACTTATCACCAATAGAGAATTAATTTGATTAGAAATCTTGTGCAATGGATTGGCCATGTCTTTCAAACAATAACGGTCAACTCAGATCAATTATGTTGATTTACCAATAACTCAACTTGTGTGTTATATATATATATATATATATATATATATATATATATATATATACACACACACACACATAGTGTGTGTATCAAATCAATTATGTTGATTTACCAATAAATCAACCAGTATGTGATATATATATATATATATATATATATATATATACATACACACATATGTGCTATTACTATACTAGTCTCTTCTGTCATTTTCAACATATAAAGGTACAGCAATCTTGTTGTTAGAACTGAACAGCTACACTACTTGCACATATGATTTGATGATTATAGTAGTGAAGGTTTGTGCAGAACTAATTACACTTTTTGGGAGAGCTGAATACAGTGAAGTGGTACACAGTCTGTTACAAGGTCCCCAAATAACACTCCTCATGTTTTGAATTCAGTCTTGTTCTTCTAGACTGGTTGCCATCCAAGGCCCAGTCTGTCATGTTATTTATCCATTCTAAGCATTGTTCTAGTATTGTTTTCTGGCTAGTCTGGCTCATTTTGGGGAAAATACAAAATTGGCTTTTATTGGATATAAAAAGACACTGATGATCAGTTCCTCTGCAGTAAAGTTTAAGCAAAAAAACAGCCATGACACTCAATAGATATGTATCAGTAAACAGGTCATATTTTATGCTATCATATGTCTATGCTGGTTTGGAAACAAGTACTAAGTAATACTTAGTTTATAAGACAAACACTAAGGACCAATAGTTCAAATATTTCTTGATATATATATATATATATATATATATATATATATATATAAAACAGGTGTAACAGCATTATTATCCATCCCCAAAAAATTAAAAAAAACACTAAAATAACTGAGTTTCTCTTTTCAAATTTTTACATAAGACATTTTGACACTATTTGTTGTGAGAATCACTAAAAAACCCTTTTAGTTATTTAGCTAGAAAGAGAACAAGTTATAATTGTTTTGTGTCAGAGCCACTGTCTTCCCAAATGAGCAATGGAGAGAGGGAAAAAATCATTCAGGCCTTCAGTAATGGTACCAACATTCATATTCTGGCTTCCATCTTCATAATCCATTCAAAAGCCATCAAGAGAATGGTGAATAAGTTTAAAAAGAGGGAACAGCAGACACGAAAACTGGATCTGGAGGTCGCAACAGGAAGAGGGATCATCATTTCAGTTTAGAGCTAAAGAGATTAATTAAAAAAGATCCAAATCAATCCATAAGATGTTTGGCATGTGCAAGCAGAGTTTCGGCTATGACAGTTTAAAGAGCAGTGAAAAAAAATCTTGAAAATGAAATTGTATGTCAAAGCTGTGAGGTCACTTGTTACTCCAGGATAGAAAGTTAGACAGAACAAAGATCATCAGTTGAAAAAGAATAAATATATATATATATATATATATGAACTTCATTACAATCCTTCATGAGCTTCTGATCCTTAGCAATGATTAATTAATGATGAACATGTCATTTTCATTTATGATCGATTTCATCACAATACTTCTGGTAAGATTAGAGAGTAATTATACATTCTTACTGCTCAAAGTAGAGTCCAATAGTTTTATAAAAACCTCAGAGAATTCCAGTAAGATATCTTTAATCATTTCTAAGAAACAATAGTTAATTTAACAATTGGACAATTTTGCTGTTACACCTGGTATATTTACGATGCTGATATATATTTTTATATATCAAAAACAATATTGGAGAAATTGCATGACAAAGTGGAAAAAGTTAACTTGTGATGCATTTTATCCTTCAGGACTTCATTGTATTTGTTATGTTGGTAAGGCTACACACTTGCATGAATGAGAGATGCTAGGGATTTTAGAAGTTTTTTTTTTTTTATAACTCGCCAACTCTAAATGAATTAAGGTAGATATAAAAAAAAAAATTCAAAACTCCCCAGCCTCCCTTATTTGATTGTACTATCATAAATTTAGTCCAATGAAGTTGTGAAGGATGAAAGATATCACAAGTAAACTTTTTCCACTTTGTCATACAATTTCCCATATATATATATATATATATATATATATATATATATATATATATATACATACACACACACACACAGGGTGTTTAAAAAAGAATACGCCCAAATCATTACAGTTTTTTTCAGGTCTATAGCATTGTAGTGGACTGAATCAGTGGTTATGTGAAAGAGTAGTTATCAAAGTTTGATTGGGTATCAGTTTCACCGCTGTCGTTAGTATAACTTCCGGTGCAGCTACAAACAGGTCAAACCTATCTCGACATGTTCCAAAAATGGCTATTCACTTTACTGCAAGCAGATTCGAATGACTTCATTTTTCAGCAAGATGGAGCACTACCCCATTGTTATCTCGGGGTTAGAGCTTATCTGAATGAAAACGTGCCTCAGCGATGGATTGGGAGGAGAGGTGCTAAAGACCTTGCTCTCTGTGCTTGGCCAGCCAGATCCCCGGACCTCACTGTGTGTGACTTTTTCTTGTGGGGGTATGTTAAAGACCAAGTTTATGTTCCAGCACTTCCAGCAAGTATCGATGACTTGAAAAATCTAATAACAGCTGCAATCAACACGGTGGACTGTGATATGCTGAGGCGCGTTTGGGAGGAATTCTCATATCGGCTTGATGTTGTCTGCGCTGCCGGTGGTGGCCACATTGAGCACTTATAAAACATGAAATGAAACTTGAATGTATATATAACACATATGTTCATGCTAGAGGTTTGTAATTTTTTTCTTTTTTGACATATCACGTGATGATTTTGGCATATTCTTTTTGAAACACCCTGTATATATATATATATATATATATATATATATAAGCAAATATATGGATATAGATCCGACAGTATGAAGAAAAATATACAGAAAAAACAAACAAAAATCTTAATATGCAATTATGTAGTATTAATGTTAATATAAAGTCAACGTCGGACGTTTCAGTCTATTTTAGACCATCTTATGTCCATCGTCTTTTCGTGTTGAATTTTTATATGTTCTAATATTAATTATGTTTAAATGAAAATGTCCTGAAGATGGTCTAAAATAGACTGAAACGTCCGACGTTGACTTTATATTAACATTAATACAGCATAATTGCATATTAAGATTTTTGTTTGTTTTTTCTGTATATTTTTCTTATATATATATATATATATATATATATATATATATATATATATATATATCTCAAGAGCAGGTGATGTAAGTTTTTAGGTTTTGTAGCCATATATGTTTTCCTAGAGCAGTGTAAGCATTAAAAAGTGCTCAATATAATCAAAATAAATTGTAGGGATGTAGATGATCATGGCTCTCCACAATTATCTATTCCTTGTAACACCTTAGTGAAGTTTATCCTTTTGCTCTATCTTCTTATCCCCATTCTGCCAATACTTTACCTAAGCTCATTAGGTAGGTTATACATTGATCTCCAATGTTCCTCTTGCATTCATTATGTCCTGTGAGTATTAAACTTTTCAGTCCTTCCTTCATTATGTGTCCTAAAGATTTCAACTTTCTCTTTCTATTCTACATATAAGTGTCCTTTTGTTTCCATTTTATCTAAAACTTTGTCATTGCTCATGTGTTCAGTGCATGGTATTCTCAGAATCCTTCTGTAGAACCACATTGTTGATTTCAATCATAAGTGAGAATAACTACAAAACTTTTATTAGGCAGATATCCACAAATGCATGCTGGGATATTTTTCTTAGTCAATAAAATAGGTCAGTTTACAATTTGACTTGACTCAGACCACTGCGTTTGTTTGTCTGACCTTGCTTTTATACATAGATTCCAATTTGTAGTTTTGCTTACTTACCTTTAAATTTGATTTGTATATATCATTTGCTTGCTCGTTTCATACTGTTTCATTTTTACCATTTTTCATTTTTATTGTAATCTTTGTTAATTCTGTTTGTTGGACTGTTGTGGTATTTCTTTTGCATTTGACCATGGCTACTTGTCACAAATTTGTTGCCTCAAGTCTCTTCATCTGTGATGAGATTGTGCAGCATTCACTGCCATATAAGAGGACTGATATTACACACACATATATGTTAGTTCTGTAGTCATTTGTTTGCTATCAAATTTCTGTGTTTCTTAGTAATTTGCTTAAAAAATGAGTTAAAGGATGAAAATAAGAGGTAATCTAGCTTAACCAATGCTTATATTTCATTTTTAGGATCATTGGATCCATGTATTACCTTCAGTATATATGCTTCAATGAAAATCTAAGTGTATTTTTATTAAAATCCTTACATCAATTTTATTTGAAAACATAAAATTGACACAAAAAATATCAGGAAATTTATGTTCCTTCCACATGTAAACCTCAAGCAAAGTAATTTATCAAAGTGATGGCTGATTAATCGAAAGAGTATTGAGATGTCTAAGCTATTAAAACTCAATTTACTTGACATGAGGTTTATGAGAAATAAAACCAATAAAAGTGAAATACTATCAATCTTTTAATAATTTGTAAGGAAAACTTATGTTAAGTCAGCTGGTTGTAATTGTCAAGCCTTGGACAAGAACAGGTTTCAATTTTTCTGACTGGGATAGATTCTTGTGTAATGAAGACATTCCTGACCCAAAACACCTTAAACATCAGTGCAGACACACACAAATCAAATAAAAATAGTTTATATCTCAAAATTGGATGTTAATTAAAAATTGATTATATCACTTCCAGGATTAACCCACCAAACCAAAATGCAAAGTAAGCCAATGCTGAATCTTAGTAAATTGCCATTAGAGTTGGAAAGTCAGCTTTATTTCTACTCTAACCATTTGAGAACTGACTGTGAGATATATCGAGGGAACTGACTGGCCACAACATTGACATCAGGGGATACCGAGAGAGCTCACTGACACTAAAAGATACCGAGAGAGCTCACTGACACTAAAAGATACTGAGAGAACTGATTGAACACTAAAAGATACCGAGAGAGCTCACCGGCACTAAAAGATACTGAGAGAGCTCACAGGCATTAAAAGATACCAAGAGGGCTGATTGAACACTAAAAGATACCGAGAGAGCCAACTGGCACTAAAAGATACCGAGAGAGCTGATTGAACACTAAAAGATACTGAGAGAGCTCACCGGCACTAAAAGATACCGAGAGAGCTGATTGAACACCAAAAGATACCGAGAGAGCTCACTGGCGCTAAAAGATACCGAGAGACCTCACCGGCGCTAAAAGATACCGAGAGAGCTCACCGGCGCTAAAAGATACCGAGAGAGCTCACCGGCGCTAAAAGATACCGAGAGAGCTCACCGGCACTAAAAGATACCGAGAGAGCTGATTGAACACTAAAAGGACAGACCAGGATTTAATGATATTAAAAGGATTAATCAGTAATAAAAGGTATAAAAATATTGATCAGTATTAAATGATACTAAGAGAATTGCACAGCATTCAAAAGACTATTTTTATATCATCAAATGTGTTAGTTTATAAACAAGAGCTTCTTAACATTCGCCAAGCTTCTGTGAAGTTAGCAACAGCAGTGATATTTTGATATTTGTCAGATTACTTAGAAAAAGCTCAAAGCAAATGACTTCAATATTTATTGAAGATGTTTGTTTTAAATCACACATATTTCATGTGCTTTGTGTTGGTACCAAATTCTATGATAGAAAATTGAATTATTTACTCAAGAAGTCTTGTTTAAGGAAAATGCATCATGCATATTTCCAAGGAATGAAAAAGTACAAGGATAATATCAATTGAAAGATCTTTTAATTGGTTTACACTTTCAACTTATTATCATTAATAGCATCTTTCTTTTAATGTGTTGTTGCTAAATTCTGCTTGTGATTTGGGTGATAAAGTGAAGAGGTTCTTTTTTAAAAAACTGAGAAATAGAATTTGATTCAGATAACAAAAGGTTTGATTCAACATGCAAAAGAGTGGGAATAAATAAAAGTAAATCTTTTACATTCTTTTTTATTGTTACAGTGATGTTCACCCTGTACAAGGCTCAAGAGCCACTTGAGGTAGGGGGTTACAGAGTAAGTGATACCACTCCAAGCAATGTGATATCCCCATCAAAATGCAATGGGCTACTGCAAGTGAAAGAGAAGGAAGACTTTAGAAGTAACTGAAAACCTAAAAAGCAATAAACCTCTACTCCTGTTTAAAAGACTGAGGAGGTGTGCAAACTGGATGATAAGTGAATTTATCTATTCTTGTTGAGGAAAAAGAAAATGTAAATAAATAGTCAATAAAATTTCAGAGTTTTAGGCAGAGACTTTAGAAGTATAGAGTTTAAGTAGATTTCTGTAGTTAAATGAATGTCTATTCCTTGGATGTCATTTATACAAGATACTGCTGTTATAGACAAGCATATGGTTGCAAGAAAGAAATACGACAACAGCAGAAATAGATTTACGTGGTTTATTTCAACAGGAACGTGTGTGTTTGGGACAGCTACCTTGTGGTAAAGTTCATAAGCCGGCTTTCGGATCTAGGTCAATCTCTCATAGTAGTTCACACATGTTGACGGTGGTTGATGCTCCCCTGCTGTCAGCAGCTGAACGTGACAGGTCTCTATCCTGGGCACCTGTGGACTGCGGTTGAACTTCCGTGTGACCCCTTTTATAGCGTTTTTTTATGGCTTAACAGGCTCGAAAAACGAAGCGAGTATAATTAGGAGGGAATCATTTTTATTGGATGAAAAATAGAGCACTTTAAATATTATTTTATTTTTCGACCGGAACACGTATGTCGGGAACATTTGTAAAGAATGATAATGGTCATTTTGTGACGGGGCTTTGTCCCGTTTACATCCGGTTCTCGCTCTTCGGTATTTGCCTGTAAATCAGCTGAGATGTGTCTTATTTTATTTTATAACACTGCTTGTTCAATCTGCTGTTCTTGCGTTCCGCACACTTCACCAATGTAAAACCGTTCTGCCTTCTTGCTGCTTCAGCCCTCCTTTATCAGGTCAACACCATGGCCAACCAACCAATCAGTGTTCTTCACTTTCGTTCTCAGTTACCCAGACAAATAGCCTCCTCCAGTCCAACCAATCTGCATATGACTTGCTATTGGTTGGACCATGCCAAACTGTACAAAATACCCCCGTTACAGGATATATACTGCTAGAATCATTAGACAGGAGAGTAATGCCATTTTCAAGGAGCAAAATTCTGATGCCATGTGCCACATGTTGAGGTATGACACTTATTTTCATTTGCACCAGATGCAAGCCACTCTGGCACACTTGATTTTATGTGACTGTTCACCCCAATTTCCAAAAGGAAACCCAATCCTAAACAGGAAACAATGGATAAATTTCTACTCCTCCTCAAAAGACTGGGGAGGAGTGTAAACCAGATGATAATTAGGAAGAAGTTTTTAAAAACAGAAAAAATAAAAATAAACCAATAAATAAAATTTCAGTGTTTAGGTGAAGGTGTTAGAAATATAGAATTAAATTAGTTTATTAGATTGAATAAATCTAGCAATAGTGTGAAATATTTCAACAGATAATATGTAAAAAAATTAAACATGGCATGTGCAATTCAGAAACAATTTTATAAACCAAACTATTAAAACATAAGATCTTTCTTAAATTTCCTTTCTGCTAATGTAACTTGTTGCTTTATTAATTTGAAGTTTACTAGTTTTTTTTTTCTTTTTTAATTTATTTTCAGCCTTATTTAAGGCTGAAAATAAAGACACAGGTTTTCTCAAGGTCTGTCACATAAGGGGAGTGATGAGCCTTCTCTTGCTGATTCATAATGTATTAGCAATGAAGTTGCCCCCATTATAGACTGAATACTCCACCAAATGTAAAAAAAACTTTGTCTGTTCTACCATTTCACCTACAGCTTCTGAAGAGATTAGTGTATAACAACAACTTGCTTCTCTTTAAATACCATTTTCCCTCAATACATAGTCAGTAACTGCTCTTCACAACTTTTCTTCTAAATACCTGAAAACTGCATTGCCATGACTGTTCTTCATTTTGGCTTCAATGCTCTTGAAAATATAAGTAGTGTATCTTAAAATTGTAATAAACAGCACTAAAATTAAAATGAAAGTAAATGCCACAGTTCAAAAATTAATAACTGTTGGTAATACTAATTTAAAATTAATGATAATAGTTGACAATGCTTCATTTAATAAAAGTAATACTACTGTTACGAATACTTTTTTAATGCCATGTCTCTTGCAGATAAAGTCAGGTATGACTCTTCATGGATCATAAATTATCATGAACTAGAATTGTTTTGCAACACACTGATGCAAGTTGAAAACCTTACAGTATTTAGAATTGTTGAAGTTATTGCTTGAAATGTAGGATATCATTTCCATTAGCAAGGCTATCTGCACTCTCCAACTTTATTAAATTTCCTTCCAGCCATTCATGCATTGTCTCATTCATATCACTACTACTCTTGAAATCATCTGCCCATTTGAAACTCTCCCTACTCTATTTATATTTACAGTGCTACTACTGTACATTATATTTTACCAGAATAATATATATATGTATATATATATATATATGTATGTATATATATATATATAAGTTTTTTATCATACAAAATTTAACAATATCATGTTAATTCAGTGATTTATAAATATAAGTGTAGTTGTGAACTTGACTACATAGGAAGAACATTCCAACGTTTGGATCTGAGAATAAAACAACACTTACCCCCTTATTTTGAATCAGGATGCCAGGAAAAGCTAACAAACCAATACTTCTGGCTCTTCCATTGTAGAGCATGTAATAAATAGCAGGAATTGTGTGGTTGATTTTAGTGAAGACCGTTTCTCGATTGTATCTAGGTCCCACTCCTCATATCACCTCAGGGTTCTAGAGTCCTTGTATATCAGATCCCTTGGGCCTTCCCTCTGTAAACAGAGAGAATGCTTACTGGGTCTGAACATTATTGGACTCTAGCTTCTTGAAATTCGTTTTTTTTCTTCTCCTTCCTTTCCATTTGTTATATTAAATTTACGTGCTTATATATTTTTTACATCCCAGAAAATAAACTTGATAAGGCTGGAACAAAACCAGTTGTTCTTTTTTTAGCTTTTTAAAATGCCATATAAATTTTTCCTATTCCTATATATATATATATATATATATATATATATAACTTAAAGAAAAGATATGCAAAAAACAACATTGCATTTTTGTTAAATAAGTATTTGTTATTTTAATCATTAAATTTTTAAAATAGTGAGAGAACTTTTATGTTAAATAATAAAATGTTTAATTTAAAAAAAATAATGAATATTTATTGTACTAAGCTAAACACTCAAGTAAAACCAATTCTACTTTGAACCCCCATACCTGTTTGCACTTCTCTCCAAAATTTGGTTTCGATCAGTCAATATATGGCTATTTTAGAGGGTGTGATGTATGGACAGACTCACGGAAGTCACAGAATTTTATATATAGATTGTTGGGAAAGATAGTGATTTCCTGTTGCCTTCTCCACAGGTTGAAATTCAAAGTTTTTCTTCTGTTGGACTGGTTGCTACCCAAGACTACCAAGCCCAGTTTACATTGCTATTTAACCCATAGGTGAGGGACAAATATACGGAATTCAACCATTCCTACCATGATCACCCATATTGTGTAGGGACACAGTACCTAAAATAAGATTTACTCTAAAAATTTAACTACTTCAGTAAGTTACAGTGTTTGTTGTTTAAAGAGAGAAAGTGGTTGAAAAGGTGAAACTTCTTTTTCCTAGGTGAATATTTTTAACAAAACTCGTATTGAGATAAATCAAATTTTTAAGCCTCAAGTCAAACGTTTTATAGAAGACCCATGTGAACCAATGCTTTTAAAATATCATGTTTGCATTTAATAAGTCTATAAAATAATAATAAAAAAAGTTACATGTTATTTTCTTTTGTTTGAATGTCAAGTACAAAGCACTTGGAATAAGCCATTTCCAATGGAAACCAAACTTGTTCATTCTTTGCACAATAACACTAAAAAAAAAAAAATTGCATTTGGAAGTTCTGAGTGCTTGCTTTGCACCAACATTTATTCTGAGATTTGACTTGAGATTTTTTAACAAATTCTTTTTTTATGTTGAAAATAAAATACTTTGACCCTTTGAAATCTTTTTTTTTTTTTTTTTGTATTTTTTGTTTTAAAGAACTTGCCACAGTTCTTGGAGAAAGTAAGTATATATTTGCTTAAAAATATCACATAAAAAAAATTATAAAACATTAAAACAAGTTCAGGAAATTTCTCATGCTATTATTCTTTGTTAAATCCTGACCTTTCATGAAGGAATGGTGGGGTAATGGTTAGTGGTTTGGATTGATGAATCGAAGAACAGAGTTCAAATTCTAATCAAGTTCATTAAATTGACCTATGTCTTAATACTCTTGGGAAAGGTATGAACTCATCTCTTCCCCTAAGCTATGTGTAAATATCACAACAGTCCTAGTTCTACAGCCTTGGCTGGCAACCAGTCTAACAGAAGGAAAAACTGAATTCAAAGCCACCTTGGAGAGGGTTGAGCTCCATCAGGCTATCTTGCCCAAGACATGCCACCGCTACTTTGGCTGCAGTACATGTGATGAACCTACAACCCTAATTGGTTACGGGTCTTGTGACATTTTATATATTAAGTAGGTGTATATGTGTGTGTATATGTATATATATATATATATATATATATATATATATATATATATATATATATATAAAGTAGGTATAAGGACAAAATTTTTGTGTAAGAATCATTAATCAAGTGGTTTAAAGGGTTGCTTAAATTTTTTATCCTTTGGTCTCTGGAACCTCAAGGTGTGAGAATTTGAACTTGTAAAAATACTTGATTCAATCACAAGGAAAAAGCAACACACTGTAAAGAAGCAGATGAAGTGTAAATCCAGAATTTTTATATTCCAGAAATTGTTGGTGTTTTGGAAAAATGCTTATTATCCCCACCCCTCAAAGATTTTTTCCTATGGAAACAGGTTTTATACAACAGGAAATAGACTAGACACAGGAAAATTTCTTAATGATTCCATTTGCTATTTCAACTGAGAGTGTTACTTCAACTATTACATGAACAGACTACAAGATATTTTTGATACCTAGAACACAGACATAGTAAATCCAATGCAAATATTTAACAGAAAAATACTCAACTCTATTTGAAAGTGTGTTACTTGAAGTGTATAATATTTCTAATAACTACACATAAAACCTGAAATTTTGCAAATTAAGAATTTAATATATGTTCTAAGTATTGCATAAATTTTAACTTTTCCCATAAATTACAGCTTAATTAAATTTTAAGTTGGTATCCACTCAGGGATATTGTATCTTATGAATAATTTTCAATAAAATGCTATTTTTATTTATTTTGCCTGAAATTGATTAATTAATGTGCTAATCATGTGTGTGTTATAATTTGAATGTGTCTGATTTGTTTATTTTACCAAATTTTTAATTTTTAAGTTTTACATAACAAACACTTCATCTCTCATGAATAGTAAAGAAATACTTTTCAATATTGGCAGAATTCTTTAATACATTATTGTTAGGGGACCTTACCCATAATAACATAATGGAATATTCCATACATAATAAATACTGCGTCTCAAGAGGAAGCAGAGAGTTCAGTCTGAAGTCTGGAGAGAAGTCCGTCAGGAGTCTGTCTGTCAGTCAGTCAGAGCGAGCGAGTCAGTCAGTCGAGTCAGAGGCAGTCCGAAAGAGAGTCACGTTCAAACAATTACTACTAAACCTGATTGTTCATACTAACACTTTCTACTTCTCTGTATATATTCCTGTTTATAATATATCTGTGTTATTCTATATATGTGTTCGAGTTCTTCTTTATTGGTTCTACCTTGGACTATTAACGTGGTACAAGGAACTGGACCATAACAATTATGAAAGATTATATTCAGTTACTTATGTTTAATTGTTGGTCTTAATTTTATTTTTTTTTGTTTTTATTTCATTTGTGGGCTCTTTTTCTTTGTAGTTGCTTAACCCTTTTCAGCCCTGACCAACACTTTACCAGTGGTTGAGAAAAATTGTGTAATGCCCAGCCACCAGTTGAACAGTGATAGAGAAAAATGACTTAATGCCAGCTACCATTTGAACAGCGGGTAAATACTTGTAACTATTTTTATATCTATCGTGAATCATTACATACCAATTATTTGTGAAACTTATATGGTGTGGCTGAAAAAAAAATGACAAGATTTTAAAGTTAGTCATTTACAACTTTCTGAAGATGTATTCCTGATGGACTCTGTTTTCACTGTACTTGTGAACCTTTGACACAGGAGATCAGGCATAAGGGTTAAAATTATTCAGGAATGCAGGGATGAATGGGTTAAGATGCATTTAGGTATCTAGGTGAAAATTTCCTTGCCAGAAACCTAATGTCAACTGTGCGGCAAAGTCCTCACAAAACATAATTCCATTTTATTCCCATGTTTATTGCTGCTATAAAAATCCAGTGAAACAAAAAATCTAGATTTTTGAAATCATGAGAGTATTTGAAATCTTTTGTGACATCTCAGATATGTAAATTGAAAGCAATCCAGGAGTTCACAGTCATAATGATTTTTAAATAAAATCTGTTTCATCAGGTGTACTTTATTCATGTTTGCCATAGCAACCTTCAGTGTGATTGTTGGTTTCCTCCAAATAACACTCCGAACATAATAATCCATAGGGTTTAAATTGGGATAGCTATGAGGCCAAATGTTAGGGGTAATATGATTGTGAAAATGTTTGGCCAGCTATTCCTGGGACTTACCAGCTGTATGAGAGATAGAACAGAGTTTTACTAGTTCATGTACAGTCTCTCCTTAGCAACCTTTTCGATGTAGACAAACGGTGGCCAGTGTCATGACTGAAGTTGTTGCATTGATCCTAAGGCCTTCTGGAGAAAATGTGAGGAGGTATAATGTGGCCTTCATTGCTTATTACGACCAGGACCATCACAGATGGCAGCAACTTGCTGGGCATATTAATGAGGACATCCAGACAATATCTGCCCATCAAGGTTGTTTTTGCCTTTTGGCCACTGAAGAAGAGTCTTTACTAGAGGCCTCGAGCTCTTTTCCTATCTAAAACACAAAGCACCTCACAACATTTAAGAAAGATGAATTCTCTGAATTTGCACAGCTGGTAGGTAAAGCAATAACAAAGACCTTCTTTTTCATTATTTACATTCAGATTATTGTCCTGATTTTTATTGTTGTTATCACAATGTTTCCGTTATTGTGTTCTCCGTATGAAGGCCAGATTTTAAATTTAATCATTTACAGCTTTTCTGATGCACCCTGTATTCGCTATATAGGGTGCATCAGGAAAGATGTAAATGACTAAATGTCATTTTTTTTTCAGCCACACCATATAAGTTTGACTAACAAAGGTGATGAAAAGGCATTTTCAGCCTGAATTACTGGGATGAGGAGTTATCGTTATTTACAATATTTACATATGGATATCTTTTTTGTCATCACAATGTTTCAACCATTATGTGCTCTGGCCTTCATACGGAGGACACAATGGCTGAAACATTGTGATAATAACAATAAAAATCAGAAAAATATTCTGAATATAAATATTGAAAAAGAATGTCTTTCTTATTGCTTTACCTACCAGCTACACAACTTCAGAGAATTCATCTTTCTTAAATGTTGTGAGGTGCTTTGTGTTTTAGATAGGAAAAGAGTTCCAGGCTTCTAGCAAAGGCTTCTTCAGTGGCCAAAAGACAAAAACAACCTTGATGGGCAGATATTGTTACGAAGTCCTCATTGTTATTCCCAGCAAGTTGATGCCATCTGTGATGGTCCTGGTGGTAATTAGCAATGAAGGCCACATTGTACCTCCTCACATTTTCTCCAGAAGGCCTTAGGGTCAATGCCACCACTTCAGTCACGACACTGGCCACCATAGGTCTACATCAAGAAGGTTGCTAAGGAGAGACTGTACATGAACCAGTAAAACTCTGTTCTATCTCTCATACAGCTTGTAAGTCCCCTGAATAGCTGGCCAAACATTTTCACAATCATATTACCCCTAAGATTTCGCCTCATAGTGCTCCCAATTTAAACTCTATGGACTATTATGTCTATAGTGTTATTTGGAGGAAACCAACAATAACGTGGAAGGTTGCTATGGCAAACATGAATAAAGAACACTTGATGAATGCAAATCCTTTTAGAAGCAACATCAGGCCATAATTGATAAAGCTGATGTTTGTATCAAACATACTTGAGTTTTGTGCATGCAGGAAAGAACATATACTAAATTCTCTAAAAATATTAGTTTTCTCTAGTAAATAATACAATTATCTCAAATTAAAATATGTTACCCAATACCTTATGCAACCTGTAATTATTTCTAATAAATAATTACATTTTAAATCATGAAATCTATCATTCAGGACTTGAAATTATTGAGTAAAGTTCAAATTCTATTTTTTACATTTTTGTACTAATGTCCTTTGCAAAGGTATGAATTGCTTTCTTCGCATGCCCAGCTATGGGCTGAATAGTAAAGTAGACTTTCTAACCTTGAGTGACAACCAGTTTAAAGGAATAACTATTCTGAATTCTAAACTGTGCTGAAGGAAATGGGAAACCACTCCACTATGTTTACCAAAGCATGTTATTAATTAATTAATTGATTATAGTTAACAAGTAATAATGTAATGGAGAGTCATAGTCACGCATCTGCTGAAGGTAAATGCCATTAAAAATAATCAGTACATTATGAAGCATTATGAAAGCACTTTACCGATAACTGTATATAAAAATCAAATTCACAGAACATTTCAACAGAACAAGGAATAACAGTAGTGAAAATATCAACACAGTCACAGGATTCTTGGATGACATCCTATCAAGGAGGAGGAGGACTCTGAATAATATTCTATATTTTTCCAAGAAGTCATGGCAATTTACAGAAAATAAAAGGAATCATGAAGAGCCATGACTGTCTGCATCTTGAACAGATGTTGCATTTAAAAGAAATTTAAAAAGAATCAAGAAATTTTGGAAATTCAGAACAAAACTAATATGACGCATACAAGATATCAAGGAATTGTTCATATTTTCATTTCAGCTTTTGTTTCTTGAAGTTTTCTAAAATACAATCCAATCTTTGTCGTTCAAAGAGAAAGAATATCCTGTAATGATAAATATAAAGGAGTTATTGTTATTTCAATCCACTCTTTTTTTGCCATACACAGTCAAAATTTGACCAAAGAATCAAACAAAAGAATATTCAATATTTTGTTATATTTGCTTCCTGCAAATTTAATAAAGGAAAAAAAGCCGACTCAAATTCTTCATTTTCACGTCTTTTGTATTTGGTCTGATTGGCAATAGTTGCTATGTAAAGACAGTAATAATACAAAACAATGCATAATACAATCGTTAACAACTCTTTTGTAATTTTGAATCTAGCAGAATGCTATTTTTCAATAATGCAGGCGCTTAGAAAAAAAAAAATATTTGCAACCAGTTTCAAGTGTGAATAATATTTATGATTTTCAGCTCTGTTACTCTCTGTGAATGCTGTGTTAGAAATGTCTGTAAAACTGTCAGACAAATTAACTATTTTTAAAGACTTGATTTCCACATTTTGGCATTATGAGTAAGAACAATGTCACATGTACAAAGGCAAATGAAAATGTGCAGGAAAGAATTTAAAAAAAAATAAAATCGACCAAAGAGGAGGATTTCTGCATAAAATCTTCACCTACAGAAGCTTGGAGAGTTAACTAGCCAAAGCCTTGTGCAAAGAACAATGACACACTTGAGAAGGTACAATATTGAAACCCATTCTTCCTCTATTATTAGTATAGATTAAAAATAAAATTTGTTTTTAAGTTCAATATTATGCCATAATTCATTTACACTGTGGTCCTCATCTTGAATATTTTTTATAATAACATTTTGGTTACTGTATTCTGTAGCCTTTTTCAGATCTTTAATGAAATTGGCAAGTCTCAAATATTTTAGCATGAAACAAACATAAAACTAAAATATTAGAAATATTAAGTATATTGTAAACAAGAGGTAAGGCTTGGACTTTTTTCGCATTAAGAGTGTAGGATACAGAAGATGCTTAATGATGTCATGCCATACAGTGACCAATTCATTGGCAGCAAACAAATGGTAAGGTTGTTTTCTTTAGCTTGACTACACACCAATGGCCAGCAGCTTACAAATCCTTGGTGCCATTTCCCTTTGGGAATATATCTTTCCCAGATACAGAATGAAACTGCAGCTTGCATTTTCACCCATTCATAGAATATGTCCTCACCTGGGACATAGATGAATCCAGTTCATTTGAATTGGGAGTCCTAAAATCAGTTCTCTAAGCACAATATTATCTCCATATTATATGTAAGACCCTTCCTTTTTGTTTCTCTTTACACTCTTCTTTGCTGTGTAGATATATTATTCTTTGCAGTTATATGATAAGTCTCAGCTACAATTACTTTATGGTAATAAAAAACAGTATTCATTAAAGACAATGTCTACATAGGCACAGATTTGGAATTTTTTTTTAATAATTTCACCCCAAGTAAGGCAATAATGTCACCAAGATGCAAGGGTTACTGAATCTTAGAAAATGAGAGAATAAAAAAAGCATTATTAAGAAGTGAGAACAATAAAAGAACAGGACTTAGGATGGAAGATAATGATTCACATTGCATTTAAACTTTTTGAAGATCAAAGTGGCCTAGTGTTGAGATGTTGAGTGTTTCCGCGTGCATGTATCGAAATAAGGACAAACACATACATAGGGAAAATACTAGTATATCTGAAGAGGTATTTACAACAGAGAGATTAGTAGTCAAATGAACGCAGGTTAGTCAGTAACAATCAGAAAGAGTATAAAGGCCAACTGTATCTTCCGGTAGAGAGATGGAAGTGTGATGGTCACCTGATCTTCTCAGAACTCTATAGAACTGTCCTATTAGTAGTAGAGAGATCAGTCCATTCTGATGAGAAGGTGGGTGCGCCCCAACAACTAGGAAGTAAGAAGCTAAAAGAAAGTTTTGAAAGTGCAAAGCACAAGAATAACCTGTTAGGCATAGAACTTATAGTTAAAACATGTCGTTTCAACTGTAAAATGATGAAACTTTGTTAATCTAGTAGTGTGCTTAAATTCCTAAAGTCCAGGTACCAGAGACAAATTTTGTCAGGCCAATTACCATGTAAGTATTTATAGAAAAGGCACAGACAAGATATACTGCAGTGATAGGAAAGTGACTGAAGTCAATATCTCAGGGCAGGACCAAAAACATTACGGATAACAGATTTTAATGTTCTTAAATATAAGTTGTAGTAAACAAAAAGAAGAAAATGATGAGGGGGTCAGAAAGTGAAGTGCGCCATTCACTGGCTGTTCTTCCTTCGTTGTCAGTCGCCTCAAGGAAATGGATTGCGAGAATCCCTTTCTCGTCCGTTACATCGAGCAGTCGTGAAACAGGCAACAACTTAGCCACACCTACTTCAACTTCCTCTTTGTCCGTCAGTCAATTTGTACGTCCAACTCTATTGCACAAAGTCCACTGAATGACTCGAACCTTCTGAGTCATGCTGCTGGCATCTCGCTTTTTATGCCTGTCTGATATGGCGGGAATTTGCATGTGCTCACATAAATTGTGTCTTCGATAGCAGCCATATTTCTTTTCCTTGTTACTTTGCAAGCAAGACATGTTTGCACTTGTTTTGAACTTCGAGGTAAGTCATGTCTTTTGTCACATAAGTAATGCAGAAGTAAGGTTTAAATTGCACAATCACAATCATACAGACAATAAACTACCCTCACCAGACACAAACACAGATTACTGTGTACATAAATGAGTTAGCAAAGATTCAAGGTTAATAGTATTAGGCCAACATATATATATATATATATAGGCAGGTTGTAATCCATTGTCTGTATAGTGCGAATTGAATAATAAAATGTTTAATGTGTATGAGAGTTCCATGTTGCACTTCTCTTTATTACTCCAGTTCCTCTCTGTTGATGCCTTTCTCCTCAAACCAGTCAACCAAAGACTGCATCCTACAACAATTTGTTTAGAATCTAAGTGTAAACATGACCCAGTGGTCTGGCTGTCGGTGGCTGGTTGGCAGGGATTTTCAGTTACAATCATCCTAGTCTGGCTATGAGCAATGGACAGTGGTGACAGCCAACTTTCATTCACTGAAATCTTAATTGATGAGGTGTGATGGACCTTGGCCATTTGGCTGGAAGTCAAAAATCAGATTAGGTATTGAAGAAGTAAAGAAAAGAGTGCCAGAGGGAATGAAGAACTGTGAGAGAGAGTAATGAAAATAGAGAGAAAGGAAGAAATATTCAAGCTATTGCGAAGCCCAGCAATGAAGATAAAGATAATTAAAGAAGAAAGCAATGAATACAGAATGAAAAACACACCTGTGAAGGTGTTTTTATTTTTTTTTAAAATCAGTATCACCACATGTAAGGCAGTAAAGTCACTAAGACAAAATGTTACAGGGTGTGGAAGAATTAATAACAGGAATATTAATAATGAGAGGAAAGAGAAATCAGGAGGACAGTAGACAGATTGATATTGCATTTTCATTTTTGCTTATTAAAGGTGACTGAAAAGCATAGAGCTGGAATATGATGACATCTAGCCACCTCAACTGTAAAATGAAGAGATCTCGACACCAGTCTACCACTGCATTTAAATTCAAAAAGTCTATGTACCATAGAGAAAAGCTCATCCACAAAATTATCATGAAAGTATTTATAGAAAAAGCAGAGAGAGGCAACCGTACCTTATATTTTTTTAATCATTTCCCCCTAAGCAAGGGAATAAAAGCTACTAAGATGCAAGGGGTTACTGAGTGTGAAAGGACATGAAAAAAGATTTACATTATTATGGAGAGAGAGAGAAAGAACAAAAGAATAGGTATTGAGACAAAAATAATGATTGATATTGCATTTAAATTTTCAAAGCTCAAAGTTGTCTGGAAAGAAAGTGAGTTCCCTAAGTGAAAAGTGCAAGAGAAGAAACTGTTAGCATAGAAGTTTGTTAGTCATTACAATTGTAAAATAAAGAAAACCATTTGCTAATCTAATACAGCGGAACCTCAGTTCACAAATTTAACTTGTTCCTGAAGGCCATTTTTAACCCGAGATGTTCGTAAACCGAAACTATTTTTCCAATAGGAATAAATGTAGAGAAAAAAGTCACAGTACAATAAACTTGGAAAAGAAAAGCATGACACAACACATGAATGTATAAAACACTGTGGTCAATGCAGAAATTATTCCATTTGTGTTAACTTGGTTCGGGCTATCTTGTTGTTATTATGGAACACACCTTTTCTATAGTTAATAGACTCTCCCACCTATAATTAGGAGTTGCTAGGTCGCTCAGTGAGTTGCTGAGTCAGTCGATGCTGGACGTCCGTTAGTTGGATACTAAAGTATTAGCGACCACCACTAGATTTCTCTGCATCATTACCTATTATATCAAGTTCCTAACATTTTGCACGTCGAACCTATTTTAGGACCGACTTAGTACAAATACAAGCCTCCACTGTGAAACCACTCTACAACAGTTGTTCAAGGACCAAAATTTTGTTCAGTAACCAAGGCATTTTCATCTTGAATTTTCTGTTCAAAAAACAATTTGTTCAACATGTGAGACATTCGAGAACTGAGGTTCCACTGTATTTCAGTCATATTTCTAAAGTCAAAATCTAATCAGAACAGCTACTGTGAAAACGTTTATAAAAAAAAGCATAAGGAAGCTGCATATGGAGGAATGCGCAAGATAGATGCTAATAGGAAAAAAATTAGCAAACATGACCCAGTGAAGTAGCAGACCTAGCAATTGATTCAATGTAGCGCTTCCATATAATGTCAGCAGAAAATGTTAACCCAAGAAGTCTATTATTTGTTTTGCAATCCTACTTCATTACATATTTAATAAAGCTGTCAAGAGGTTTAATTTGACTTACAGCCATGAGGGAATGTTCTGAGATTTCCACAGACCACCTTGATTATACTATTTCTGACTTAAACATGATCCTGAATGCCTTTAGCCATTAAAAGAGCTTCCCTATCTCAGAAGAAGGTACTAAACATCGATTGCAAGAAGCCAGAATGCATGGTTGTCAGCAAAAGAAACAGCCTAAGATGAGAATTACAGGTTGTTCCAAAAGTCGCATTACCATTGGTAACCTTGTAAATTTTATATTTATTTACCATATGGAGTCATGTTTCTGTATGTGACAATATATTCTTAAGAAATTTTATTGGTTGAATTATAGATGATGCCATGAAAATTTTCCCTGGTTGCTATTTCTCAAAGGTATGTTTCCTGCCAATTGTTGTGCAACTTTTGGAACACCCTGTACATTATTGGTGGTAGTAAAGTCAAACCTGTACAAAAATTTAAATATCTGTAACACGTTTTAACAAAGGACGGAAAGTAGGACACCCAAATCTGGAGTTGCATTGGAATAGTGAAAGATGACTTCCAAATGGAAAGTGTTAAGGATATAAGAAAAATTTTTCTACAAGCAAAGAATGCTGAACTGCTATGTAATATCAGTCTTACAATATGGCAGTTAATACTGGACAATTGCTTAGCAGATAAAGAAGGGACTTGGGGCAACAGAAATATGGTCTACAAAAAAATGCTGAGAATAACATGGATGGAACATGAGTAAACAGGAAGATTTAAGGAAAATATTAACAAAAAAAATACATACTTAGAATCAGAGAGAAAAGGTGGAAATTCCCAAGTCATATAATGAGGAAACAAGGCTTGGAGAATTTGACGCTGAAAGGACATATTAAAAGAAAGAGGAACAAAGGAAAGTAGTGAGTTATCTAAGCTGATATTAATAGATGGCAGAACAGTGACTTGGGGTGGACAGTAAAAAGACAAACCTGATTAAGAGTGATAAAAGGTAGAAAGTTATGGAGAGCCATGATCATCCACATCCTGAAGGAACACTGAACATAGAAGCCCCCCACGCTATGCATATGTTCCTATACTTATCTGTTGGATGTTCCAAGTACTCCAAGAGAATTGCTGTTCTCATGAAAGACATTTGTATCACTTAAGGTGGCTGAAAAGGCATTTGAATGTTTCAAAGCATAGATAGAAAACTCCTTAATGCTAGCTAGGGCTGAAACCATTCTCTTTGCTCTAAAAATACATGTATTTAATCTTGCTATTGCTGCCAACTTTTTAATTATTAACCATCCCATCCCTGCTGCAAGGCAATAAAATCACAAAGATGCAAGGGGTTAAAGAAGACAGAAAATAATGATTAACATTGCATTTAAATTTTTTAAGATCAAAGTTGACTGGAATGTAAGAAGCTGGGAAAGAGCTCCACATGCAAGAAGTGCAAGAGAAGAAACTGTTAGTACAGCACTTATGGTTACATCTAGTCATTTCAACTGTAAAATAATGAGACCTGGCTGTTAATCTAGTACTGTGCTTAAATTCATTAAGTCTATCTACCATAGAGAAAGATTTATCAGAACAATTACTATGAAAGTATTTATAGAAAAGACACAGGGAAGTTACATTACAACAGTGGGAAATTGACTGAAGGTGAGATGCCAGTTCAGAACCAATATCATTCAGCTGATAGATCATTTGATTAAGGTGACTGTATTGTGTTGTTTAAGGTCCAATTGGTTTAGTTTGTTTTACGGCACATCAACCTCAATGGGTCATTTAATGCCGACAACTTTTTTTTTTTCCTGGTAATACTTTTGTTTTGTCAAAAATCTATTTCTGTTAATATTTTTTCCTCAAAAATGTATAGCTGGTAATATTTTTTTAAAACGTATAGCTGTTAATATTATTTTTCCAAAACGTATAGCTGATGATAATATTTCTTCAAAATGTATAGCTGGTAATATTATTTTCCCCAAAACGTATAGCTGGTAATATTTTTTTCAAAAACATACAGCTGGCAACATTATTTTTTTCAAAAACTTATTATCAGAGGCCTTGCTGTTGGACGTAGTTTATCATCATACCCAGGACGTGGATGTAGTTTATTGTCATACCCAGGATGCAAGGTCCAATTGACATCAACTAATATACTACAGTATATAAATTTCTTGTATTATTTTTGCTTGTTTAGATATAACTCAAACTAGGATTCAACAAATTATTTGCTATCTTTGTTTTGCCCACATTAAAATAGGTGTGAATCCTTTAGGCCATGAGATGTAAGAAACTTCTTACATCACTGTGGAATGAAAACGAGCTAGCCTTATTCTTGAGACAAAGATATAAAATTATATGGCAGGGAGTAACCATTGTGCTCAGATCACAATGCTTGCCTATGATTTCTTGTTCTATAGGATGAAGTGCATTCAATACACATTAAACTGCTAATTGCTGTTAATATTACTACACATGAATGATTATGTAATTTTCAATGCCAACTGATGTGCGGTAATGCCAACATGGTTGCTCTCACCTGCAGCTTTACTCAAGAAGTGTCATGTCAAAGTGAAAGTATGAACTAATTGTTCAAGAAAGAGAAATTATTGAAGAAAATCCTTTTTATATTCATATTCATTTTAATAATGCCAAGGAGACAACAGTATCACCCCAAGACTTAGCTCTAAGAAGTAATTTATAAAATAGCATGTTTGTCATTCAGAATCCAGTCTTAACCACTGATAACATTTATCTGCTGCATTCAAGTTATAAAGATTAAAACAAAAAAAGCTCAGTACAAGTTGATGTTTAAATAGGTACTATGCTATTACTGTATTGCTATAATAATTATTAATTCTGATTTCAAACAAGACAAAATATATGGAGATATAATATGCATGTATGCTCATAGAATTAGTGGGGGTGCAAAAATATTTTTTTTCTCAAGATTAAAAGATAGGCAATAGGAACTTAAATTAATAGAGGGAATCCGTTGTTGGTTTAGTGTTAAAATTGTTTTATCACTGAAAGGCTCCACTACTGTTGGTATCAGGTTCCCCCTACATCATTTTAAGATTAGTTTACTGATGTTAAATCCTTGCTATTATTATCTTTTTAACTTTAATCTTTAAACAGATTTTTATTTATTTATTTCCAATTATTATTGTTGTACTTTCTTCTTTCACTGAGTCAGTCTTCTGACCTATTGACTTTGTAAACATCTTTGAACACCCTGTCATTGTTATAACAAAGATTTGTCACTTAGCATCGCCAATGTAAGGGAGATAACTCTAGTACAGGAAACAACATTTTGCTAATATTCCTCTATGTAATGGCAATGAGACAATTGTCTAACTCCAAGATTTAACTCTAGCAGGTCATTTACAAAATAGTCTGTCATTCAGAACATCATCTTAACTCTTTATTACTTGAATGCATAACAATATCATAAGGATTCCAACCAAAGCTCAATACAGATTGAAACTGAATTTATTGCACCTGTAAGCAAGTCATTGATTTGTTGCATGAGGTATACTCATTGTCCTAATAACCAGGCTTCATTATGCTGATCTGGGCATGTACACAAGCCATTTAGTTGTCTGAACATATAATTTTAGTGATGTGTTGAAGTACTTAGTTTATTCTTTATAGATACTAAATTGAGTTCTTTTTTAATTTTACTTAGCAGCAGAAAGAGTGATCATTTTGTTTATTATTTGTTGTGCACTTTTCTGTATTCAGGGCAGGATTACTAGCATCATGGTTGACAAGACTGGATGATGTATTTTGCTGCTTACTGAAATATATTCAGTTTCTACTACACACCTGAAAAGAGCAGAATGATACAATAGTTGAAATTTGACTATAATAACTAAGATGAGTATAGCAGTTTGAATGAATCATTGCATAATAATCGTGATATTTACATTAACATATTCCATGAGGTATTCATATTAATATCATGATCTTTACTGCTTTTGTTATAATGTTTCTCTGGAAAGATGAGGATGCTAATCCAATTAATCTATATAGATTGCAGATACTAAGTTGAGGTATTCTTTTTAATTTTATTTAACAGACACACAAGGAACAGGGATTGATGAGATTGGTGTTTGCCTCTTGCAGTATATCTCCCCTCTCTATGTCATCGATGTTGTCCAAGGGGAAGACAGTGGCCAATAGTGCTTGGCACCAATATCATAAGAAGTTGAACATAACAGTGGACTGTCTTAGGGACTTCAGCTCTGGATTTGACCTCGGGTTTTACTCCTGAAGCCTTTCCCATGATTAGATATGGCTGCAAGGCAGCAGAGGTTTAAAATCAGTTTCTCTTCTCTTAGATTAACTCCTCTCCAAGGCTGATGAGTCCCATCTACCTGAAAACGGGAAAGAGTGTTAATTTGGATTACTATTTACTGTGCACTCTTCTGAATTGTAAGGACGTTCCTGTTTATAATATGGCCATAGCCTCACCATGCTTAGTATTTCTTTTAAATGTGTTGACTCTTCTGTGAAGTATAGGGCCAAAGCTTTACCTGGTGAGGTGTTGCTGCTCTGATTGCCACAGCATGAAAGATCTTATGGGATATAACTGCTTGCCCAACTATTCTAAACTCTTGACAGGTTGTCAAGCAAAGGTAAAGAACACAATCTGGCCTGTTTTTAAACCGTAGCCAGTGTGGAGGAACAAATAATGGATTAATACCTTTCTAGGACTATTTGTATGAAAGCAAATGCAACAACCTCAGTTGGAATTTGAACTCAACACACCAATCCAACTTTTTTTTTTTTTTTTTTTACACACTAACAGCCACTATGATACATGCCCAAGTTATTTTATTTAATTATTGCTTATATTCTATTTTTTGGCAGGTACACATGCTTGAGTTGTTGCATTTTTTTTTTATTTTATTGCAAAATTCATAACAATCCTCCTAAATTGAGAAGTTCTACCAAAGAAAAATTTGGCCTCCACCAGGAATCAAACCTGCATCCCTTTTTATCTCTGGGAAACCACTTCTTAAGCCAAAGAATGCCTCTACCCGTTCAACTACAGAACCTGACTGACAGGGCAAAGTCAGAATAATGTTAAAGACATTTTTTTGTTGTTACTTCTAAGAATTTATATCTGCTAGCTTCAGTTTCATGCCTGAAATGTAAACAACAGTAATATTTTGAAAGGATTTTTTATCCTACATTATTATACATGCGTAGGCAATCATGTATCTTTCAATACATGTCTGACGAAGCAGATTTTTTTCCTGCGGTAGGTTACCATTTCTTTCTGTGGTAGACCAGTTGCCATCCAAGGTTACAGAACTTGGTCTGTACTGCTTTTTATTCATAGCTGGAGGGAGAAGAAGAGGATTCATACCTTTCCCAAGGGTATTAGCACGTAAGTGAATGCAGTGGATTCAATTGGAATTTGAACCAGGCTCTCTGATTCTTCAATCTGAGCCACTATCTATTACTTCACTGTAAACATTAAAAATAATGTTTTAACGAGAAATAACCTAATTTTTTTTTTTAAATTCCTTATTTTTAACCAATTATTGTTTGTTAAAAACATTACAAGCTAAATATTATGCAGCTTAGCACTTGACATATTTTTCTTTTTATTCACAACTGATTACCTCAATTAAAAAAAAAAAAAAAAGAGAGCCACTCAAGGTAGAGGATTACTGACTGAATTTGTTGTATGAATGTAAGAAGTGCAGATTCTAAGAACATGTAGTAAAGATAATAGTTGACCTTAGATTTAAAGTGTTCAAGGTTAGGGAAGTATCCTCTTAAGAATCTATTTCATAAAGTAGTGGCTCTTGGGAATAAGCTGTCCAAACTTCTTTCTTACTTCAGGAAAACAAAGAGAATAGGACAGATTGACCGTTTTAATGGCTTTGTATAGTGAGGTGTTGCTGCTGTGATTTCCACAGCAAGAAAGGTTTTATAGCGTAAAACTGTTTGCCCCACTGCCAATGGATTTTAAATTCTGAACTGTACTTCGACAAGTTGTCAAGCATTTTTATAGCTTAGCAACTGTTTGTGGGTTATTTAAGGCTGAAACATTTTTTTGATTGTAAGAATAATTCTTTTTATTCATGAGGGAATATGGCATTAATATTTTTTGAGAATAATGATTATTTTCCTGATAAAAGTTCTATTTAATCCATAAAGGAAGAGATAATTTCATGCGTTTCTCAAGGTTATTTGGCGTGTAAGTCAATGTAACAAACCAAATTAGATCTTGAACTGACTCTCCAATTTCTCATTCCAGACCACTATCTATTAAACCACTTGCACATCCAAAAAGAATGGTTCACCCTTGTTTCTTTCCTTAGGAGTGTACTTATATACATAAGAATAAAAATAGAAACAGACAAACATGAATGCATACAGATGAACAGATGTAGCTAATGGATAAATTTTATCTTGGTTCCATTTCATGACAGATGTGTTTATTCATCAAACTTGGAATAAATCATTTGCCTCAATATAGCAGATTGTTCATTTTCATATTAATCTTTGTCAACAGTGTTGCATATGTAAGCGTTTGTTTAGCATATTTTTTGAGTTTTAACATTGTCTTATTTGTCATTTATTGTTTGGTCTATGTGCAACGGAAATCTTTTTTTTTCCGACCACAAAGAAATCATGTTTTGTGCAGGTTACTAATTAGAGATTTCCAGAGAGACTTGGTGTCTGGCACCCAACATAGAAATGTTGATTTGTACTCACCAACAGTAAACCGATTCATCATAACACTTGTTGCCTTAGTTTGTTTTTCTCCTTGTAAAAATATTTTTTAGTATTTTACATATGAAATTCTATTTTTGACCAATGGATTTTCTAAAGTATATCTAAGCTGCACAGTTCTAAACTGATAACATTTCTATTTATACAATGTAGCAAATATTAAAATGAGATCATTCATCTGCTAGTCTGACTCCAGTAGGAAATGTTTTAAGCAAAAAAGATCTCCAATCTTATAAAACAATTTTTAGGCCTGATAGAATAATGAAACTGCTATCAATATGAAGTATATTTGTTTCTATTTAAACCTAGAACACTAACCATGGGTATATAGTACCCAGCGCAAATTTTCTATTTTTAATTACAATTTTCAGTACCTGATTTTCTTACCTAAATAATGTTTTTCAGTTCCTAGTAATGTTAACTCAAAGCACAAAGTTTGAAATGCCTGCATGTAAAATATTTCAAATGAAGATTTATATTTAATATTTTTTTTGATATTTTCAAAATCGGGTATTATATACCTATGGTTATTAGTGATGTAACTTAGATTGCTGGTTAGTGTTCTAGGGTTAAAATTAAAAGTATATTTTTCAGCATTCTCACTAATTAGCTCCACAATGGTTGATTAATAAGTTAGGTTTCCAATCCTATAAAAACAAATTTTAATGCAGAAGATTGAAATTGCTATTGAAATAAAATCGGTTCATTTCTCTTCAAAATTTAATTTTCAACAAAATCATGATATGGTGGTACATTTTTTTCCAATAGCAACAAAGAACCATGTTTACTTTAGATCCAATTATGTATAGCAGTTTCAACTTTGCTATCAGCTGAAAAGTCTTCACCTTGCAGAGTTTCTTTCAACTGCGGAAACAACTAAATATCCAATAGCGTGAAAGTTGAACTCTATCAAGAGGGTGAGAAAAAAAACAAAAATTCAAGGATCTTTCCATGTGTATTATTTCTTCATTGCAATGCATTGTGATAACAAAAAAAAATCCTTTCACTATCCTTTGAGAGGTGACAAAATTTCATTGCTTTCCCAACATCTGTGAATTTTAACTGGCATAAAAACTAATGCCAAAAGCTATCATTAATCACTAAAACTTTCTAGCCATCAAAAAACTTAAATTGAAACTAGTTTGTTTTTTCTCAATTGAAACTAGTTTGTTTGATTTCCAACTAGTTTGTTTGACAAAAACTAGTTTGTTTGATTTCTCAATTGAAACTAGTTTGTTTGATTTCTCAATTGAAACTAGTTTGTTTGATTTCTCAATTGAAACTAGTTTGTTTGATTTCTCAATTGAAACTAGTTTGTTTGATTTCTCAATTGAAACTAGTTTGTTTGATTTCTCAATTGAAACTAGTTTGTTTGATTTCTCAATTGAAACTAGTTTGTTTGATTTCTCAATTGAAACTAGTTTGTTTGATTTCTCAATTGAAACTAGTTTGTTTGATTTCTCAATTGAAACTAGTTTGTTTGATTTCAATTGAAACTAGTTTGAAACTAGTTTGTTTGATTTCTCAATTGAAACTAGTTTGTTTGATTTCTCAATTGAAACTAGTTTGTTTGATTTCTAGTTTGTTTGATTTCTCAATTGAAACTAGTTTGTTTGATTTCTCAATTGAAACTAGTTTGTTTCTCAATTGAAACTAGTTTGTTTGATTTCTCAATTGAAACTAGTTTGTTTGATTTCTCAATTGAAACTAGTTTGTTTGATTTCTCAACTAGTTTGTTTGATTTCTTGTGTTTGATTTCTCAATTGAAACTAGTTTGTTTGATTTCTCAATTGAAACTAGTTTGTTTGAAAACTAGTTTGTTTGATTTCTCAATTGAAACTAGTTTGTTTGATTTCTCAATTGAAACTAGTTTGTTTGATTTCTCAATTGAAACTAGTTTGTTTGATTTCTCAATTGAAACTAGTTTGTTTGATTTCTCAATTGAAACTAGTTTGTTTGATTTCTCAATTGAAACTAGTTTGTTTATCCAAAGTTCATGAATCTGTTCTACTTTTGACCATCTTAGTAAATATTGTCAATATGGTACACACAGACACAAACATTTTAATTATATATTTGGAGGCTCATTGGAGTAATGGTTAATGGCTTGGATTGAGGAATTGGCAAGCTGAGTCCAAATTCTAGTTAAGTTTCTTACATTCACTCAGGTGTAAAGACTCTTGGGTAAGAGATGAATCCATCTCTCACCCCGCACCCAACTACAGGTAAATAATTGGACAAACTGGGTCACAACCAGTCTACGAACATGACAACTCTGTATTTAAAACCTGAAGAGAGTTGTTTGGTGACATTGTGGCATGCTGTACATCAGTTCTCTGTATCCAGCTCTTTTAAAAACTGTGGTTGATTCTGTACAGGCCTTGACCACTTTAATCAAATCATATGTGGGTAGTATATGAACAGATCTGTTGGACACTCAGATGTTGAAATAATGGGAGAGCTCTTCATACTCACACACATACATACATCCATACATATAATTATTTATTCAAATATTATAACATAAATATGTTATAAAATCACTACAAAAATAACCATTTTGTTTCAACACTCCTGGTGACTTATCAAGTGATGTGTTGAATGTAGAATAAAGGGTTTTAAAAGGTTCAAATCAATCAAACATCCCTTGCTAGGGGAAACACTGTTACATAATCAGCAATGACCAATCAAAGTACAAGTATATGAGAATTCAAAAAACTTGACAAACAAACTAAGGTTATAGTAATTATTTAATACTTTAATGTTGGGGCTAGACTAAAATAGAATTTATTCTAACTAATAAATATTAAATTATACAATAAAATTTGAAATTAAAAATTACCCATTTTAAAATTTAAATATATATATATATATATATATATATATATATATATATATATAAGGCTTGAAATTTGCTATATACATGGTAGAAGAGTTCATAGTATTGGAAATAGACTGTATATAGATATAGACAATATAAACTATCAACATGCATTGTCAATGCCATATTTTCATACCTCAAGTAATCATCAGACCATGTAATGTTGATTCCAATGTCTATGCTGTCATATAGCATATGCATGGTGGGGTTGGAAGGGTGTCTTCATCAATCTCCTTATGGAGAACCAAATTATTGATTTGAACATCTACTGCTCTTACTTAGACTGACCAAATGCCACAATCAATGAACAGCAGATGGAATTAAAAGAAAGAATCTTGATCAGGGAAGCATGAGACCAGATGTTTTTGCTTGTGATCAAATAAAAATTTTTTATGGTTGGTTGGGAAGCTTTCAAACATGTCATTCACCAGATATGTACATATCTTGATTATCATTTATTCTGGTTTTTAGAAAATCCTTTCAAAAATATCACTTCCCTATAAGACGAGAAAACATCATCATGAGCTGTTTGTTGCTTAGAAAAAGAAGATTCCAGGAGGATGAATAAAGAATTTGCTTGAAAGATGGTTAAAGCATGATTAACAAAACATTTTCTTGAAAAAAATTTGTGTAAAAAAATCTTTTTTTTTCACAAGTTCTAGTAGCTGTGAAATATTTCAAAGTTAAATACTGTAAATTCTGAAAGTTACTAATCTCAACAGACACTGTGTGAGTATATATAATAAAAGGCTTAAACACTAATATTCCATGGTCATATGTTCTTCTCTCGTCTGTAATTCCTCTCTATAGCTTTCATTTACTCTAACATTCATCCCACTTTCATTTTTATTTTTATTCACAGAGTTGTTTTTTCTGTTTTCTTTTTTTGAATTTGTAGGTCTGATTTGGATCGTATTTACAATTCCAATGGAATAAATTATGACCATGGAATATTAGTGTTTAAGCCTTTTATTATATCCTTACTCTGTCCTGGACATTGAATTCTACCTGGATTCATCCTCTTGGAATTATTTTCCCATATATATATATATATATATATATATATATGTATGTATATATATATATATACATACATATATTAAGAAATGGACACTAAATTTTATTTTTTATTCACATAGTTGTTTTTTTAACGTTTTTATTTTTTAGAATTTGTAGGTCTGATGAATTTATGATTGTATTTAATAATTCCAATGGAATAAATTTTCATGACCATGGAATATTAGTGTTTAATCCTTTTTATTATATCCTTACTCTGTCCTGGACATTGAATTTTACCTGGATTCTATCCTCTTGAATTATTTTCATATATATATATATATATATATATATATATATATGTGTATTTATTTATATATATATATATATATATATATATATATATTTTAGATATATGATTGCATATGTATGTGTATATTTACCACTAATATTATATATATATATATATATATATATATATATATATGCAAACAGAGGGTGTAACAGCAAAATTATCAAAACAAAAATGTTTACTCTCAAAGAAACCACTAAAATAATTGAGTTTCTTTTTCCAGGTTTTTAGATAAGACATTTAGCCATATTGACACTATTTGTTGTAAGAATCCCTGAAAAACTCTTTCAATTAGAAAGAGAACAAGATAAAATTGTTGTGTGTCAGAACCACTGTCTTCCCAACTGAGCAATGGTGAAAAAATAAAGATCATTCAGGCCTTCAGCAATGGTACTAACATTCATATTTTGGCTATCGTCTTCAAAGTCCATTCAAGAACCTTCCAGAGAATGGTGAATAAGTTTAAACAAAGGGGTAACAGTAGAGAGGAAAACTGGATCAGGATGTCACAACAGGAAGAGGGATCATCATTTCAACTTTGAGATAAAGAAATCTATTTTCTGAAAATGTACAGATCCAACTCCATGTTTCTTTGTCGCCATATTGTCACATTTCGAGAGAGGAGTTTTCAGGTGGTTGGACACATGGACACATGGCACAGTGGATAAAGGCGTTGGTTAGATCCATAATCCCCAAAGATCAATTCCTGGTTAAGAAAAAAAATTAGCTTGAAAATGAAATTCATAGATGAAACTAAAGGGTTCAGTTCGAGAAGAAGGCACCTTGTTACAAATCCAGGATATATATATATAGATAGATAGATGTTGTGAACTAATATCAATCAAAGATCAGTGAAAAAAAGTCTTGAAAATCCTTATAGATGAAACTTGTGAGGCACCTTGTTTACTCCAGATTAATTAATGATGAACATATCATTTTCCTTTATGATCGATTTAATCATGAATCATCTTCTGTTAAGCTTGGAGAGTAATTATACATTCTTATTAATCAAAGTAGAGTCCAACAGTGTTATAAAAACATTGTGGAATTCCAGTAAGATATCTTTAACCATTTCTAAAATACAACTATTCAAAGTTTAATTTAAAGATTGGACAATTTTTCTTTTACATGATTTGAACAATTTTGCAGTTACCCTCAGTGTGTGTGTATGTGTGTGTATATATATATATATATATAAAATGGCTGTTTTTTTACCAAATATACACATCTGCTTGGGTGTATTGCTAATCCCTTTTGCAGACACTTGCTCAGAGACATATTTCTTCAAAGCCCACAACTTCTGGTTTATGCTGCAACTATGCTAAGCTGAATTTACTAACAGTGTCAGGGAGAAATTGCATTATGTCTTGTATTCAGCAGTTGAACAAGGCTAGTACATTTAAAACCTTGATCACAATGACTTGTGATTTTGTGCTAACATGATTACTGATGGTTTACATACAGTTCTGTCAAGTCAAAGTATAGTTTTCAGACGCTTTCTAAAGTTAGTGCATGCTTGGGTCATCTTTCCAATATAAACTGTCTTGACAAATCAACCATGGTGTGATTTCAGCCCAGCTATATATATATATATATATATATATATATATATATATATAGCTCAGTGGCACATTCTTGAAAGTATGTTGGGTTAAGCCAATAAAACATGCAATCTCAAAACAAAATGAATAATTTTTATTGATTGCTACTGAAAGCTAGATGCTATACATACTGCCTGACTTTAGTCTTTCACAAATTTACTCTATATTTCATGTGAAAATATTGTGTTATGTTGAAAGTTATTAATGCAAATTGAATTCTACATATCAGAGGTACAGATATTCAAAGAGAATTCACTAAGTGTCTTTGAAGATGAAACAGACAAATAATAAGTTAAGCTTAAAAGATCTTAATTTTGCATGGAATAGTTTGTGAGCAGTAAGCAATGCACACCAACCAGGCTCCTTGGGAAGATACACCACTATAGATAGATACAGATACTTTTTAAAAAATTAGCTATATATATGGGGGAAAAGTGCTCAATATTGGGGATAAAACATTTGTGGGTATAGCATAGTCATATAAATCAAATCTGCATGGTGACTAATGCTTTCATATCTCCAATGATCTTCAGCCCACACTCAAGGTTTGAAACTGCCAGCAACCATTAAGTATTAATTTTTATCTATCTCACCAAGCTCTCTCTCAGACACACACACATTTATATTTATATATATATATATATATATAAAAGAACAAATAGGAAACATCAATCTAACATGTTTCACTTTTATTAAAGCTTCATCAGAGATTGAGAGAAAACAAACAAAAAGACAAAAACACTAGTATTTTCAATGATGTTTCTTTTCAGTTCTCATTGGTCACACATGTCACATGTGTTAATACCATAGATAATTCTATGCATATGTAAAGATTCTTGTATGTCTAAGTGGGCATTGGATGGTAATGTGTATTTGTAATTGTGTATGTGTTTCTCCAGTGGGAGTTTCATCTTCACATTTGTGTGGTCAACCCATGCAGTGCAATGTCATTGATATAAGTTAGATGACAGTGTAATGTAATGTTTTATGCATGTGTTTATAATTGGTAATAATATTATCATTAAGTTTTCAATATATTTTCTTCTTAAAGAATTGTTTTTTTTAGAGTGGCATTAGTGAAATCAAAGTTATGTCCAGCATCATTTTGATGCAAAATGACAGAGATCATTTGTCTAAATGCAAATCTTTGTGTTCATAGATGCAGGCTTTTAGATCACATAAACATTTTTGCATTGTAAACGATTTATTTGATAAATCCTGGCATTTCAATTGATGTTGGGCTTATTTTCCTTCTGAATTATATCTCCAATTGTCTTGGAGGTGGGGGTAACGATCCTAGTATTATGGATGACTAATTTGTTTGCAAGTTTAGTAGAAACAGTGTTGAGGGCAGGATTATGAATTTTTTGTAATTTTTGTTACAAGTATTATTGGTGGTGTCTGTGTTTTTTTTTTTTTTGTTTTTTTTTTGGCTTTGTGGATTTTGTAAATTCATTTTTTATCATTGAGGATAAAATGATGTGGGTAGTGGAGAAGTTTGAAAGTTTTCTCAATTATATCTCTTTGTTCATGTAAGGGAGACATCATGGGATCTAAATACCCACATCTACAAACACAAGAGAGACTTGCATTTGGACAAATGATCTCTCATTTTGTATTGACTTGATACTAGACATTTATTTCACTAATGCCAACCTTAATAAAAAAAACAAAACAAAACAATTCTTTAAAGAGAAAATACTTTGAAAACCTAATAACATTATCACCAAATATAAACACATGCAAAAACCTTACATTGCCATCTTTCTTTGAATCTATTCTTAAAGAATTTAACTTATATCTAACACAAAGAATACATTCTTAAAAAGTCCAGCCATACATTAGAACCTTGTGACACCCTGCCACATGGGTTGACTGCACAAAGATTAAGATAAAACTCCCACTAGACTAACACATACAATTACAAATACACATTACCATTTGATGCCCACTAAGACATACAAGAATTTTCACAAACTTACATACATATAGAATTATCCACAGCTTTAATACACATGACGCACATGTGACCAATGAGAACTGACCCAAACATCAATGAAAATACTACTGTTTTTGGCTTTTTTCTCTTAATCTCTGATGAAACTTTAATAAAAGGGAAACATGTTAGTTTGATATACTTTTATTTTATCATCCGGTTGGATACAAATCCATATTTTTTGATCTGCATTTGATGTTTAACTCTCTCTCATTATATATATATATACACGAGTTGAGATGAAATATGCATCCAATGCAGATTGGAATCCAACAATAATAATTTGTGTCATTCTGAATTCAAGGAGAGAGAACACATCCATTCAAAGTCAGAACACCACACATTATACTAATGTTTGTTTAGAAAGTCAAAAGGTACGTGAAACATGGTTAACCAATAAAAATCTAACAAGTAAAAAATATTGAAATTTCTTTCAAGTAAGAAAGAAATTTCTCCATATCTCATTTGCTTATAAACATTTAATAGAAGTGAAACATGTTAGATTGATGAACATTTCCTATTTGTTGTCATTATATATATATATATATATATATATATATATATATAGAGAGAGAGAGAGAGAGAGAATCTCCACAATCATGGATGAAACATGTAAGCAATGAGAAATTTTCAAGGAAAACAGAATTACAATGAAAATATTCATCACAAATAATCAATAGTAAAAATACTGATAACATATGGCCACTAGATTTCTTTATGATATAAACATTGCAGAGCTAAAAAGAGCCATTCATAGAAGAGGTTTACTAAATGTAAGTGAGGTAAGTGAATCTAGAAGGAAGTGAGGATAAGAAGGGTAGACAACAAGTGTCCCTTGACTTAAAGAGGTTAAGATTATAGTGTTCAGGGAAGCATCCATGTAGGCGTTTGTTTCAAAAGGCAGCAGTTCTCAGGAAAAAAGCTATCTGATGTAACTTCCTCCTTGCAAAGGAAATGCAAGAAGACAACTTCTACAAATATGTATAATGACTCTTTGGGCATAGCATGGCATGTCTGAGCTGGAAAGGTCAGAACTGGTAAAACTAAAGTGTGGAGCTCATCTGAACATTTCCCATGGAAATTGTTGATTTCAATCCAAGTAGGAATGTCTTCAAAAATACCTCCCTCCCCATTTTTATAGACAAATCACAGTAGATGCATACTTAGATTTCTTTCAAGCCAATAAGATAGACCACTTCTCAATCTCATGTGCCATATTCCTGTTTTTTTTTCTTTTTTGTCTTTAAGTTAGAATTCTGTGATCACATATCTGTATCCCTTTAATTTATAAACTTTTTGTCTCATTACTGTTGCTTTGCCTACTTTCGTCCATTTTTTTTTCATTTTTTTTTTTTTTTACAGTAAGTCTCACCTTTTACAAGGCCCTGGCATCATTCAAGGCAGAGGGTAGGAGGCAATTTGTGGAAGGAGTCGAAAGATAATGGTTAACCCTAGCTTTGAACAGGTTAGCTGTTAAAGTGGAACTTACTTCTCACCGATGGAATATAGAGGGAATGTGAATGGTTTGCTACTATGTAAGTGGCATGGCAGGTCCATGCCATGGAGGTTTGAATTGTCAGGACCAGGGAATGTAGTACATCCAAGCACTTTCTGTGGCAGTAGTGAGAGACTTGCTACATCCCACCAGTGGGGGAGAGACTGGAGGGTGGAGAATAATTTGTCATCCACAAGAACTTGGAGATGCTTTTGGACTATCAGTATTGGAGAGTGAGGTCTGAGGAACTTACACACACCCATATATATATATATATATATATATATATATATATATATATATATATATATATATAAAAAATTTCTGATTTAACCAGTAGAGAAGGCAATATTTATGAATAAAAATGACAATAGGAAAACTAGTAATTGCTGACGCGTTTCGTCCAATGTGGACTTTATCAAAGTTTTTCAGTTGACAATATGAAAATAGCTTTTCTCTACATTCCAGTTGCTAGGAACATTCTGTTTTGTTAGTTACCTTGTTTCAATTAAATTCATTTCGTATTTTGCTTTGATAAAGTCCACATTGGACGAAACATGTCAGCAATTACTAGTTTTCCGTTTTATATATACTGTATATATATATATATATATATATATATATATATATATATATTCTTGCTTCATATTATTTTTACCTTACTTTGTTCTTTTTTTTCATCTGTTATTGTTTATTGGTCACTTCTGTCAACAAAAGCCAGTCCTGGAAATTTCTTGACTGGACTCATTTCCCAATATCTCATGAAATGACAAAAGGATCAGAATGACTTTTGGGAAGATATCTTGGTCACGTTGTGAACTTTTTGACACCCACCACTTACCTAACAAAAATATGTATAATGCAACAATTGTTATATGCAGGAGGGGATGCTGAAAATTTGTTAGTTTGATCAGAAATTGGAATGTTTTTTTGTGAAGGGCTATTTAGTCAGACTGAGGACTTTTCAGCACCCCAATCTGAATTTAATAAAACAGAAAATAACAATGAGTGTTTTTTTTAGAGTAATGGAAACTCTCATATGATGAGGTTTGGGTAGTAAGTTCATTATTTGCGAAATACACCATTATTTCAAATTTAGTCTTCATACAATTGCTGTATATTGGTGACTGTTATTATTATCAAAAATGATAATAATAATAATCATCATCATCATCATCATTTGGGTAATTGTAATAAAACAATTATTTTGATTCAAGAAATGATGAAAGTATGGGAATACCGGAAGTCTATAGAAGAGAAACATAAGCTTTTTAAGAGAGAAAGAGAAAAAATCCGTAGAATATGGAAGTTGTTGATACTCTCATGATTTTGGATTACTTGGAACACTCCACAAATATTTCAAAGAAAGACTTAAAGGCAAGATGGAAATAATAGTTGTCCTGCTAAATATGGCAAGAATATTAAACAACAACAAAAAAAGAAAATAACTTAATATCCAAAGGAATCATGGCATCAACTGCTCAAAAAATAATCTTCAAAAACAGAAATATGATCAAGAGAATTCTGATAAGAAGAAGCCAAAATATTTCTCTCAAATGCAGGAATATTCAAAGAAATTTCTGAGCATGCAGTTGATTCCTTGCTTGCTTAACAAAACTCTTTTGCAGGTACAGATATTGTCAGCCGTCAGCAATAAGAAGAATGTTGATGCAACTATGCAAAGCAAAACAAAATCCTAAAATAAAACGTGAAAAATTATAATAAAAAAAAGAAGTTAAACTTAAACATGAGAATATAAAAACATTATTAATATAACTATACAAGGAGTCACACAAACTTTCAGGGAATTTGAACAGCACATGTAAGACCAGATGCAGCAGCGACATTTCTCAAAACCTTTCATGAACAGCACCTTTTAAATATATATATATATATATATATATATATATATATATATATATATATATATATATAGATAGATAGAGATAGATATAGATGATAGAGATAGATATATATAGATAGATATATATAGATAGATATGAGATATAGATATATATAGATAGATATAGATATATATATATATATATAGATATAGATATATAGATATAGATATATAGATATAGATAGATATAGAGATATAGATATATATAGATAGATATAGATATATATATATATAGATATATATAGATATAGATAGAGATAGATATAGATAGATAGAGATAGATATAGAGAGATATAGATAGAGAGAGAGATATAGATATATATAGATGAGATAGAGAGATATAGATATATATAGATAGATATAGAGAGATAGATATATATAGATAGATATGAGAGATATAGATATATATAGATAGAGAGAGATATGATATATAGATAGATAGAGAGAGAGATAGATAGATAGAGATAGATAGGAGATAGATAGAGATATAGATAGAGAGAGAGATAGATAGAGAGATGAGATAGAGAGATAGATAGAGAGATATAGATGGATAGATAGATAGATGAGTGATGGATGATAGAGAGATAGAGTGATAGATGAGATAGAGAGATAGATGATAGATGAGATGGATGGGATAGATAGATAGAGAGATGGATGGATGAGATAGATAGAGATAGAGGATGGATAGAGAGATAGATGGATAGAGAGAGATAGATGGGATAGAGATGGATGGAGAGAGATGGATGGAGATAGAGAGATGGATAGATAGAGATGGATGATAGATGGATAGATGGATAGATGGATGGGGATGATAGATAGATGGGATGGATAGATGGATAGATGAGATGGATAGATGGAGATGGGGATGAGATGGATGGATGGGGATGGGGATGATGGATGGAGATGGAGATAGAGATGGAGGATGATGGGATGGATGGGGGGATGGATGGGGATGGAGAGATAGAGATGGGGATAGAGAGATGGATAGATGAGATAGAGATGGGGATGGATGATGGGGATGGGGATAGATAGATAGATGGGGATGGATGGATGGAGATAGAGAGAGATGGAGATGGAGATGGGAGATGGATGGAGATGGGATGGGAGATAGATGGGGATGGAGATGGGGATGGATGGATGGGGATGGGGATGGGGGATGAGATGGGGATGGAGAGATGGATGGAGAGATGGAGAGATGGATGGGGATAGAGAGATAGATGGAGATGAGAGATGGATGGGGATGGGGAGATAGATAGAGATGGGGAGATAGATGGGGATGGAGATAGATGAGATAGAGAGATAGATGGATGGGGAGATGATAGAGAGATAGAGAGATAGATAGAGATAGATAGAGATAGAGAGATAGATAGAGATAGAGAGATAGATACTGTATCAGAAATCAGTGGGTTGTGTGAAATCAAAACAGCTGTGTTCAAATTTCAGGCTGATCTGTTGCATTCATTTTTGCACAGATATGCTTAAAAGCATAAATCCATCTCTTCACCATCAGAAAATGAGAAAGATTTGTGTGAAAAAAAAAAAACAAAAAAAAACAAACAATATTCAGGAAGACAGTCAGCTGACATTGCATTTAAATCTGATGATTGTAGGTGCCAGCTAAGCAAGAAATCAGAGGTTCCACAGGTGAGAAAAGAAGCAATTAAAATAAGACATATGGTTGCATCTATTTCAACACTAAAACAGTGATATTTAGTTGCCAAGCTAGTAGTAGTATTAGTAGTACAGTCAAGACACCAAGGAGGAAAACTCATTAGAACAATTGCCATGAAAATAAAAACCGACTAATATATAATCTTCCAACAACTGAACAGACATTCATGTCATAATCTATAGGTGTCAGTCGGTTATGTGCCATGTGTAATACATGCTTAAGTGATCATGTACCTTTTGATACATGACTGACGAGGCAGATTTTTTTTCCTCCACAGTAGGTTGCCATTTCTTTCTGTTGTAGACCAGTTACCATCCAAGGCTATAAAACCTGGTCTGTCCTGATATTTTACCCATAGTTGGGGTGAGAAGAAGAGGATTCATACTTTTCCCAAGGTTATTAGCACATAAGTGAATGTAATGGATTCAACTGGAATTTGAACTTGGTTCTCCATCTGAGCCACTATATATTATTCCACTGGGCATCTAGGTGACATTACATTAAAATGTAAATAAAAACCAACACTCAAAGAATCTAAGATCGAAATATTTGTGGACGATGAAATACATTTGCTTCAATCATTCGTCATATTTATACAATTCAATTACAAGAATAAAAGCACTATTTTTTTTTATACACACTTAAATCATCTTAACATTTCAAAAATCAAACCAACTCAAATGCCATAAGGTATATACATGACATCTACAAAACCAATGAAAACAAAAACAAACATTTTAAATTGATACATACATAAATATATATGCCATAAGATACACACATGATCTCTACCCAACCAATGAAAATAACAGAATTTAAAAAGTGAAAACTAGCTCCACATTGATTCTCTTCCAAAAAAGAAAAATCATGAAGTTAAATTAAATGATGAAACATGTTAAATTCATATAAATTTTCCAACTTGTTCCTTATTTAATCATTCTTTCAATGAAACAAATATACTCAGTTTTTTATACAAATTTAAATTATGCTGGCATTTCAAGAATCAAACAAACTCCATTAGGTATAAACGTGATGTCTACATAGCCAATGGAAGCAAAATACAGAATTTAAGAAATGACACATACATAAACATTAAAGCCAAAAGATATACACAATGTCTACTGAGTCAATGAAAGCAAACAGTATAGAATTCATGTTTGTTGTTATGATCATGTTTCAACCATTAAACTCTGCCTTCTTCAGGTGTCTGTCGGTATAGCTATGCTTCAGTATTTAACTTAAGAACATTTGACAACTATGATAGGAAGGAGAACAAATATTTTTACAAATGAAAAGGTGGCTGAGCAGGAGTTTTTAATAGGGATTACTAAGACACCCAAGTAGCCATTATATATATATATATATATATATATATATATATATATATATATATATATATATATATATATATATATATATATATATATATATATATATATATACATACATACATACATACATATAGTCGACTCTCCCGTCGATTTCGACATATGAGGGTCAAGCAGATCAGTTTCCAGGAAACCGACAGCCCGACAATGACACATGAGAGTTGATTATAGTGGTGAAGGCCTCGTGCAGGACCATCCACACTTTTTGAAGCGACAAATACAGAGACCTGGTGCGCTAAGTGCAACAAGGTTCCCAAACGACCCTCCGCATGTTTTGAACAGAGTTGTCCTTCTCCTCGACCAGTTGCCATTTAAGGCTATAGAACCCTGTCTGTTCTGCTATTTTACCCATAGCTGGAGGGAGAAGAAGAGGATTCACACCTTTTCCAAGGGCATTGGCATGTAAGTGAATGTAATGGATTCGACTGGAATTCGAACTCGGCTCTGCAATTCCTCAATCCAAGCCACTATCCATTACTCCACCGTGCGTGTGTATATATATATATATATATATATATATATATTTATTTATATATATATACACAGACACAGATATACACAAATTAGTGTCTATTGATTTGGGTAACCTTCAGAATTTAAGAATATTTGATAAAAATGATCGAAAAGAGAAGTCAAGAATAAAAAAAAGGCTTTCTTTATTTAAGCAATCCTTATTCAAGAACATGTTTTGTTAAGCACTCTTTAACCATCTTTCAAGCAACTTCTTTATTCTGTCCTCCTGAAATCTCTCTTTCTCACCAACAAATTGCTCTTGATGAGGTTTCTAGTCTTATAGGGAAGTGATATTGTTTTTGAAATATACTTTTCTAAAAACCAGAATGAATGGTAATTGAGATATGTAAATATCTGGTGAATATGACATATGTTTAAAAGCTTCCCAGCCAACCATAACTATTTTTGTTCGATCACAACAAAACAAAAAAAAAACTCTGATCTCATGCCTCTCTGATTGAATGAGATTCTTTCTTTTAATTCCATTCATTGAATGCTGTATTTGGTCAGTCGATGCACACACTGCTTATATCTATTAATGCTCTCTCTTTGATATTGAACACGCTTCCTCATAAATATATCACATTTTAAACCATATTCATGTCTACCATACTAACGTTTCATTTTCATAATGACTAAGTTGGTTGAAAGTACCAGAACAGGAAATTTGGGCTTTTTAAGGAAAAATTAAATAGACTGTTGAGAAAACTTAACTAAGTCCAATAAGTCTATTATCTCCCCTTTCTTAGCTCTCCTGCATGGAAAGTTTAATAAAAGATTTTATTCCTCTTCTGTACACACGTGTTATTTTCCTACAATCAACTTAGACAATTCCTAACTCTTATTCAACAGCGGCTTGTTAATTTTAACACAGACCTTATAAATTGAATGTAACAAAACTTGATTAAAGGAATTCTTTCTGCCTATATATTATATACTTTTTCCTTTTCCCAGAGATTTTCTTCACCTATTATACCAATAAACTATAACGGTTCTTTCACCATTTCAGAAACAGCTGCTTGTTCTATGAGGTCTGTCTGAAAATTAACATGACTGGTGTCACAAACAATTTATTTCAATTCCAAACAACAAACTACATGGTTTCTCCTTCAGAGTACTCCCCCCTCAAGTCTTGTGCCCTTCTCCATCCTTCTCTGCCTCTCTTCTATGCACTGCTGGAATGATTATTCTTGGATGCCACTCAGCACCATCATCATAGCCCTCTTGATAGCTTCCACACCTTCAAAACAGGTGCCCATGATGATCCACTTGAACTTTGGGGGGGGGGAAATGTCACATAGAGCATGATCGGGTGAACAAGGAGATTATTCCAGTACGGCAAGGTTCTTCTCAGCCAGGAACTGGTGGATGCTAAGGGTGTTGTGAGTAGGTGCATCATCATGGTGAGGCAGTCACAATTTGCGCTGACACAAAAGCATGTGAAAAAATGCAATGGTTGCCAAAAGCTAAGATTACAGTTATATACTCCCAAGATATCATATTGGATGACAACATATATAAGATATCATATTGGATGACAACATATATAAGATATCATATTGGATGACAACATATATAAGATATCATATTGGATGACAACATATATAATAAGATATCATATTGGATGACAACATATATAAGATATCATATTGGATGACAACATATATAAGATATCATATTGGATGACAACATATATAAGATATCATATTGGATGACAACATATATAAGATATCATATTGGATGACAACATATATAAGATATCATATTGGATGACAACATATATAAGATATCATATTGGATGACAACATATATAAGATATCATATTGGATGACAACATATATAAGATATCATATTGGATGACAACATATATAAGATATCATATTGGATGACAACATATATAAGATATCATATTGGATGACAACATATATAAGATATCATATTGGATGACAACATATATAAGATATCATATTGGATGATGACACAACGTGCTTATCCCTCTTTTGCCCAGACACCTGAAAAAGTTCAGACAGTACAATGGCAAGCATATTGTAATCATGAAAAATAAAACGCAAAGATGAGAACATTGATCTGAATACAAATAAGAACTCATTTGAAAATAAGACAAAATCATTTTGCTCATAAAATCGTTTCTTTTCTACACACAATTATCAGATTTCATGACAAGACACTTCCAACATCTTCATGTTGCAAAATTATCCTGAAGCATGAACATTTCTATGAGCTTCTGCAGCAGACTTGTAGAGACTGGCATCATGATGACCTGGAGATGACTCATGAATCTATCTCTTGGGACACCTGGCCACTTCTGTGATTTATATCACAGACTTGAAGGTAATGCATCCATTTCTACACTTACAAATCTGATTTACATTATATCCCAAAAGTAGGAGATTTTATATTATCATACAGACTTGCATGTTGTAAATTTCTGTTTCTAAAAAATAATGTTAAACTACAATTAAACTACAATTATGCTAAGTGCATTTTGGTTTTTTTGTCTGTAATGCTTGTAAACTTTTTTGTGATGTCAATGAACACTTGTCTGACACTTTTGTAATGTCAATGAATACTCATCATCACTTTCATAATGCTTGTTGTAGTACAGACTTTGTAATCGTAGATGGTGGATTCTCTCAGCATATTCGATCTATGAGGGCCAAGCAGTTCAGTTCCGAGGAACTGACAGTCAGACACCAGCACACGTGATTTGATTATAGTGGTGAAGGCTTTGTGAAAAACCAACCACACTTTTTGAAGGGCTGAATACAGAGACCTGGTGAACTACATGCCACAAGATCTCCAAATAACCCTCCACAGGTTTTGAATTCAGAGTTGTTCTTATCCTAGACCAGTTGCCTACAAGGCTATAGAACCTGGTCTGTCCTGCTATTTACCCAGAACTGGAGGGAGAAGAGGATTAATACTTTTCCCAAGGGTATTTCCACGTAAGTGATTGTAATGGATTTGACTGGAATCCGAACTCAGCTCTCTTATTCCTCAATCTGAGCCACTATTCACTACTCCACCACGTTTTCTATAATTGTAGATACAACTGTAGTAATGCTATTGAACAATACTGGTGTTGGACACTTTCAAAGAACACTAGCACTAATAGCACCTGCTCAATTGTACTTATTTGAATAGTGATCTGAATAGAGAAATAGTATAGTGAATAGAGTAGAGAATAGCAGTCCATATAGTAAGAGAGGATAGACTAGAATTATAGAAATCCTTAGTCATCATCTACTTCCTAGATATATGCATTTCCTCCATGGTCACATGGTTTACTTACTTCAGTAATGGTATCACCTGTGTTTTTGCTCAATGGCAATCTATGTTCAAACTTAAGTGTTAGGAGTGACACTTTATTCCTATCTAACACTTTTGCTGTACGAGAGTTATTTCTCTTAAACTGACAATGATACATGGCAGTATCTTTGCTATGACAATGGCAGACTCTTCCAAAATGTTCATGAAGCCAGGAGGTGAAGAGATCAGCTTCATCAAAGAGCAGATAACTACAATTATAATTGGAAAAATTATTTCTGTTAAAGAGTTATCGTCCTTATAATGCTAGTTGGCAGTGTCTTTATGACAATGGTGGACTGTTACAAGATTTTTTCAAAGCCGGCAGGTGAAATAATCAACTTTAGATAAAAGCACTACAATAATAACCAGAAAAATACATTTCAAAAATTCACATGTCAAAACCTTGTAATAATAGTTAGGACTTTTAACAAAATATGCAATAATTTTTGATGAAACAAGTAAATGTGTCTATTTATATATTTAAAGAGGGGTACATCGAGGTAGTGTAATGGTTAGCAAGCTTGTCTCACTAGATCAATTACAGCTGAGTAGTGAGTTCGATCCTCACTGGGTGCTCCATACTGTCGACCTTGTGCCACATCTAAGTTACTTGGAAAATAACATATATTTAAAAAATATTAATGAAAAATTCTACTGGGTATAAATTGGGAGGTCAGTTTTCTGTTATCATTAATTGAAGAAACTGATATTTCCATGAATAAATATTAATATAAGATTTCATTGGACATAAAGTAGGGGATAGGTTTTCTCTCATTATTAAGTAATAAACCGTTATCTG